>OY757908.1:109130277-109245277 GCA_963585895.1 Sepioteuthis lessoniana
CGTCAGTCATTTGTTTACACATATTTAAATGGTTAAACAGTTCTATTTGACCTATAAATGGAATCCTAACCGTTATTACCACTCCAAGTCAGAGTATACCTGGAGGTAATGACAATGAATGGGTACTCCACATTCCCAAAAGCTCCAGGACTGGAGTCTCATCATTAGATAGTTCCAGGACACTCGTTGCGGGGAATTCTTACCCCTTTGTAGTGGTGAAGTCGATGTATTCTACAGCACCAGTTGGCAGGACCGAAAAAAGTAATAAGATTAAAGGGCAAGGAAATAAAAGAGATATTTGCCTCTTCCTGTGACGATCAGAAGGTCGGGAAGGTGAGGAGAGTCATGCATGTAGACAATATAAAAAAGATAGAAATATACAAATTGAAAAAAAAAACTAAGCAGGAGATATGTTGGGTGTACAGAGACATCAGTAGAATTTCATTAAAAAATTATTTCTCCGAAGATATATATAAGTTGTCTCAAAATAGACGCAACCCATTAATTTGATATATGATTTATTACCGAGACAACTGAAATATTGGTCATTTGGAACACGCCCTGGAAAAAATGAACCCATTGAGCAATAGACATCAAATCAATGTTTTTTTTTTAATTACTATTATATTAGCTTTCAGGACGGGCATTCTTTTTTGCTTTTATCTCAGAAATAAATCATTATCATATTTATAGGTTGCATCTATTTTGAGACAGTTTTGAATGATTTTGTCTCCCAATAAGTAATGACGCAAAATATTCTTTCCTCTCTTGTCCAAGGTATTGTGACCGTGGATTAATAGTTGTTATGAAATAATATTTTCAAATCTGAAACAAAAAAATATCCCAACATTATTATAAGTAGAATTATTAGCAGTCACATGGGCCCCATGTATATTGAGACACCCTATGTATATGAGGAGCGTTCAAAAATCTTCTAAGCCTCACCCAGAAAGAAGAGCTATAGCTGAACATTTTTCTTGTAGTATCCGATCCTTGGAATATTTATTGATCAATGGATCAAAAACTTAACTCCATCCTTTTATTTTTTGAAAAATCAGGGATGTACATTCAGTCTAAAAAAATTATTACCACTGAGTGTAGATCCTGTTTGGATGGTTTTCTTTTAATATGCAAGATTAGGGCATAATTACTTATACCAGAGCTAAACATTTTACATCTTCACAGATAATCTTCCTTTAATTTATTTACATTTTCTTTTGACATATAATAAATATTAAAAAAGAATACAAGAAGTACAATCCCTTTTCTACAACTTCTCTGTCAATGGGGCTTAGGATATGCAAACTATATCACCTACAGATAAAGAGTGTTTTGAGTATGACACTAAACTGAATCAGGTGGTGAGGCTCCACTTCTGGAGTTCTGGGCAGTATCTGTTAGCGTACCTTCTATAGTTCAAATAGATTTGTTTAAAAATTATTTGTATTCAATAGAACTGTGTGCAAAAAAAAAAAACTCTAAGCAAGCAACAACACTAAAAATGTAAATATGAATGTACAATGAACACAATTCCCTAACCTCTTGGCATAAGATAACCCAAAATAAGTCCATATGCTATTGTTCTATACCAATGAAGAGGCATAATGTTGGGACCATAACACATTCTTTGCAAAAATATGTCTCTCATCTTTATTACTCGAAAGGTCCGAAATTCTGTGAGGGAGAGATAGGGAGACAAAGGATGGAGACACAGACTGGCAGAGGACTGCTATATTGACCTTTTCTTAACCTATGTAGTGATTATATATTTGGGGCCTTACATCCTTGCTCTTTTGATGAGAGGTTCTCAACTGGATTGGACCATGCCCCCTCTGGGTGTTTGCTGGCTGCCCTCTGAGCCTCTTGACTGTCCAACTGACAGACTGACTGACTATAACTGACAATGACTGACCATAGGTACCTGTGTATATAAAATTTCATAACGCCTATATGTTCCAGTTGTCAGCCTATGTGATCTACTTCTGTCAACCCACATGAGCTATCTGTTGCATTCTGGTTAGTGAACTCTTGTAATATTAAATAAAGGACAAACCACGATATGAGAGGAAATAGAGATATATTCTCAGGAAAAAGTATATACAATAGAGAGTATTAGTAGACAAGAGCATAGGATTAGTGAATACAGAATAAAGATATAGTCCAATGATAGTATTGGCTTCCGTTATTACGGTAGCAAGTAAGGTGGTCTAGTGCGATCTCCTGTCTCCAACGCTCTAGTACTATTCCTATAAGAAGCTGCTCTTCACCTGCTAGTCTGCCCTGGTATTAGTAGCTACTGCTATATATGGCAGATGGACTAGTTCATTGTGTGGAGAAAGGTAGGTGATACCCAACACTATCCTCTTGTTTTTACTGCTGGAATATCTTGTTTGGAAATCCCAAATTTATGGTTCCATCAAAGGTCAATATGCAACATGGTTAAAATCAATCAATCAATCTTTTTTACCAGATGAATGATCTATTAAAATTTGAAAAAGGGATACAAAAAGTAAGTTTACTTTTCTAAGGGATATAATGACATAACAGTCCTGAGAAATTTTGAAAATATTTCCCAGTTGTCCTTTCATTTCATCATACCAGAAAAATTTGAAAAGGTCAGTCTCAAAAACATTTTTTTGGTAAACCAAAGATTGTGTCATGTATAAAACTATAGTTATAATCGGCAATATTTTTAGTCTAACATTTTTAAAAAACTCAGCTTTTTAGCCATTCTCATTGATTGATTGATTTTAATGGTGTCCACCCATTTAGGGTTATTTTATGCCAAAGGTTTTGGGAATTGTATTCATTGTATGTTCATATTTACATATTTTGTGTCATTGTTTTTTCAGAGGTTTCTCTTTTTTTTAGCACACATTTCTCTCAAATATGAATAATTTTTAAACAGATCTTTTTGACTCATAGATAGAACCCTACTATTCCTCCGATCTGAGTTGACTTGGGAGTAATAACGATGAACAAGCACTCCAGACTCTCTATAGTGTGGAGTATTTGCTCATTGCTATTTGACAATAGAACTATTTGACTTATAGATGATACCCTGACAGGTACTACCCAGCCCTCTAGAAGTGGAGCCTAACGCCCAATTTAGTGTCATACCCAGAACATTCCTTTTTTTGTAGTGGGGGTCTTACCTCTCTGGAGGGTATACAGTTAGTGTATTCTAAGCCTTGCAAACAGGGCGTCTTAACCATTCTTTTTTAACATTGAATATCTATATCTTTCTTGTAAAACGATCAATTTTATTGATCTTATTCTTTTATTTTTACCTCATTATAATTATATATATATGTGTGTGTGTGTGTGTGTGTGTATTTGTGTGTGCATGTGTGTGTGTGTGTGTGTGTGTGTGTGTGTGTGTGTGTGTGTGTGTGTGTGTGTGTGTGTGTGTGAAAGTATACAAATATGAGAAAAGCATGTCTTCAGATGATGGTTTTATTTTTGGTGTAAATTATTAACCAATGTTAAACATTAGATTTTTTTAAACATATGTGATGTTTATACTCTGAACTTTATGTAAATTAGATTAGATCCTCTGAAAACCTTGTGTTTTTTTCATATTCAAAAATTTTCATACCAGTGGATTTACTTCCAGTTTCCCTGTGTGTATATATATATATATATATATATATATATATATATATATATAAAGTCGCTATTTCATCATCACTTCTAGTTGTCTGATTGAAATTAAGACAATCCCAAAATTTCCATGGCAGAATTAACAAGAAAGCCACTAAACTGGGTAATTGAAATTATTTCCAAATCTGTTCTGTTATTCCCGTACGTCCATATTCTTGAAACAGGAAACCATTAACATTCTGGAAGTTTCCATAAAATATTTCCCCTGTCACATTTTTTTAAATCACAAAATGGCAACGTTTTCTGATTTTGTTTTTTTTTTTAAAGAAAATCAGGTTAGATATGGCTTTTGATAGCTCGAAATAAACATTTTTAATTGAGACCTTTCAAGGTCTCCACGATGAAGGTTAAACGTTGCCCTTTTTTTATTTTGTTTAAAACAGAGATGATGATTACTCATTCAATATTGACCTTGTGTCAAACAGACAAGCATTTTCCTTCTTTTGTTCTATTCTAAAATTCGTTCAATTCTTTTCTCTTTCATTTATTTGTTGGCATATTTAGCTTTTTTTAATAAAGAAAAGATACAACTCTTCAATTTTATTCGGAGAAAAGAAGAAAGACTAGCAGTTTTAGATTTTATTGTGAAAACACCAGATATAAAGCTAATTGGTCTCTTATTTTGTAAAATGAGAATAAAAAATAAGTGTTAAAGAATGCAGATGGGGATTACCTCTGAAATAGATTTTTAAAAAAAGAGGAAATGTAACAGAAAAGAAAAGAGAAAAGAAAAATGGAGACAAAAGAAATGAATATGAAAAGAAAGTGAATGAAAGAATAAAATCTAAGAAAATGGTGGAAAGAGTTCCACTGATTGAAAGGAAAACAGAGAAAGATAAATGGGAAAAGAAAATCAAAGAAACAAACAGATGGTTATGATAGAGAAAGGAAGAAGGAAATCAGAAGCTTAGAATAGTTGAAAATATGAAGAAAAAAATTAAGAAATCAAGGGAAAATCAAGTAAAAATATGGCTCAAATAAAGAGAGATGGAAAAAAAATTTGAAGTCTAGAATAGTTGAAACTATAAAGGAAAATAAAACAAATAAATATTAAAACAAGATAAAATTATAGTAAAGACAAGGCCATAAAAAATTCAAGAAAACAAAGAAAGAATTGGAGAATTTTTTAAAGATTGTTATAATTGTAAAGAGAAGAAAAAGCAAAATCCTGTTTAAAAAAATAAAAGGAAACACTAAAATAATATTAAAGCAGTAAAACTGAAATTGGCAGTAACATTTTATATATTTATTCATTTGAAAATTTGATGTATGGCATTTTCACTGAATATAATGTATTTTTTATCGAAAGTCCATCTTAAAAACATGGCCATTTATCTATTAACTGCAACTTCACTCACCAAAACTATGCCTGCTTCTCTCTCTCTTGTGTGTGCTTGTCCATGTCCACCAATCGTGTTAAAGACAACTTAAATGCAACTGAAGGGAAATAAAATTCATCATTTTATTCTCATTTCCAACCAGAATTACATTCAACTATCCTTAAAAGGAATTTTGTTTTATGATATAAATCCAATACACACACACACATGTGCATGTATAAATTTCAGGAGGACGCACATATCTGTAGAGAGATGCACATTAAATGTATAGTTATACAGTATTTTATTGAAGCACAAGGCAGTGTAATGGTTATTGTACAATAAAATGGAGTGGCCAGGCTGAGTTCAAATTCTAGACAAGACTGAATATCACTTTGTGCTAATGCCCTTAAAAAAAGCCATGTATCTATCTTTTCTCCCTCTGGCTATGGATAAAATAGAAAGGCAGACTTGGTAGGGCAACTAACTGAGAAAGAAAATGTTATGTTGTGATTGCCTTCCATTACCAGTGACCCTGTTACCCAGCTGCAGGACTAATAACAGGAAGTAAATCAGGAAAACATTAATGAGAAAGTTAGACACAAGACTTGGGGAGTCTTGAAAAGAGTCAGTCAGTTAGTTACTGGGAGGGTATCAAGTAAAGACCTAAGTTTTAGGGCTAACCAAAAATATCCTCCCCATTAGAAGTGGGTTATGATTCATCAAAGAATAGATCTTTTCTTGATCAACTTGAAAATACCACTTCATGCTTTCTTGTTTTTGAGACCTGTTCAAAGGGAAGTTGTAAAATCAGCAATAATATAAGTGGGATATTTTTGTGAATTAATGTTTTACTTTATCCTTTCCTGATATGAATAGCCTCATCTTGTCATCATCTCTTCATTTTATCTTTATCTCTTTGTCTCTGCCAACTTTCTTTGAAATGCCTGCAACTCTATAAAAATCTCTGAATTCAAATATTGACGAGTGTTCAGAGAATCTGTGGTACAATGGTATTGCCATTCTTCTGTGATCAACTTATCCAAAAAATGTGGCTGGCTTCACCACTCTAAATCTATTGTTATTTATTAAGTTTGGTTCACGGTTGTCATTGATACCGGTAGAAGATTGTTATTATTGTACCATGGTTACAAATAACCATTATGCCATGGTTACAAATAACTATATTCCTGCAAACATATGAATGAAAGCTCCAAAAGTAATGTTTTCTATTTATTTCCCCAAAAACTATAACAGATACAGGGTGCACAATAACATTGTGCTGTATAGCGGCTTGTACTACATTACTTCTGGTATCGTGGAAACATAGGAGATGCTGTGTCTAGAGAAGTAAGACAAAAAGAGAAATAGAGACAAAAGAGCTCTGAAGGACGTCAGTCAGTAGAAGACCGACTTCAGACGTAACACCTACAGTAAGAGACTTATAATACTAGTTGAACTGTACCACTTGAGTTAATAAATAATTAACTCTGTTTCACTGTGTATCGGTTCCTTACCATGATACAACACATTGTTAGATAGAGAATGCTTTCAGCTACAAAACATTATTTTTCTGTATAGTCACCACCATTGCCAATACATTTTTGAAAATGAACTAACTGAGGCACACCCAATTTTGTTGGTTGGCAGATGTGTTGAACATGACTCGTCAATCACATCCCTATTTTCACTACTAAAATCTATTACTCATCATCTACTGTTAGACCTCAGCAAAAGTTCAGCAAGTGTTGACGAATATCAATGGGTGAAATTTTTTTTTCTTCATGGAGGAATTCATGGTGTGACCTTGAATTCATATCAGATACCATTTTGTCAAACTACCAGAGAAAAAAAATGGTTAATTGAAATGAAGGTTCAACCTCTACTGTCATACCATCAAAATTTTTCCTCTGATGTTGAGTGACAACATAATAAAAGAAGTAGAATTACTTTCAGAGTGATACTCTGATGAGCACCGAATGAAGGTTCTTTTTTATATCATTGATAAAAAATGCATTACAAACAGTGGTGAGTGCATGGAAAAATAAGGTTTTGGACCTGAAAGCTTGCTCAATCTTGTGGTGTTATTATATTGCCTGTATCTGTTGTAGTTTTCCCACAAATAAATAGGCATCACTTTTAGAACATCTTATATTTGTATAGCCAATGATGATGACTGTAGAAAAATAGCATTTTGTTGTAGAAAATTAGTATTTCATATACATGTATGTATATATTTAATCCCAATGAACAGAAAATCTGGCAAACACTGCTGGATTTTGTGCTCATGGTAATTCAATTTATAATATATAATTCCTCTATTTAAAAAATTCTTATATATATAGGTGTGCACACGTGTGTGTGTGTGTGTGTGTGTGTGTGTGTGTGTGTGTGTGTGTGTGTGACTGAAAGTAAGCATTTCAATTTATATAGATATAAATAGGAGGCATTACTTTTTTAAAATTTCATGTATAGATAAATATCAATCTCTCTCTCTCTCTCTCTCTCTCTATATATATATATATATATATATATATATAGTCAATGATGATGATGACTTTGGGGAAAAAATGGGTTTTGTAATGGAAAACTTGCGTTATCTAACAATGTTATTTTGCTTTCAGTATCAGTTGTAGTTTCTATGGAAATAAATTGGAGTCTTTACAAATAGATTCATAAACTTATACACATTTATACATATATATTTATTTATATGTGCATCAGTCTGCACTTATGAACATACATACATATACACCCACTTGAGTGCACATGAATATATATATATATATATATATATATATATATATATATATATATACAAGAAGGTTTCAAAGCATATCAAGATTGAAGCAGTATTTAGCAAAATAAAAATGAACAATGATTGAAATTTTGATTTTCTTCAAAATAGTCTGCTTACCAACACACTTTCAAGTGAGTTTTCTATTGTTTGAAGCACTTTCAAAATTCCTCTTTTTTTATATGGCATATAGCTGCACGGTTGTATTTCTTTTAACGCCTTCCATATTCTCAAATTTTACTGCGAGAGAAATTCTCAATTTAGGAAACAAGAAAAAATCATCCAGAGCTTAGCCTGAAGACCTTGGAGTCTGACAATGGCTTTATAATTTTTTGAAAAATTAACATTTATACTTTTATATACTAGTGTCATTTATTTGATAAAGTGAATTTCATCTAATGAGTACGCAATATGAAGCACTGTTTATAGAAGCACCTTTTTCAAAGAAGTCAATAGTGATAGGTCCTTTTAAGTCCCAGAAGACTGTCAACATGCTGTACTTTGCTTACTGCTGCACCCATAACTTTCTCTTTACTAGAGAGTCAGTGCATTTCCACCCACTAGACTATTTTTTTCAATTCATATTTCAATTCATATTTCACCCATTTGTAAAAATTTTTTTGACTAAAACATGGTTCTCTGTACATATTATGCATTCATCTGTACATTTCACATGCTCTGCACTCCTCAGCCACCAAAAGTTTCATGAAAGACATCTATTCAAGCCTGGAATATTGTTTGATTTGTTACCATTTTGAATAAACTAAAACAATATTTTTGTGAGATTAAAATAACTTGTGCTATCAACTATTTCAAAACAATCCAGAGTTTACATTCACAGAAAAAAAAAAATCTAAAAAAAAATGTATTTTGCTTTTTCCAAAAAAAATTCCTCTTTGACCCTGGTAAATATCTAAACAGAAGTCTACAAAGTCTTGTTTTATTATATAAGCAGCTTAGCTGTGGATATATCTTTGTTTAAATTTTCATTTTTAATTTTAAGAGATTCAATCTTGCTTTTTGATCAAATCTCATAAATTCAGGTGTGTTTTTCACTGAATTGTAGCTTCATAAGAAAATATACAAAATATATACAGTAAAATATACAAGTCAACCTGGCATATAAATTGACCTCAAGATTTTTACATCAAAATTCAAGGTTAGACCTTTACCTGCTTTATAGGTCAATTCCAAAACATACTGTAAGCTTATATGATGTTCCAGATTGTGTTAACAGTCAGTGCATCAGCTGTTGGAAACAGCATGTGATATATATTCATCCCTACTAGCTATGGGATCGATAATACCACTATTGTTCTTCTACGAGAATGGCTTTGGCATTAAATAACCCCCAAAAATTGACATGCCATTAAACAGATATGTCAATCCAAACCAAATAAATGTAAATATATATATATATTGTCATCCACAGACAGTTTCGTTGTATCACAACTCTTCAGTGTGGCTAGATACGTAGGGCGCTTGAAGTTGGGGTCGAAACCCGTCCAACTTTACGTTAGACTTAATATCATACCACTCAGTCAACAAGCGAACAACGTCAGCACGGGAATTATAAGGCATTAAGTAGTAGCTTTTGTTTGTTTACATTTTATACCTTACTGGATACCAGGGTGCTCAATCCATTTGAAGAGCTTTGTATTAGGCAAGTGGCAGCCGTAAATTCCTTTGCCAGAGTGCTTAATGCCAATACAAACTAAACAAATATATATATATATATATATACTACTTATATATTACTTATATGTATTACTTACAAATATATACTATATATTACTTAAATACTATATATATATATATATATATATATATATATATATTTTACTTAAATATTGCATGCATATATATATATATATATATATATAATATGCATGCAATATTTAAGTAATATATATATATATATATATATATATATATATATATATATTACTTAAATATTGCATGCATATATATATATATATATATATATATATATATATACCAAACACTCAAAAAATGATACTTGATGCCACCTTTTTTAACACTCAGCATTATAAGGTATGGATCAAAGGTAAATCCATATCTATATATAAAAATACTTATACAAACATCATATATATTTGCAAACATTTTATATCGTACTAAAATACTTACTATGTGTCTGAGAGTGAGTCTGGAGTGAAAGCCTTAACCCATCAAAAGTTCTTTTTAATAAGAGCAACACATTTAAAATGATCTTACTTGGAATATAGAACTTTCTGAAATCTTTTAAGCAACTGAAGAATTTTGTGGGGTCTGCATAATGAATATCATTTTTTGATAATCCAAATTCTTGATATAATGGAAAAAACTATGAGTTGCTTATTAGAATACTTCATCTTCCTCAAACAGAAACATCACTTTCATTATGAACCAATTTTACAATGGGAAACCAGTGTGTTCATGGGTTGTTTTGTTAGAAAAAATAATCTCACATATTTCAACACACACACACACACACACACACACACACACACACACACACACACACACACACACACACACACACACACACACACACACACACATATATATTTATGAGCATGATCTAATTCTGTAGAATTCAACCATAAACTCCTGGAATCAAGTGTACATATGCACATATACACACACACACGCATATGTACTTATATATATATATATATATATATATATATATATATATATATATATATATATATATATGCACACAAGCAAAATGCATATTTCATCTTGATAGAAACCGTTAATGCAAAAATGACAGGCTGCATTTTTCACAAACACACATTCCATTTTAATAAAACTGTAATGCACGTTTCCGTTGTATTCACAATTGGATGGCTGTCCATTTGTAGTTAACCCCACCAGTTTACACATTTCAACAAATAGACAGACATAGTCACAGAATGCATCACTGACTCAGGCCCATGCATACACATTCTATTGACATTCTAAACATTTTAATAGGATAAAAGACCTGCCCACATTTTATCATGCCAAAACACATAACCACACATGCACATTCATCTGTGTTCATTGTCCTTGAATAAATCTACACACAGATGCATATGTGTGTGTATATGCACAGAAGCATCTTCGCAGACACACACACACACAGAGTCTTATACAAGACAGCAAAACAGATAGGACAATACTTTTTGCATGTGCACATGCACGCACACACGCACACGCACACACACACACACACATGTGCGCACACACACAAACACGCTCACACCATCACATACATACACAAATAATCACACTAACAGAGAATTACACACTTACGCATGGAAAATCAGATGCACACAAATGGACATAACCACAGAATCTCTCTCTCAACCACCCCACACCAAGTCACAGTCATACACTGACACATTATCTCACTCTCACACACACACACACACACACACACACACAATCATATTCAGACACATAATCGTAAACACACATACACATACACACACACACATACATATGGACACTCACATATCAGCATACACAGAGTTACACGCACATACAAAGAGAGAGAAAGAGAGAGAGAGAGATACACAAACAGAGAATATTACATTCATGCACAGAGAATCACATACAAATAGACATACATACAGATATAAGCATACACAGAATTACACACACATTCAGAGAGAGAGAGAGAGAGAGAGAGAGAGAGAGAGAGAGAGAGAGAGAATCACTCAGACACACATATACGCACATATACATACACACAGAATAACACACACTTAAAATCAATCACACACATGCACACTTAGAACCGCAAATATATACAGAATCACTCAGACACACACAGAGAAGCATACACAGAATTAGGCACAAGCATGCGGACACACACCATAGAATCACATATACACATGCAGAAACATCAAGAATTATGCATGTGTATATGCACCCCCTCCCCACACATGCAGAGTCACCCGTACAATACCGTCCAATGTTAAAGAAAGAAAATTTTAAAAAATAAATAAAAACTGCTGTGAATATTCTTAAAAACCTCTTGTCCACCAGGGTAAATTTGCATAAGAATGAACCAAAAATAAAGAAGATTATATAACAAAAAACATTTCAGAAAAGGTATAGCATCCAAAATAAAAAGAATTAAAGAATTTGAATAGACATAAATTAAGTTAATAAGATTATTGAATTAATATTGATACAGAATATTAATAAACCATATACAGGCCATGGCTTTTAATTACTTCTACACATCTATGATCTTAAAACTTCACTAACTTATTACATTGTTCAGACATGATTTTTCGGGCTATTGGCCTCATGGACATACCCACAGAATCTCTCTCTCAGCCACCCAACACCAATGGCCTAATGTTTACCAATGGTCTGGAAGACTGGGGTTCAATCTTAGGTCATCATACCAAAGACTCAAAAAATGGTACTTGATGCCACCTTGCTTAACACTCAGCATTATAAAGTAAAGATCAAGGATAGAATGGAGCAATCCAGGGAATGGAGTAGTGCCCTCTCCAACACCTCTGTGTAGTAGCTCCAGGAGATAATACATAAAGTAGTATTAAATATTAAAGAATGAAAGTTTAAAAATAAAAATCCATTTCTACAGATTCAAATGGGACAAAAATTACAGTAAATATTCTTTAAAAAGCTGGTTATGCACTATGTTAAATTTGTCTAAACAAGAACCAGGGATCAAGAAAATTATCAAACAAAAACATCTCAACAGATTCTATTCTTTGAACAAAACATTTGATACAAGTGAATATAAAATCCATAATTTTTATATACTTCTTTAACTAGTTGGAAATTCTGGGGGGAAAAAAAGTTTCTCTGCTTTACTTTGATATTTAATAATTTGGTTGTGATCTAGGTTAGTTCATTTATTTATTTATTTGTTTTATTTATTTTTTTTCTTTTTTGGTAACAGTAGAATATCTCAATGTTAACAAAAGAATAGCAGTATTCTAAGGATGGCACTGATATCAAATGGCCACTTCTGAAAATAAAATAAGCAAGGGAAAAACTGCATATTATCAAATTTTATAATGCCTCACACACAAAATATACTTAATTTTTTCTCTTACAAATGTTGTGCCCTCAAAACTGTTTCCAAAAATACTAAAAGGAAATAACATATCACACTCCTAAGTCAACTCATTTCAAACCGAAGTTCAAGGAGGCATGAAAAGCTCCTTACATAAATACAAAGAATGTGATGTGAACTGCTCACTGCTAAGTAGAGTATTTAAACTCTTCTTCATCATTTATTAGATTTCTTGACAATACATGTAAAAATAAATATTATTAAGAAAATATCACTTCAAATATTGATGCATACAGTTCCTGATGAGTGCATTTCCAGAAAAGGTTATATATTGATGCATACAATTTTAGAATAGTTCACAAATTGATGCTTGCCCAGTCAGCTGGATCTGTAGAATACACCAACTGCTACACAAGTGTCCTGGATATGACACTAAAATATCTGATGGTGAGGTTTCAGTAATGCTGGAGCTTTGGGGAATGTGGAGTACCCCTTCATTACCATCACTCCCAGGTCTGCTGTGGCCCATTTTCAAACATTTCATATATTGATGAGTACACTTCCAGGACAATTTTTTATATTGATGTGTACATTTCCAGGAAAGGTTATACATATATTGATGTGTACATTTTAAGAACATTTCACATACTGAAGTACACACATCCAAGAGAGTTCATATATTAATGTGTATATTTCCAGGAGATTTTGTATCTTGATGTGTACATTTTCAAGACAGATCATATACTAAGCATACACTTTTTGAAAAGTTCACAAATTACTAAGTACAATCCCAGGAGAGTTCACATATTAGTGAGTACCCTTCTTAGGTGGTTTGTATATTGAAGTGTACAGTTATAGGACAGTTCTTATATTGATACATACACTTCAAGAACAGTTCACAAATTACTGCTTTCACTTCCATGATAGTTCCTATATTGATGTGTACATTTCCTGGACAGTTCCCATATTGATGTGTACTTTTCCAAGACAGGTCATATATTGTTACATACACTTCAAGAACAATTCACATACAAAATATGGATTTATATCCCTATAAAGATAAGTATACACCTTATATATATTGATGCGATTATATATTTAGATGCAGAGTTTCAATGCTTGGTAATTAACAGCACCTAATAATTGATGTATAATGCTCCACAAGAAATGATAAAATTCTGGTAATGTTGGTTTAGAAGAAATTAAACATTTTATAGAAAATATTAAGAGAGTTGTACTTATATATACTACAGATGGATAGACATAAAAAAATTAGACAGATTAACAAAATTAGATCCGTAGATAGGTAGATATGAACATACTGAGATAAATAGATTGATAGATAGATAGATAGATAGATACCACCAAATATACACAGATATACAAACATATATATGAGGATCATTAAATAAGTTTCCAGACTTTTTTCGTATGGGCACTTTTATTGATAGTAAGTAAGTAGGCGACCATAGTCGAGGGTGACCCGAAGGCTCCCTTTTCAATAGCTTACTACACCAAGGTGTAGGGGAGGGCGCTACTTCTTCCCTGGATTGCTCCACTTTACCCTTGATCCGTACCTTATAATGCTGAGTGTTAAGCAAGGAGGCATCAAGTACCGTTTTTTGAGTCTTTGGTATGACTCGATCTGGGATCAAACCCAGATCTCCCGGGCTATTGGCGAACACTCTACACACATGAAACTCTAGTTCCCTTCGAAGTAATTTCCTCCGGCTGCAATGCACTTGTTGTACCATTCCAACAACTTCTGGAAGGCCCCATGGAAATCCTATTGTGTGAGCATGTCAATGACCTTTGTCACAGCCTCTTTCATCTCCTCAACTGTCTCATAACGACAGCCTTTAAGCTTAGAGAATAAGCAAAAGTCACAGGGAGCAAGGTCTGGACTATAGCGAGGCTGAGGAACTGTCTTGATGCCCATCTTGGTCAAATAGTCTGTGACAAGGATGGAGTTGTGGACTGGTGCATTGTCCTGGTGGAAATGACACTGACCCGGTTTCAAGAGTGCTGGCCTCTTCCGACAGAATCTCTTCCTGAACTCCCTTAAAACCTCAACATAGTAACCCTAACCCTAACCATTAGGCAATCAACTCTGGTGTATTGACTTAATTACTCCTGCCACACCTCTCATCATCCCTCACAAACTCCCTGCCTTCTTTGAATCTCTTATGCCACTCAAAAACTGATGCTTGATTCATGCAAGAGGCTCCAAAAGCAGTCTGAAGCATTCCATATGTTTCTGTGGCATTTTTTCCAAGTTTCAAACAGAATTTTATTGCATATCGTTCTTCTAAAGTGTCAGATTGCATTTTTGAAATTCACCAGCTGTGACAATCAGGCTTTAGTTGGGTGTATTCCAATTCCTGCTGTAGCTGTTCATTTGAACCTGAAATCATAAAAGTGGGTCAGTCATCTCATAAGATGTTTAGCAATAACATACTGAATGTTCAAGAGTTTATGACCATTTTAAATGCCTGTACAAAAAAAAAGTCTGGAACTTTATTGAATACACCAAGTACATATGCTATGCATAGATATCAATACAAATCTATACAAACTCTTTTTTAACATACCATGATAAGTAAATAATCTTAAACATTCTTTTCAACACAATATATGAAAAAAAAACTGGAAATAATTCCAACAGTACAAAAATATACAAGGTCTTCAGAGAATGATTTTATTCATATTTTGAATTATGTGGCAATGTTAGACATTTCGATTTTTAGATATGAAAACATTAAACTTTCATCAGGACATTTGAATTGTTTAATGAAAGAAAAAATGAGAAAGTTTTAAACATTATATTTCTGTTGGTAGGGTTCTGTTTCAAATCTTATGTGATGTAATTAAGTAAGTAAAGTTAGCGACCATAGTCGAGGGTGACCCGAAGGCTCCCTTTTCGATAGCTACTACACCAAGGTGTAGGGGAGGGCGCTACTCCATTCCCTGGATTGCTCCACTTTACCCTTGAACCGTACCTTATAATGCTGAGTGTTAAGCAAGGTGGTATCAAGTTCCATTTTTAAAGTCTTTGGTATGACTCGACCTGGGATTGAACCCAGGTCTCCCGGGCCATTGGCGAACACTCTAACCGCTGGGCCAATGTCCCGGTTTTGAAAATTTGTTTTAAAAATGTGCCATATTTTCTTAAGAAATAAAAACTTAAATCATATCAGTCTATCTATGTTCCCATTTATCGTATTTTGTTCATATCAACCTGTTTATTGCAAAACTAAAGCAAACATTATCAATACTCACATATGCATAGACACATACATCAACAGAGATGCACATACATGCATATATAGACACTCATTTTTATATGTTTTATTACAGTAAAACTCCAACTCTCATTTTGATACATGAGCATACAAACAAACAAGCTTGTAAAGACATTCCAAGAAAAGAACGAAATCATAGCAAACTTGCACGCACACACATACACTCACATTCACAGACACATGAAAACTCACACACACATACTTAACATGCACACGCATGCGTCCACACACACACACACACACACACACACAAACTCACGCATACACACATACACATGTAGAGAGAGAGAGAGAGAGAGAGACACACACACACACACACACACACACACAAAGACTCACAGAGAGAGATAAAGAGAGAGAGAGGAGACACACACACAAACTCATGCATACACACATACATATGTAGAGAAAGAGAGAGAGAGAGAGAGAGAGAGAGAGAGAGAAGACACACACATACATATGTACAGAAAGAGAGAAAGAGAGAGAGAGAGACACACACACACACACACAAAGACTCACAAAGAGAGAGAGAGAGAGAGAGAGAGAGAGAGAGAGGAGACACACACACACACACACACACAGAGCGTCATAGAAGCTACTCCTAGAAATTATTAGGGAATCCAGACAACTGCCCCTGTACACAGATGCATGCACTCAGCCATCAAACAATGCAAACAGCGGCAGATGCGAAACATTCAATCACGATTCATCAATGCGTTTTGTATGAAATTGAAGTTAAAAGCATTTAAAAAAGAAAAAGACAATTGAAAAGATATTGTCGGAATAGATTCTTTTATAGAGGAGGAGAGAATGTATCACACATGTATGTCATCTTAATTAAGCAAGTACTTTGGCTAATGATCTGAATTCATGCTTGAGGCCTCATCTTTTCAAAAAACCTAACCAGAAAATTTAACATCATACCTTTTATTATTATCATAACGACTATTACTATTATTATTAATTATAATAATAATAATAATAATAATATTCATGGTAGTAGTTATAGTAGTTGCAGCAAGTTTATATGGCATTGCCTGGGATAAAAATGAAGTCCAACAATAATCTTAAATGGTTTAATTTATTTCATTTAATCTGATTTTAAATCTAAAGAAGATAAAAAATGAAAACAAAAAGAGAAAGAAATAAAAGCTAGACTTGTTATATGGTAGACTCCCATTATTTCAGTACCCTCAGGGATTTAAGAGTGCCATTATAAGGAATTTGCCAACGTAATGGCTGGATTTTATACAAATTGTATTAATGATTATTTTAAACTTATGATTAATTGATATATTCCTTTTTAATTTCTTTTAAGATTTCTATGTTACTTTAAGTCACATTATTCCCTGGGTTTATTAATTTTAGTCTTTAAAATAATGTCTTGAAAGCTGCTTGTGGTGTTGCCGAAAACTAATCTTTGACAGCCCAGTTGGCTAGGATTGAAGAATAGGCTGACTGCATCTCTTTAGAGGAGTAAGACTCCTTTTCTCCAATGAGTATCCTGGATACAACACTGAACTGCATCTGATGGTGAGGCTCCACTCCTCAAGGTTTGAAGAATGTGGAGTAGTCCTTCATTGCCATTACACCCAGGTCCAATCTGACCCAGATAGGAAGTACTTGTTTCGGTCGCATCTATAGCTTAAATAGAACTGTTTAACCATTTAACTGTATGCAAACAAATGACTGATATTAAATTAAATTCTTAGTGCCATATAGCAATGCTTTAAACCATTTAACTGTATGCAAACAAATGATTAATATCAAATAGAATTATTAAAGTTAGATAGAAATACTTGAAGCCATTTAACTGTGTGCAAAAAAATGAGCACTGGTTTGTTTAAACCGTTACTTTGAAACTATTCGTTTACAAAGCATATATATTTTATATATGTATAAACAAGATTTGGCATTAAATAACCTACCATGTTTGATATGCCATAAAAACCAACCATCCAACCAACCTAATTTGTGATTATACACCAGTGAGAATATAAAAATAAATATGCGTTTAGAATGTATGTGTCATTAAATACTTCGGTCAAAACAAGTGACATCATTAGAGTATATCCTTGGTGTATGTGTGTGTGTGCGCATACATGTGTGTGTGTGTGCGCGCGCATGCATATGTGTGCATGTCTGCATATGTATGTGTATATGTGTGGGTGTGCATGCATATATATGTGCGTGTGCGTGTGTGTATGTATGTAGGTGTATGTGTGTATGTTTATGTCTGCGTGTGTGTGTGTGTGTATGTGTCTGGATTGGTACATGTGTGTGCATGTGTGTGCATATGTATGTGTGTGTGCATGCGTATGTGTGTATGTTTGCATATGTGTGTATGTGTGTGTGTGTGTGTGTGTGTGTGTGTGTGTGTGTGTGTGTGTGTGCATAACAGTTATTGACATGGGAAATGGGATCAGTAACCTACGTTCAAATCCGAGACAAGAAAGTTGGTTTCAATTTTCTCTAATGCCCCTGGGAAAAGCATGAAACCATCTCTCCTCCCAGCTATAGCTAAATAGTCAGGTAGACTTTAGGGTTCTTTAGCCTTGGTAAAAGCAACCAGTCAAGGAGAAGGAAAATTCAGAATTCAAATGAGCTGTACTCTGCTTAAAAATGGACTTTGCGTTGCATCCTGCATGTGGTGAAGTGGTTGGGTAAATCCATACAAGGTGACAAGAAAAACTATACTGAGTAAAAGTCTAGATATTTTTTAAGTATAAAAATTGAAGATTTGAATAAAAACATGTGAACATCTGAATAACTTGATAAATGGATGATGCCTAGACATCCAAACAGCTGTCTAAATGTCTTGACTGTGCATAGACAAGTCAGTGCTATTTTGAAGAAAAATTATTGAGCCAAGCTCAATACTTTTTGAATAAAATATTTCTGGTGAAACACAGGATTATGTGAGTGTTGTTTAGTGAGACTGTTTTTTATAGCATATCAAGCCTGGTATTTGTCAAGCACCACATGTATGTGAAAATATGGCACTAGCCTTTTTTTTTGTGGGTACTAGGCAGAGGACCCTAGCCCACACACAGCAGGAGGTTCTAAAGATGCAGTGATCCCTGTTGGCATTCCTCTAAAAAAAGTCACCTCTGGTGCCAGGCAATAAACCAAGCCACTCCAGAGTGGGTTAGAGTCAGGGGAAACAGCCCTCTTAAACTCAAGGATGCTGGTGTCAGCCACAAGACAATAATACTGGGCTTCCCACAGCACCCACTTCAGGCAGCCTCAACCAACTGCCACCAAGCTAAAACATGCCCGACCTGATCTATGTACCAGTGAACACGGCCAGCCAGCCGGCTGAAGTATATCGTAACCCAGTGGGTGAGGACTGAACAAGGTGCATATCAACCCTTGTGGGTTATTTAATGCCAAATCGAGTTTATATATATATATATATATATATATATATATATATATATATATATGCTTTGAAAACAAATAGTTTTTAGGTCAGAGTTCATTTGTTTGCACACAAGTAAATGGTGTCAAGTATTGCTCTTTAATATTAGCAATTATGTTTATCTCGTATTCCTAATACAAGCAAAAACAATAATTATGATAAACAGAATCTTTCCTTATAGCAGCACAAAACAACCCAATAAGAACCAATCAAATCAAAGTGAGAATAGATAAGACACAACAAAATAGCAAATGTAGGTTATGTGGTGCTAGAGACAAAATGATCAAGTACTTAATAAACAACTTCAGCAAATCAGAGCAAAAAGAGTATAAGACTAGACATAAATGGGAGGGGAAAGTGATCCACTGGGAATTGTGTAAGAAATTTAAATCTGACCATATGAACAAGTGGTATATGCACAACCTGGAACCCATCCCAGAGAACAAGACACACAAGGTTCTCACTGCTTTTGAGATACAAACAGATCACCTAAACTTGGCAAGATAACCAGACCTAGTGATAGTCAACAAAAAAAGTACCTACTGAATAGTGGACTTTGCAGTACCAGCAGACTACAAGGTAAAATTAAAAGAAAGCGAAAAGACAGATAAATTTCTAGACCTTGCTAGGGAACTAAAAAAACTTTGGAACATGAAGGTGACGGTGATACCAATTGTAATGGGTGCTCTTGGAATGATCCCCAAAGGATTAGTAAAGAGAATGGAAGACTTAGAAATCAGATTACAAGTAGAGACCATCCAGACTACAGCATTATTATGATCAGCCAGAATACTGAGAAGAGTCCTGGAGACTTGAGGATACTTACTGTCACTCAAACTCCAGAAAAAAAACCATCAACTAATGCACATATGAAAAACTTTCAAAAGTGAAAGAAAATAATCATATATATATATATATATATATATATATATATATATATATATATATATATATAGTAAAAATGGTTCCTTCTTTTGGTGGCTTTATTCAAAGAGTTTACTGATTTTAACTTTTATTATTGTGTTGAAATCTTAATGTGCTGTTCTAGCAAACTAATTTCCTTTAACAGTCTCAAAATAATTGTTTTGGTTTCTTTGTTTAATCCCATATCAACCTTTGTGGGTTATTTAAAGCCAAGGCCAGTCCTTGTAGAAGAATGGTTGTGGTACTATTTAACCAATAGCTGGGGAGATTAGAGAGTTAATACCTTTCTCAAGGGTATTACTTACAATAATACGGAAGTGCCCATGGTGTAATGGTTATCGTTGTAGGAAATGGACACGACGACTCGAGTTCAAATCCTGGACAAGACTGATTGTATTTCACATAGCACTAATAACCTTGGGAATGGTATGAATCCAATTATTCTCCCTCCAGCTATGGGTAAATAGTAGGGTAGACTGGGTTCTTCAGCCTTAGTGAGGCAACTAGTCTAGGAGAAGGAAAAATCTGAATTCAAACCTGTTAAACTCCACTTAAAAATTGACCTTGGGTCATATCCTGCCCGAGCGGAGGGGTTGGTAAATAGGATTACTTACAATAATAGAAATACAAACACGCTGTTAGAAAATGTATTTTATCAGATAGTGGAGTTAGAATGAGTGCAATTAGTTAACAGTACATATTCTAATTAGTTTAGTTTGATTTCTTTGTTCAGTGGCATATCAACCTTTCATAGGTTATTTAATGCCAAAGTCATCCATGTACAAGAAAAGAGCTTTTGCAGCAGCAAAGAACTCAATGAAGATGGAAAAAGAGGAGAAGGGTGATGCTAGTATATACTGGTTAATAATTATATCAGATAAGTATACCAGGGTTAAGAGAAAATGGCAGGGTGAGAGGACCTTTTCCTATAAGACAAAAGCCGGATTTGAGCAACAGGTCAACTTAACTTTAATCTAAGCATTTGTCGTATATTCATAAGAGGGTTATAGCATGATGAGCCAAGCAATTATACATGCTCATTAAGTTCCAGGGAGGAGATCAATATTTAACAATTTACCACAGCCTTTCTTCAATGCCCAACCCAACCATGACCCCATTGTACATTCACAATAACCCTCACGCCCTTTCCAGCCACTGCCAACCCCTAACACACGCCAATTATCTAATGTCTTTGGTGCATAGCATTCACAAGTGAGTGAAACATTGGCCAGATTTCGAAGCCCTTTCAGAGACAGGCTTCCATTAATTAAATCTTATTCACCTCCCCCGCCTTGAACTGCCATCACCACCTCCACCAATGTATTTGGCCGAGTACAGTCCCAAATGACACAATGTCTGTAATTGAGATAACAGTAATTAAAGTGAAATGAATAAATTTTTAAATTATTTGAAGAATAATTTCAGAGAAATATTCCCCTCTCACTTAAAAAAAATAAGAATTAAAAGATGGATACACATTGAGGCTGAGAAGCACTTTAAATGCTAATTTAACAGTATAATGTACACTACACCTGTCCCATAATAATTGTTATATTTGCATATAAATTACATATACTAAATGTGACAACTATTATGAGACAGAAGTAGTTGTCTTAAATAAGGAAAGAAATCTTGACTCATTTTATATACATACATGCATACATACATAAATAAATAAATACATACCAATACGCTATAGCATTGACTTTCTTTTATATTAAATTCTTCTCTCCCAGTCAGCTGGGGCTGTAGAATACTCCGACTGCATCTCTGTATAGGGGTAAGACACCCCAAATGAGTGTCCTGGATATGATACTAAACAATCTGATGGTGAGGTTACAGTAACACTGGAGCTTTGGGGAATGTGGAGTACCCCTTCATTGCCATCACTCCCAGGTCCACTCTCACCTGAAGTGGTAGCACCTGATAGGGTCTTATCTATGGGTCAAAGAGAACTAAACCATGGTTTTGAGAGTTTACTGTTTTTGTATTTAAACTGTGTATTTATGCTAAACTGAATTGTTTAAAATAAAACTGCATACTAATGATAAACAGAATTGCTCAAAATGAAGCTCGCTTGACATCAAAACTGTGTACTTTTGCCAGGCTGAATTATCTGAAATAAAATTGTTTTTACATTTAACTCAACATTTACTAAACATTTAAAAAAAAACCCTCACTGCAATAAGTCTCGTGGATATGACACTAAACAATCTGATGGTGAGGTTCCAGTTATGCTGGAGCTTTGGGGAATGTAGACCACCCCTTCATAGCCATCCCTCCCAGGTCCACTCTGCTTGGAGTGGTAGCACCTGATAATGCCCTATCCATGGGTTAGATAGAATTAAAGTGCGTACTTATATTAAACTGAATTGCTTGAAATAGAACAGTTTTGACATTTAACTGTGTGTGGACAAAAACTATACTTATACAAAACTGAATTCTTTGAATTAGAACTGTGTGACTAAACTGAATAGTTTGAAATAGAAACGTTTTTGACAATTAAACTGTGTACTTATGGTAAACTGAATTGTTTAAAATAAAACTGATTATTTGTATAAAAATTGATTTGGCATTAAATAAGCTGCAAAGGTTGATATGCCATAAAACTCAAACAACCAAACAACCAAATTCTTCTCTTTGGATTACCTTGATTTCCCTTTTTTTTTTCTATTCATACATACTGATGTCGAAATAAGTATAAAGCACCACATTAAATTGTTACTAATTTTCTTATTACAGCACAAATTCCTCTGAAAATTTGTGTGTGGTACCTAGATCTGATGGGTATTAGTATACATATTTGATTTCATAACAACTTTCCACCAAAAAATGTTATTAACAAAACTTTGTTTTTGAGGGTGGAAATAATTATAAGACAGTTTTGAAAAATTGCATATCTGGTTTACTTCCGAATGTCAAAGGAAGAATAAGTGCATGTGCAGATTATAAAAAGACTCTTATCATGATTTTAAGCCGTGTGATTCCTATTTAAACATTCCATAATTGAATACAGTTACTACAAAATGCCAAGGAACTCCTCCCTTAATAAAAATGAAAAAGGGCAAATTTCTACCTATAAAATAGAAGGAAAATCTATGAGTTTCATTGCAAGAGAACTGTCGAGATCCCAAACAGTTGTGAGAAATTATCTAAAGGACTCTGAATCATATGCCACCAGAAAACGTCCTGGTCATCCACCTAAAATTACAAATGCAGCCAGACATTGAATTTTTCAACAAGCTTCTAAAGGATAATCAAGCTCAAGAGATCTGCAAAAAGCACAGAATTTACCCCTCACTCCTAGAAGAGTTCATCAACATCTCCAAGAATCGCCAAATCTTGGATATCAAGACAGGAAGATTGCCCCTGCTTTAACTACTAACACAAGAAGATATGTGTAGATTGGGTAAAAAAAAAAGTAACATGGACAAGAGAGAAATGAAAAACTATGGTGTTTTCTTATGAGAAAAAGTTTAATTTGGATGGGCCCGATGGCTCTCAGTGTTATTGGCATGATTTAAGAAAGAAGAAAAAGATGTTTTCAAAAAGACTATTTGGTGGAGGATCTGTTATGGTTTGGGGAGCTATTTTTGCATCTTGAAAGGCTGATTTAGTAGTGTTGGAAGGGAAACAAAACTCTGCTTGATATATAAATGTGTTGGGAAAAAGTCTCCTCATTTATGAATCACCTAGACACCAATAATGCCATTTTTCAACAGGACAACGCAGCCATGCAACTTCTAAGCTCACAAAAGCCCCGTTTAAAACAAAAAATAATGAAATTTTAGATTGACCCACCAAGTCTCCAGATTTAAACCCAAAAGAAAATTTGTGGGGAATTTTGTCAAGAAGATTATACAAAAATAAATGTCAATTTCAAGATAGAGAAACTTTAAAATCTTGCACTAAACAGTATTGAAATGAAATTCCATCTGAAACTCTCAGAAAAATTATTGATTCAATCCAAAAGACATGTCTTGACATATTACAATTGAAAGGGAATAAATGTAAAGATTGAATTTTGTACAATTTTGCTGTTAGATTCAAATTTTCATAACTGTCATAATTATTTACATCCTTGAAAATGTATAAGAATTTTTTTGGTGGAAAGTTGTTATAAAATTGAATATGTATACTAATACCCATTGGATCTTACTACCACACATAAATTTTCAGAGGGATTTTTGCTGTAATAAAAATTTTTTTAACAATTTAGTGGGTTGTCATATACTTATTTCTACCACTGCACATATGTATATATATATATATATATATATATATATATATATATTAAACATCCATCAGTGATTTAACATCAATTGATATCATCCTTTCCTACTCCTGATGATGGTTCATCAGGACCGAAACATTATAGCGCTGACTCTCTTTTACATTAAATTCTTCTTTTTGGATTACCTTGTTTATCAATTTTTCTCTATATTGTTGGATTCATTTCCATTATTTACTTCCACATCCATATATATATATGTATATATATATAGAGAGAGAGAGAGAAAGATATATAGAATGATTGGGGGATATATAGATAATCATTATACATTATATATAAGGATAATTTAAATGATTTAAATAATGCTACTTTAAAAGTAAGTAATACTATCAAAAATCTGCATGCAAAACAGCTGGACAAGAGATATATTTCCTGTTGAAGTCAGATGCCAAAGTTTTATTGCCAATTCTACTTCTGCAAATCTGACTAAACTCATTAGATTTCTGATTTCTTTGTTTAACAGCTTATCATCCTTCATGTCCTGTTTATTGCCCAAGCGATTCTTGTAGACAAACAGTAGTGATACTATTTAAGCCATAGCTGTGAGGATAAGGGGTTTCATACCTTTTCCAAGGGTATTAACCCAAAAGTGAATGTAATAGTGCAATTTTAATTCTAACTCACTCACTTTGAGGCAACAGTCCAGTATTTACACCATAGGCACTCTCCTAACTAAACATGATTTGCCATCAACAGAAAAAAAAGAAATATATCAAGAAGCTCTAGAATTAAGCAGAAGCTACATCTGCATCGGAGGTGCTCATGGTGTAATGGTTATCATAGTTGGAAATGGACATGGCGACACAAGTTCAAATCCTGGACGAGACTGATTGCATTTCACGTAGCACTAATACCCTTGGGAAAGGTATGAATCCAATTATTCTCCCTCCAGCTATGGGTAAATAGTAAGACAGACTGGGTTCTTCAGCCTTGGTGTGGCAACTAGTCTAGGAGAAGGAAAACTCTGAATTCAAACCTGTTAAACTCCGTTTAAAAAAAAATTGACCTTGTGTCATATCCTGCCCGAGCGGAGGGGTTGGTAAATAGGATCTGCATGGATTGGGCAATCCCACAATGAAGCCAAACCTACAAAGGCGGGTGATATTGTAAGGTACAGCAGTGGTGCTTTAGGTTAGTAGTAATGATGCTTCAGCCCTAAAACCATGCCTGACCAAAGGGTCATCATCTGATGAAGGCTTTGTTAGTGGCACTACTGCTGTTATCTTTTTAGAAATGAGTTGTCTAAATTTATTGTATATATATATATATATATATTAAAGATGATATAACCCTGTTTATTGTAATTTTTAATTGTAATTTTTCAAGTGTTAGTGTCAGGATCCAGTTGGTAAAGGAATTGTCCCATATCTTCTGCCCAAGCATTTTCAACCATGCTTTTGGTCGTCGTCAGGGGTCATGTAGTTTGAGTTCACAGTTTGAGATTTTATTGTTTGAATTATTTGTAGCATTTTATTTTGAAGGATACAAATAATTAAAATAGTAAAAACTCAAACAGTCCATTCAAAACTAAACTATAGTAGAATTGCTGTCAAGAAATCACCATTGTGGAAGCAAAGCAATGTCAAGTGGCTCCAGTGGGCCTAGGCACACAAAAACTGGACAATAGATCAATGAAATAAAGTCCTTTAGACTGACAAACCAAAGATCTAAATTTTTTACGCAAATAGGAGGGTTTATGTGCTGCAAAAAGTAAGGTGAAAGATCTGTAATCCTCAAATTCAAACAACCAAAAAGCAGGGAGGAGGCTGTGTTATGATGTGGGGAGCTTTTGCCTATTAAAAAGTCAGGGATTTGCACCAGGTGAAGGGCAAATTGAATCAGACAAGCTATAACAACATACTGCAGCATCATGCAATCACATCTGGAATGCTGCTTGTGGTTTAAGGATTTGTACTTATATCAGATAATGACCAAAAGCATACAAGTAGACTCTGCCAGAAGTACATTAAAACCAAAGAGGAACAGTGTGTCTATCAACAGATTTCTTGGCCGGCACAATCACATAAATCTCATTGAACAAAGTTAATCAAAAAGTCAGAGCTAATCAACCCACAAGAGCAGCTCACCACTGGCAACTCTTGCAAGAAAGCTGAGCAAAAGTTTCTTTAGTTTACCTCTTGTCTTTGGTGGAAAGAATTCTAAGAATCGGTGAATCAGTGATTGTGACCAAAGTGGGTCATTTTGATAAATCAAAAGTTTAAGAAATTTTTGTGTTTTTCGGTTTAATTTGCATTTAATGTGCCTCAGGAAGACTTGTATTTTGTATCATAAATAAAACCATGTGATGCTGTTGGCATATTCTACGGCTCCAGCTGTTTGGACTGGAAAACACTGGAATTCTTGGATATAATTTCCATGGTTGAGTTGTGTATCTGACAGCTGATAATTTTTTTAAATGTCATTTTCTTTCTTTTTAATGTTGATGGTGTTAATTAAAAGCAGAAATTATTATTTTGTGGGGTTTTATATTTTTTTCAAAATTTTGACTGATTGCACTTTTAATTTGATGGGAAAAAATTTTTTTTTAGTTTTGACTGAATTTCTGACATGAAGAATTATTATTATTACTCACTGATGTATTTGGATTAATGTAATTATGTTGATTATTATTGTTGCAACATTTCAACCATAGTACTGTCTAACCTTCTTTAGGTGTCAGTCACAGTAACCTCTAATCCTGGATCACAGAAGGAGAACAATCTACTTCAATGGATTGAATAAATATATATACCCAAAAGGTTACCAGCTACAACAGACTCCAGAAAAGAAGTGAAGGACACAATGAGTGAAATATTCTTGCTATAACCACCAAAATGAAGAAGGAAAACTGCTCAGGGACATACTCAGACTAATGGGGCTTAGAATACACTGACTATATCCCCTGCAAAGGAGTAAGAGCCCAGAAAGGGGGAAGGTTCTGGGGATGACAGTAAACTACATTTGATAGTGAGGCTCCAGTTCTTGGAATCTCAGGAGAGTGAAGTACTTCTTCATTGACTTTCGTCCCAGGTCCACTTTGACCCAGAGGGGTAGTACCTGTCAGGGTTCTATCAATCATCAAATATATCAATCTAAAAATTGTTCATAGTTGTTAGGACCATATGCAAAAAAAAATCTTTGGAAAAAATGCACAAAAAATGTAAATATAAATGTTCAGTGAATGCAGTTCCCTAACCTTTAGGAATAAAATAACCCTTGACAGGTTGATTGCTATTTTCAAACATCTAGGCATAAAATAGACCTTGATGAGTTGATATGACATCAAAATTGATCAATCAATCAACCAAAATATTTCATATCAATTGCATTTATCAGCATCAGAAATAGCACTTGAAATATTAGAGGCTTTAATTCTTTGCTTCACCACTTAAGTATACCAGCAAGATAAAAGTTAGTCAAGCAAGATAGTATTTGTATTACTTGTATGAATCTTAGATTACTTTTAATTAGAAAGGATCTTAGGAAGAGGAGAATTCTGGTACTGGTTTATAAAACATTATCCCTCATGTAAGTAATCCTTGTTTCTTCCTTGATAAATAAGAGAACAGTGGATCGAGTTGATCTTTCTGTAAAGCAAGAGTTGATAATGTTTCATGTTGTCGTACTTTTACATTTGTCTCCCTTTGTGCAGTAGAGCTCTTATTAATTTACTGTTTATATGTGCAAGTTCCTCTGCATGCAATTCGTATTGTAATTCTATGAAACATGAATTATATGAGCTAACATCAATGTATTCCCAAATTTGATGAAAGCATCTATTATATATATATATATGAATGTATTATAACTAAGGTTGGTTGCTTATTTGGATTTTATGTCATATCAACTTTTGCAGGTTATTTAATGCCAAATCCATGTTTATGCAAATAGTCAGTTCCATTTCAAACAATTTAGTTTAGCATGAGTACACAATTTAATTGTCAAAAACATTTCTATTTCAAGCTATTCAGTTTATTCAAACAGTTCTAATTACAGTTCTAATTCAAACAATTCAGTTAAGCATAAACATGCAGTTAGTTCTATTTAATCCATAGATAGGGCCCAACCATTCCGGGCCAGAGTGGACCTGGGAGCAATGGCAATGAAGGGGTGCTCCGCATTCCCCAAAGCTCTAGCATCACTAGAACCTCACCATCAAATTGTTTAGTGTCACATTCATTGGGTGGGTGGGGGTCTTACTCCTCTGCAGGGGTGCAGTCGGTGTATTCTACAGCCCCAGCCGACTGTGCAGTATAATAACTAAAGCATACATTTATATATATATATATATATATAGATAGATAGATTATTATTTATTACAATATTTATACATAGAAGGTGCTCACAGTGTAACAAGTTTCCTCACTGGAAATGGACATGGGGAACAGAGTTCAAATCCCTGATGAGGCTGTTTGTATTCAACATAGTGCTAATACCTTTAAGAAAGGTATAATCCAACTATTCTTTCTCCAGCCATGGGTAAGTAGTAGTGCAGACTTGGTTCTTTAAACTTGGTATGGTAGCCAGTCTAGGAGAAGGAAAACTCTGAATTCAAAACTGTTAAACTTGGCTGAAAAAATTGATCTTACATTGCATCCTACTCAATTGGAGAGGTAGGTAAATATATTTACATGCATACATATACATATATATGTGTGTGTATATATAGATATATATATATATAGGTATATGTACATGCACGAATACAGATAGATAGATAGATAGATTGATATACATGTATAAGCATGAAATTATGTATATCAATACATATATCATTATATATGTATATATATATATTTATTTATATATATATATATATATATATATATCATTATCATGATGTCGTGCCACTAGCACGGATATCCCTGACCCTCTCGCCACTTTTCCCTATCGTTCATTGCCTCTGGCAGGTCTTCAGGTCTACATCCTGTATCCTCACATAAGCTGCTGAATGTATGTTTGTGCTGGTCGTTCTGCTTTTGTCCGGGCCATATGTGGGGGTCCATAGGAGTAAATCACTTATGAGCTCGTCCCTGCTTCTCCAGCAGTGTCCTGCATGTCTTGTCATCTAACTTGGATAGTTTTCATGATAGGAGGCAGGTGGCATTATAGTAGGTGTCTTGTGGGGTGTTGCCACCAAGACTTGTTCAAGATTGCTCGCAGAATTCTTGTGTAATTGCCGTCTAGCTTCTTCTCCAGTCGTTTTGTTAGCGTCCATGTAGTGCATCCATACAGCAGTATATGCATATATATATATATATATATATATATATATATATATATATATATATATATATATATATGCAAGGTATACACATATATGCATAAACATATATATATATATATGCATAGGTATACACATATATGCATAAACATACATTATGTATATATATATAGATATTTCATAGATATACACATATATGAAAATGTACAAATACATCTATGCATATATATATATATATATATATATATATCTTATAGTCATCCACAGGCAGATCTGTTTCATTCTATCAGAACTCATCAGTGTGGCTAGACAGTATCTTCCCGTAGCTGGGATCGAAACCCGGTTGACTCAAACGCCAAACCAAACCTTCTAACAATTCAGCCACGAGGAGATATTAACTGCGAAGTAAATTTTAAACGGTTATGAATCACAATTAATATTGTTTACATACATCCGTTCAATGGTTGCCGAGACCTCAATTCATCTACGAAGAGGCTTGCAATAGACGCTAATGGCAACACGATTACTTCTTCGCCAGAGAACTCTACCCCACGGGGGTAGGGGAGTATATATATCTCAATAGTCATCACAATATATATATATATATATATATATATATATATATATAAATTGTATGATTTTAGCAGAAATGATAAATTCATTATGATAAATAGACTGGAAAAGCTTATCAATCATTGTATCTATATTAGAAAGCCATAAAGATGGATGGATATTCCATCTCGAAAGCCTTTCTCCAAAAAGATCTAACAACAAATTAAAAAACACTACATTTTAACCCCATAATACTAATACTCTCATAATTAATTAACTTTTATATTAAAAATATCAACTTTCAAAAATTCATTATTTTCAAAATACATTTACTTTGTAAACTGATATTCCTAATTAATGATATTTTATTAAAAAATAATCAGCAAAAAAACCAGCAAAGATTATTTTCAATTTTAAAATATTTTGAAATAAGAACTGGCAGAATGAAATGCTGTTAAGGAAAAGATTGATGTTCATACAAATATGATTACTAGTTACATTGTGTTCCTAAATCTGTTAGTCTTGATAGAGAAACCATCTTGAAATTAAAGGTCCCTTTGATGGGGGAAGGGTGAAACTATTCAAGATAAACAAATTTATATAATTCATTTACTAATGTTTTTTGTATTTATTACTTGTTGATACTCTCTGTCTGCCAGCCTGTCTTACTCTCTCTCTCTAGATATATATATATATATATATTTTTTTTTTTTTTCAGAGAAAAAAACAAAATTCGGTCACATTAGGATTATAAATTTATTTCCATCCTGCTAAGGGTAATGATATGAATCAATGATGAATAAATGAGTATTCATTTAACTCTGTGTTGTATCTGAAGAAGTCCTGTTAAATTTGGGGGGACTTGTTGATTCATATCAATGCTCTTAGCAGGATGGAAATAAATTTATAATCCTAATGTAACTGAATTTTGTTTTTTTCTTGAAAGAATATTTGCTCTCTGATATCATTTAGATTGAGCTCTTTACCTGGAATATTTAAATATTCGATTTTGAATAATTTAATTGTTCTGATGGAATTGTTCACTACTATAGATTAACTGGATTGAAGAATACCTATATATATATATATATATATATATATATATATATATATATATATATATATATATATATATATAAAACTTGATTATAAACTGTGGATAAAAGATTTAAACTGTATAGTTTTTGAAAGCTTTTTACATTTCTGTCAGATAATGGTACATTAAATACCAGATATATTTATATATGTGTGAATGTGTATGTCTGTATGTGTCTCTATAGTTTGTATGTTTTGTTTTTATCAAGTGCTGACTATATTTCAAATCAATACCCACTTATGGAATGAATTTAAAACTGTCACCAGTTATTTCCTATATCAATAATAATTAAAAGATAAATAAATAAATTTAAAAAAAAAATAAAATAAAATAAGAAAAAAATATATATGTACACACACACACACACACACACACACACACACACATATATATATATATATATATATATATATATATTATATATATATATATATAATATTGGTGGTGTGTGGCTGCATGCATGAAATTAATTATTTATCAAACTATAGATATAATTAAATTTTTAATTATACATGTAAATAAGACAGAATTTTTGCTGTCAAATAATTCAAAAATGAATCACACACTAAAAATTAATCATTCATGATTATATATCTATAAGTATATTTTTATATTTGGGCACACACACAACACACACACACACACACACACACACACACACACACACACACACACATATGCATATATATATATATATATATATATATATATATAAATATATATCTTAATTAATGCAGATTACATATGCATATATTTGTTTTACATTTAATCATATGCAAATTTGTACCCTTTTGTGAGTGAATGTACATGATTGTACACTTGGGAATGAATATACATACATATGTCTGTCTATTTATCGAGCTTCAATTTTTCTCTCTATATTTTTTTTGGAATTCATGCATATATATATATATATATATATATATATATATATATATATTTACTATGTTTAGCTTTGTTATGGCACAAACTCTATGATATAGATACTCGGTAAAAAGCATTGTCACTAGTTTGCTAACTGTTAGAATATATGAAGGACTATATTTTTTTTTTTCATCATACAACATGTGAAAGCATGTGCGATACCCTAACCTCATCAGCCGCCAACCAGGGTGATAACACAGTTTCGGTAGCTCAAGGCAATACTGCTACTCCTGGTGCTACCAAGCAGCTTTTGCCACCGGACAGGGTATTTAAAAGAAATATATATCTATATATACACCAGATCAACTAAAGGACAATATGAAGGACTATATATATATATATATATATATATACATTGTCATCCACATATATATATATATATATATATATATATATATATATATATATATCTGTGTGTGTGTGTGTGTGTGTGTATATATATATATATGTATATATATATATAAGTAGGTATATCCTAAAGTCATACTGATAGCATGCAGTCCCTTGATTCTGTCACTATCTGTCCTATTTGCCATTGTTCTTGGTATGACCTCTACACTGCATCCAGTGTCCATTCAGAGCAGTAAAGTTACTTTTGGTTTGCCAACAATAGTGCGTCCGTGAGTAGAATCCCAAGGGAGAATGTCCACTTATTGAGTTCATCCTTACTTCTCCAGCTGTGAAAAGCATGTCTTGCCTGTCTTACTGAAAAACACAATCCTCTGACGGAAGTTTTTTTTTTTAACTTCCATTTGCAGATTGTTTTCTCTTTTGATTTCAAAGCACATGAAACTTCTAGTAAGTGGGGAACAAAGAAAGTAAGAAGTGAATTGCTTTAGTTTATACTGCTCTGTTGACTGGCATATGAGCACTTTGATTCATTCAACATTTTTAGATGATTTTTTTTTCTGATTTTATATATATATATATATATATATATATATATATATATATAAATATATATATATATACAAAGAAGAAGAAAAAGAAGAACAACAACAACAACAAAAGCAAGTCTCGGCAATAATCAAAGTACTCAATTGCTCATGAGCAGAACAGTATTAAAACTAAGAGGTGATTATTTATTACTTCTATTGCTGTGACTTTATGTATCATATGGCAAAAAGTATCATCAGACATAACAAAATGTTTCAGAGAGAACTGTATAAATATTTATGGCAATGAGAAAATATGTGCTGAACAAGAAAGAAGCAGGGAAGTGGGAGGAAGAATAAAGCAAGGGACAGTCAGAGAAGAAAAAGATTGAAAGAATGTGCCTCAGCATTAAGAGAAATTGATATGTGTGTGCATCTGTGTGTGTCTGTGTGTGTGTGTGTGTGTGTGTGTCTGTGTGTGTGTGTGTGTGTGTTTGTCTGTGTGTGTGTGTGTGTGTGTGTATATATACATGTCTTTATACAGAAGCTGAATGTTTTATTCTTTGAACATTTCCCTAATTATTCAACAGAAGCTAATATTCTTATAGACAAGTGTATAAAGATGATCTTGAATTTAATTTGATCTCTTGTTGAACAAATGCCAAATAAATTAAAAATTCTAATTAATAAGCTTTTCAATTTTTCCGGTTTTCATTTATTTTCAATTTTCTCATCCTAGTAATTTTCTGATTTACTTAAGATTACGTTCATGAGTATATTTTTCAATTAAAATTTCATTTTTAATGTTCAGAAAATCAAATAATCATGTTTTCAAGGACAATTTTCTGACAGGAGTTGTGAGTCCATCATCATGAACATTTACATGTTCTAACAACATTATACAACAGGAAAATATACTATATTTTATAAAAGTTCAAATATACTTCAGTGAATTCCCAATTATTTGTTAAGAGAATATAGGGAAGTTTTTCATCAACCTAATGATATTACCATTTAACTCTGTGTATGAAAGCATTATCATTTCACTAAGATATATATATATATATATTTTTCATCATACAACGTGTAAAAGCGCGTGCGATACCATGTCCACATCAGCCGCCAACCAGGGGAGATAACAGTTTCAGTAGCTCAAGGCAGTACTGCCACTCCTGGCGCTACCAAGCAGCTTTTGCCACCGGACAGGGTATGAAGAGAATTATATATATATATATATATATATATATATATATATATATATATATATGCCAGATCAATTAAGAGCAGAGACTACATTGGACGTTAATCTTCATTTTTAGTCTGCAGTTTGTGATTTAAAAAAAAAAATGCATTTACTTTCGGCAGTTGATGTTATTACGCGTTTACAGTAACCGTTTCTTACGTAATCACACGTAATTGACTGAATGTGAATTTGAGTATCCCTGCCCTACACTTTGTAGTTGACTTAACAGTTATTACGAAGTCATAGGTATTATATGTTATATTATCACTCCCCTATTTTAAACATGACAGAATTCAGGACATTCTAATACTTATCTTCTTCAAGGAGAACTTGTGGCATAGGGGTCAATGCACTGTACTGTGTATTTGAGTTGAATTATTAAGAAAACAGTCTCAGTAAATCAACACATTAAATCAGTTCTGTCAATATTTATGCATGCCTCCCACCAGGCAGGATTTGACACAAGGTCTTTTTTTATAGTAGATATTTTGAAGAGGGGGAGGTTGCACATGGGCTGAAACTTGTGCGTAGCTAGTCCATGCTGGTCATTAGATCACCATGTCCAATGTGAATCATGCCAGCCATTACCAAGTCTCCTGACACATATACAAAAAATAAAAACAAATAGAATAACCCTAGATAGGTTGACATGCCATTAAAATCAGTCAATCATGTGAACTCTGATTTACTTCAATTATACAAGCCAAATAGATTAACCATCACTTGGATTTGAACCTCTGATTCGTGCACAGCAGTGTAGTAATTATCAAGCAGCCCAAACGATTTATACACCTAATTAACCATATACATTTGGCATTGTCAATTAAATATGTATGGATCATCTCTTGGTGCTAACTTAATCATTAATTCAGAAGCCTTTTCATTGAGTAGCAATATACTTCCAATCTTTCATCATTAAGAAGTAAGATTAATCAATACAGACAGGATCAAAATATCTTTTAGGATTATCACTTGAAGTTAATCCTTGTTGAGCATTTTTTATTTTATTCGGTTTAATTTTAACTCTGTAGAAGAAAATGGACTGAATGATGCTGGCAATATTTTTGGATTAATTTCTTTTTTTTATTGTAACAAAAATGTTTTCAACTTGCTGCAATAAAAACCTTTAAGAAAATTGACAACTCAACAATTTATTTTTATGTTTTTTGTAGATAATAAAAAATTTGAAAAAAAAAACACCATCCAAATGGTTCTAAAATGGCTGGCCCTGTAAGGTTGAATGGCTCTTTCAAAGTGTTTCCCTTACTATTCTTTGGGGCAAAGAATTTTCGATTCTTTTGTTTAGTATTCGGGATTAGAAAACACTCCCCTCTGCTTTTTTTTTTCATTATAACTCTCTATTTTTCAGTCTTCTCCCATCTCGATATCAATCCATGTTCTTTTTCATTTTTTCAACTTTTCTTTCTCACCAATTTTTTCTCTCTATGCATTTCTTCCTCATCCCCCTCCACCTCCTCCTCCTCCTCCTCCTCATTTCTGCCTCCCTTTTTTTTGTTTCCCTTCTTTCTTTCTCCTATTTCCTTTTTTTCTCCTCCTACTTTTTCTTCCTAATTCTTTTTCCTATTTTTACCCTCCTCCTCTTTTTCTCTTCCTACTTCTTTTTACCTCCACCTTCTTTTTTCCTACTTCTTTTTTCCTCCTCCCCTTTTTTCCTTCTTCTTTCTTTCACCTTTCTTCCTTCTTTTTTTCTCCTCTGCCTTTCTTTCTCCTCCTTTTTACTTCTTTCTTCCTCATTCTTTTTCCTCTTCCTTTCTTCTTGATCCTCCCTTCCCCCTTATTTCTTGCTTTCTTTCTCTTATCCTCTTCTTTCTTTTTTCCTACTCCTTTTTTCTCTCTTCTTTTTCTTTCCTCCTTCTTTTTTCTTTTCCTTTTTTACTTCTCTTTCTTTTTTCTCTTGATTTAAAGGATTTGAAAACTGATGCTGCCATGTTCTTAGTTCACTAACATTATCACAACAAAGTCAGTGAAATCTATAATATTTCAACTGTATCCCTTTCAGAGGAGTAAGACACCTCTAAAAAAATAGATTTTCTGAGGATGACACTAAATTTCTGGAGCTCTGAAAAGTAGATGTATTTATTCAATCCCTCTACCACAGGCACGATGTGACACAAGGTCAATTTTTATGCTGAGTAAACAATGACCTCAGTAAGGACCATTTATGGTACATCAACAAGAGTTGAAATATCTATTCCTTATAGGCCTTGCTTTGAATTCAGAGTTTTTCTTCTACTTGTTTCGAGTGGATCTAGGAGTAATGGAAATGAAGGAGTACTTCACATTCTCCAGGCCACCAGAACCATAGCTGAGTTCACTTGAAATGAGTCGATGTATATCATATGTTATAAATGAATGGGATTTTACCAGCTAGTGGTGATAATCCTACTGTTACGTTGTCCATAAATAGATTACAAGCTCTAATGCGAAAAAGGATCAACAAAAATGATTACTTTTTTTTTAAATGGGGGTTGAGTAAGGAGATTTGTGGACTGCTTTTTTTCCAAATCAGTCTAAATAATTCCAATGTGTGTGTGTATATATATATATATGTGTGTGTGTGTGTATGTGTGTGTGTGTGTGTGCATACATATTGTTGTGGACCAGTAAAAGGTCCAGAAGAAAGACACGAACGCAGGATTACATGAAACAAGTATATTGAACAAAAGTATAAATCCAGCATAGGTAAAAGAGTATTGAACATCAGTCTAACTGCCAAAGTGTTAGGCTGGAGTTAACTTAATTCTGAGATGAATATTCTCCCAGTATCTATAGTAATAGGAAGAGTTCATTATAGTCCGTAAGGTAGGTACCATAACACACATATATATATTTATGTATGAATATTGGTATGTACGTAGTATAGGTTTCTATAGAATCTCTCGCTCTCTCTTTCTCTCTCTCTCTCTCTCTTTATATATATATGGAATGATATGTATAAGCATGAGTGTAGATAGAAAGGTTTATGGAAATAATTCATATATATATATATATATAAATATATATATATATATATATATATATATATATATATATATATATATATATATATATATTTATAAGATTGAGGCAAAAATGATATTGTTGCAGTAAATGAATAATCTAAAATAGATTAAATCAAATTCCTTATTTATGCCAATGATGATTTGATCAGATTAAAATGACTCCAGAAGTTAAATCTTTCTAAGTAGTTGAAATACCAGACACACATACACACTCATCCTAATAAAAGAATCTTGAGATATATTTAAAACATTATTATCCATTATAATAATTATCATATATAATAATATATTATACATATGATGTAATTAAATATAATATTATTATATTAATCATAATTCTTTCTTTGAGAATATTTTCTAAAGCCCAATAAAAAAAAAAAAATTAATGAACAAAATGAAAATGAAATTGTGACATCCAGAAGGATGATACCAATTTTGACTTGGGTAAATGTTTGTGGGTAGCAGATTTTTATAACTCCTTTTCATTCCTTTATTGGTAAGTCTGATAACTTTTCAGTTATCAATTCAAAATATGTAATTATGTGAATTTCTGAGCTAGTTTTAAGCCAATTTAATAGATTTCTTCAAATAACTTTTTCAAAACTGAAAATGATTAAAATATACTAACAGTCAACAACTTCTCAAGAGAGGTTAAATATTTTGTCCATGCTATCTAGAAAAAATGATATTACAAAAAGCATTGACTTTGGAATGATTTTGTAGAGCAGAGGACCCCACTAACAATTTTATAATTTGGTCCCAGACTTCCATTTTTGTAGGGTAGAAGGTCCCACTAACAATTTTCTAATTATTTCCCACACTTCTGTTTTTTGTTGTGTAGAGGGTCCCAAACAATTTTCTTATGAAGCCCCACCCTTCTTTTTTGAAAATAATAGATATCACACAAGATGATGAACAGAAAAACTTTCAAAGTATTCAACCATCTTGCAACATAGTTGTTAATTAAAATAAATAAGGTCCAGGCAAGAATAGGATAAATATATATTTTATTTTAGAGTTAACACTTGCGACTCGTCTCAAAGAGATCCCTCCATAAAGTGCTGAACCCTTTCTCTTCCTTCGTCTCCTCGCAGCTCCCTCCTCCTCCAGGTTGAGATAATTGCTCGTTCCGTAAACCAAGATAGGATGTTAACAATAGTAGCACTCATATCAGGGCACAATCTATGTATGTGTTAATGCCCCAAAAGTTTGTCTGCATATAACACTAGACTATATCTGGTGGTGAGGCTCCAGTTCTGGAGTTCTGGGAAATGTGGAGTTACCCTTTCATTGCTATTACTCCCAGGTCCACTCTAATCTGGAGTTATAGTATCTGTTAGGCTTCCATCTATGGGTGAAATAGATCTGTTGGAAAGTTATTACTATTGGACAGAAATACTTGAACCCTTATAACTGTGAGCATACAAATGGTTATAATTAAATAGGAATAGTTTCTTGGAACCACACAACCGTGCATGAATTATTAGTAATTACATGGGAGTGCTTGAAACAATACAACTGTTTGCAAATTAGATCGGATTGGCTTAGTTTTATGTATCAACCATTGTTGGCTATTAAATGGCAAATCCTGTTTTTATGTATATATAGAATATATGATTTGTAAACACATTTTGTAGATACACAGTTCAATGATCAAACAGTTCTATTTCAAACAATTCAATTTAGCATAAGTCAACAAAGTTAAATGGTTCAAAGTATTGGTATGAATAACTAACAATTGAATTAAACATCAGTTATTTTTTTACTCACAGTTTAATGATCAAACAGTTGTATTTCCAACAATTCAATTTGTTCGCACTTAGTTTAAATGTCAAACAGTTCTATTTGATCCAGAGAGAGGACACTGTCAGGTGCTACCACTCCGAGTCAGAGTGGACCTGGGTGCAATGACAATGAAGAAGTACCCTACACTCTCCAAATCTCCAAGACTGTCATCTCACCATCAGATTATTTAATGTTTTATCCAGGATATTCATGGGAGGGTGTTATCCCTATGCAGAGATGCAGTTGGTGTATTCTACAACCCCAGCTGACTGGGTAATGTTTGCAAATCACTTAAATTAAATAGAAGTATTTGATATCATATAACTGCATGCAAACAAAGAATTACCATTGACATATAAAAATGTGCGATAATAAAAATGATTACAATGAAATGCTGAAAATATAAATGATTATAATTAAATATTTACAGATGAATCAAATTTCAGTATTAAATAACCTATAATTAGTTAAAATGCCATTAGTTTAGTTGCTGTATGCATTGACTCTACCTCTCTACCTTGGATATATGGTGCAGTACAAGGTAAATTTTTAAATAGAGTACAGCTGGTTTGATTTCAGAGTTTCCTACTCTCTCACAAGGGAGAGTCCTCATAGCATAATAGCTAAAATGCTTGACTGTGACTGCAAAGTGAGTTCCAACTTCAGTTGTGCTATTGCATTCACTTTTGGACTAATACCCTTGGAAAAGGTATGAAACCCTTTATCACTCCTGTAATGGGTTAAATTGCTGTTTTTATATGTGGATGACTTTGGCATTAGATAACCCATGAAGATTGATATGCTATTAAACAAAAGAAACCAAACCAATCAAATTTACTTCCTCACATATGTATAGTAAATGTTGTGACTAATGTAGGTTTTGTTGCTGAAAACTTGCTCTATCCGATGGTGCTATTGTGCTCTCTGTATCTGTTGTAGTTTCTGTGGAAATATATGGGAGGCATTACTTTTGGAGCATCTCACATATGTATTATCAATTATATGTTGACAGTGTCAAAAAATAGTGTTTTGTAGCGCAAAACTTGCTCTATCCAATGGTGTTATTGTGTTCTCTATGTCTGCTGTAGTTTCTAAGAAAACAAATAGTTATTTTGTTGTGGGGGTTAAGAACATCCTTATATAATTGTCTACGATATCTACTCTCCATCCCTTTAATGTTTTTTATAATCTATCTATCCTGAATTCTCTCCTCATTCTTATTCTCCTACACCTGAGACTTTTATCATTTCTTCCTTTACGATTTCTATTGTTGGACAATTATTCCGGAATTCTATGTTTCTGATTCTTTCGTAACTTTTCTCAATCATTAGATCACAATAATTAATTTCCTTGCCATTATCTCCCACCCACAAATGTATACCTGAAAATGTCTTATTGCTGGAGTAAAGTCATCTTTGAACATCATTATCCTCTTTCCTGCTTTTCACTCCCTGCCTTTGTTTTTTTTTAATTCTTTCTCTACCTTAAACCTCATGACATCTCTTCCTCCAATCTAATCACAATTTCCTAAAACACTTTGTCTACAACTTTCTGTTCACTCTCTCTAGCCAGCAGAAAATAGATGCTGTCTGCTGATTAATTTGATTTATGTCCATTAGGATGGACAATTAGAAAGGACATACAATGCGTGAGGATTCTTCTTTTGTGAGAGAGAGTCCCTGCAGTGTAGAACATAACATTCTGGACTGCAATATTGTAGTAAACAAGTTCGAACTCCAGTTGTGCAATTACATTCGCTTTCGGACTAATTCCTTTAGGAAAGGTATGAACTCCCTTATTCCTCAAGCTATGGGTTAATTAGTACGACTACTGTTCTACAAGTATAGCTTTGGGATTAAATAACCAATGAAAGTTGATATGCCATTAAGCAAAGAAACTGAATGAAACTTCCTAACTGACTTCTTGTCCATCTTATTTTCGTCTCACCACTCATTATGCCTGCCACAATATATCCTTCTTTTTCTCACTATTTTCCCCCATTTCCTTCCTCTGGTTTTCTCTTTTCTAATCTTTGTCCTTTGCTTCATATTTGTAAAAGTTTCATTCATGTTTATCTTTTTCTTCCACTTCTTCAGCTGATTCTCCTTCCAGCCATTTTCTTTATTTCCCTTTCTTTTACCTTTCTTATTTTTAGATATCTTTAACTCTTTTGGTGCAGTGCATTCGGCAACAAATTTATTGGCTGGAAAGCACTTTTGACTAAAAAATAAAAAAGCTTCCAAGTAGAATAATTTATTGGAGCTTGACCATACTACAATACACTGTTGGCATTTAGGGTTTGGTTGGGTTGGGTTTTATGGCATATCAACTGTTGTAGGTTATTTAAAACCAAATCATCTTTAAACATTAAATATATGATTTGTAAACACATTTTGTTATCATTTTTAAACAAGACTGAGCTTATTTTTTTGTACATGGTTAAATGGTTTCAAGTATTGCTATGTAACGGTTTGGTTTAGTTTGGTTGAGTGTTTGTAACCTTTTTCCACGGTGAGGTTACAACAGGGTCCAACTACCACTTGAAACATTGTGATACATGTATAGACCCATTCACCAACTAGTTGTACTAACGTCTATTTGGTACTATTATAGAACACTAGGGAATTTGGGGATTTATCATAGAAGTATGTTTATAAGACAATTTTTATTCACTGATACTTCTGAAAATGACTGTTTATTCAAATCTTAGGTGTAATAATGTTTTTTGTTTTTTAATTTTAGGGCTGGGGAATATCAAACCAGAGGCACTTTCTGGGGGCATGATCCAAAATTTTAAAGGTTTGGGTTCTTTGTTTAATGGCATATCACTCTTTGTGGGTAAATTAATACCAAAGCCATCCTTTTAGAAGAATAGCAGTGATACTATTTAACCTATAGCTGGAGGGATAAGAGGGTTCATATCTTTCATGAGAATATTTGTCTGAAAGTGAATATTATTGCTGACTGGAGTTCAATTCACTTACTTTGAGGCTGCAGCCAAACACTTAAGTCATTACACCATGGAGACTTACCCCTAGAATTTTTGAATAATGTGGACTAATGTTACATCTTGCCCCTACACATTAAGTGTATTTGGGTTGCTTCCTGTACCAAAAGGGTTGAGTATTCTCGTTGTTCTCTTTTTCTCCAGTATCTTTCTTCTTTAAATTATGGGAATTATCTGTCCTTGCTTGCAAGACAACTTTTAAAACTCAATCCCTAATGATGGAATACAAAGAAAAAATACCTTTTTTTATTGAGGCATGCTTAGTGTCATTATATGAAATAAAATTGGTGACCCGAGTTCAAATACAGTTTACATTTCACTTTGTGCTAATGCCCTTGAGAAAGGTATGAATACATCTCTTCTTCTCCCAATTATCGGTTAATAATAGGGCAGACTGGGTTCTTTAGCCTTCTTAAGGCAACTAGTCTATGAGAAGGAAAACACTAAATTCAAACCAACTGTACTCTGCTTTAAAAAATGACCTTGTGTCACATCCAGCTCATGGTGGAGGGGTTGGGTAAATACATACAAAGACAAATTACTGGTTTTACTGCAAAAGGTTATATTTATTTCTGTTGGTTATAAAGTGTAACTTGATTAACCCTCTCTCTGGAGGACTTTGTGACTACTTGGTTCAAGAAAGGGTTTCTCAGCAACTTGGGGCAGCAATTCTTTGTAGTGCTTGAAGTCGACAACAACAACAACAACAACCAATAGAGATTTCTCTGGTAGCAGGCTACCAATTTCAACTTCTTAGTCATTCAGTTATCCTTTTCGTATAACCCTCTTCATCTTAACCAGTTTCTAACATTAACAATTCTTTCAATAAATAAATCTCAAATTTCACATGCAGCCTCTTTTTAATATTTTGTCACTTGTTTTTTTTGCACTGGCAAAACTTTATGATTAATAATGGAAATTTATGAGGAGGTGCTCGTGGTGTAACGGTTATCGCCGTAGGAAATGGACACGGCGACACAAGTTCAAATCCTGGACAAGACCGTTTGCAATTCCCATAGCACTAATACCCTTGGGAAAGGTATGAATCCAATTATTCTCCCTCCAGCTAGGTGTAAATAGTAGGGCAGACTAGGTTCTTCAGCCTTGGTAAGGAAACTAGTCTAGGAGAAGGAAAACTCTGAATTCAAACCTGTTAAACTCCGCTTAAAAATTGACTTTGTGTCATATCCTGCCTGAGTGGAGGGGTTGGTAAATATGATAATTGAAATTTATCACAGAGGTCTTTATGCCCATTCAAAAAGCTGTTGAATGTAAGTTTTTGTTGGTCAACCAACACTGGTGTGTTTACATGAAGGAATCCTTGGGGGAACATCAATCATGAGTTTGTCTTTTCTTCCCCAGCAATACCCAGCATGTCTTGTTTGTCTAACTTGGATGGTTTGGCAGATGGGAGGTAAGTGGTTGTACATTTGCTGTTTTGTTCTGCACACAGCATCCTTGTGTAATTTGCATCTAGCTTTTTCTACAGACATTTCATTTGTGTACAAGTGGTGCAATCATACAGTGGTACTTACATGGCTATTTTATTTTATCAGGGAGATCAGGCTTTGTTTTTTTTTGGTTATTCTTAGCATCTTGGCTTGAGGATTATTTCATAAACACCAACCTGAATTTTATTTTTTTTATATTTTATAAGAAGATATGTTTCTGTGACACTAAAAGCTCTTCTGTCCATGCATGCACATAATTAGGTGCAATAATGCATATGCAAATTAGTGTGAGCATGTCTATATGCATATTTATGCATAAATGTATTGCATATCTGCTTGTAATTCATGTGGGTGTGAGTGTATCTGAATGGGTGTGTGTGAGCATATGTATCATATATGCATGTATATACACAGATATATGGGTATAAGTTAAGTAAGTTGGCATAGTCGAGGGCAACCTGAAGGCTCTCTTTTCAGTAGCTACTACACTAAAGTATAGGAGAAAGCACTACTTTCCTGCTCCATTTACCCTTGATCCATACCCTATAATGCTGAGTATTAAGCAAGGAGGCATCAAATACCATTTGTTGAGTATGACTCAACTGTGGATTGAACCCTGGTCTCCCAGACCATTAGTGAACACTAACCATTATGCCAACGGTCTGGTAAAACATATATACATATACAAGTATCAAAAGGATAGCTAAACAAGTTAAGGTAGGGGGTAGATTTTAATAGATAATAAAATAGAAAGAGAAGGATTTTTATGGGGATGAGAGAGATTTTCAATGTCTATAATAACCCCAAGTATTTGGTGCTAGTACAGTCAGTTATTACAGGGCCATTGACCAAATGAGTAGAGTGTTCGCCAATGGTCTGGGAGATAAGGGTTCAATCCCAGGTCAAGTCATACCAAAGACTCAAAAAATGGTTCTTGATGCCACTTTGCTTAACACTCAGCATTATAAGGTAAGGGTCAAGGGTAACGTGGAGCAATCCAGGGAATGGAGTAGCACCCTCCCCTACACGGTGATGTAGTAGCTATTGAAAAGGGAGCTTTCGGGTCACCCTCGACTATGGTTGCCAACTTTACTTACTTACTTACAGTCAGTTAGGTAGATAAGGATATCATTTTTTTAGGTACTATAGTTCTGGGAAGTCCCTGCAGCAGAGTGGTTTTCTTTTTTGGAAATTAGAACCTCCATATATTCAAAAGAGCTGTCAGGAGTTTTACAGAGTAGTAGTGATCCAAAGCAGTTGCAGTTGGGTTACTAGGGCAGGCTAGTAGTGTCCCTCTATTACCCACCATCCACTATAACCAGTTGCAAGAAGAACAAAGACTGCAATATTCCTCTTTAGCTTATCAATAGCAAGTTATATATAGTTATATTTATTTGAAATATTCAGATGTGTCACCAACTAGTAGTCCTCAGAAAAGTCATCCTGCCGACAAGGGCCGGCAATCTCTACAGTCTTTCTTGAGGTCCACTCCTTTTTCTTCCCTTTGTCTCTTTCTCTCTTGTTTCTTTTCTCCAATATCTTTCTTCCTCTTCCTTTTTTCCATTACCTTTTTCCTCTTCATTCTTTCATAATATATCTTTTGTTCGTTTCCTGTTCTTATATTATTTTTATCCTTCATCTTTTTCTCATTCACCTTTTCAGAACTTTTCCTTCTCTTTCATTCTTTTCTATCTTGAATTACTTTTTTGATTTTGTTTTTTTCATGTCACCTTCCTTCCAATCATTCACATCCATTTTCTTCCATCTCTTTTTTCACTCATCTTCTTCTTAAATGTATCTATACCCTTTACTCATTCTTCTTCTTCTTCTTCTTCTTCTTCTTCTTCTTCTTCTTCTTCTTCTTTCTTTCTTTCTTTTGTTGTCTATAACATTTTCCTCTTTCTCCAATGTTTATTCTTTTCTTTGCATGCTTTTCTTTTTATTCTTTTGATGTTATTTATTCTATTTTCATTCTCTTTATTCTTCATCTTTTTAATCAGTCATTTTTTTCTCCTCCTTTGCCTTCTTCTTCTTCTCCTCCTTCTCTTTCTCTATCTGTCTGTCTGTCTGTCATTCTTTCCCATCTTGAATCCCTTCTTTCATTTTTATCTGCTTTCAGTTTAACAAACACTTCCCCATTTACTCACATCATCCGAATATATTCTGAAGTTCATTACCAACACATTTCCCAGCATTGATACTCAACTGTATTCTTAGACATCTGCTTTTCTCAGCCAACAAGCCAATAATTAACTGGAACTATCTTGGCATAAGTGGTGCAAAGAGACTGGCTAGTTCTTTATTTTATTTCCTTTTTCTTTTAGCATTTATCCCACTCCTTTCTCCGTCTGTTCCATAAATTCATACCCAACAACTCCTTGATTAGCAGTGCGAAAGGTGTCTGAAAGGTGGGGCTTCTACAGAAACAATGTTAAGTTGAAGCTAGTTTTATGGTACGACCATTGATATAAATAGGGAGGGTCATGTTCCAAGTGTAGATTTCTGGTCAAGATATTTTCGAATCACAATTACGACATGTTTCTGAATGGTACAACTTTAGCAGAAAGTGAAAACTAATTTTACCCAAGAACCTATGCTATAATTAGAGCAACCTAAACAACTTTTCATTCACTTGATAATAATATGATTCTGATAAGTTAAATGGTTTTCTTTTTGTAGGATGAACTCTTGTGTCATTTTGGCAGTTGTGTGAGGGAGATTTCAGGGGTTAAGAGATTTTACTTTTGGAGAACTTAACATTACACAATTGAGACTTTGACAAGGAAACTTGAGATGTCTGACTTAACTTGGGAACTTGACAAAATAATCAAGAGAGAATATAAGGATAAGTTGCTGTTCGTTGAAGGGATTGATGTTTATTTGGTTTGGTGGTATATCAATCATTGTTGGTTATTCAATGCCAAATCCTGCTTTTACATATATATAAAATATATGATTTTTAACACTGTTAAAGGATCAAACAGTTCTATTTCATGCAATTCCATTTTGCATAAGTCATTTTTTGCACTCAGTTTAAATGTCAAACAGTTCTATTTGACCCCTAGATAGGACCCTATCAGGTATTACCACTCCGGGCCAGAATGGATCTGGGAGAGATGGCAATGAAGGGGTACTCCACATTCTCCAAAGCTCCAGCATTACTGGAAACTCAGCATCAGATTGTATAATGTCATATCTAAGACACTCGTTGGGGTGGGTGTCTTATTCCTCTGCAGTAATAAGGTCATTGTATTCTACAGCCCTAGCCGGCTGGGCTATGTTTGGTGGAAAGACGGTCCACATCTATTTCAGGGAAGAGTCAATTGCTTCTGTTGTTTTTGGATTGTCTGTATGAAAGGAAAGTCTGAAATGGTATACAATGATTCTTTTTTACAAGTTTAAAAAGTCTTTATTATTTGTTTCCTTCTTATTTGGATCTTTGTGGAGATAGTATTATTTGAGTTAGAGTAATTTTTCTTCAACTGTGTAAGAGATTCATCTCTTTTTTTTTACCCTCTTCTTTGGCAACCTGCTGTTATGAGCTGGCTTCAAACTTCAAAATGACTTTTTGATTGACTTTGCCTATATTCAACTATTCACTTCATATAAATATATAAAGATACTGTAGACATAGAGCCAATAGTACTTGGTGACTGTCAGTTTCTAACTTAAATGAGACAAATTTTATTATTATCATTATTTACTCATTGAGAGTTTTTCACATCAGTTTTAGCTAATGGTCTTTCACTAGAGCCTAAGTGACGGCAAGTCTCCTCAATTCTCCAGGAATCTTCTCAGTATTCAAGCCATTCTCAATAGTATTGTAATTTGGATGGTCTCCACTTGTCCACCAACTTCCAAATCCTCTAGTCTCTTTAATAATCCTTTAGTTACTGTACTAAAAGCACCAATCATGATTGGTACAATTGTCACCTTCATGTTCCATAGTTTTTTCAATTCCCTAGCATAGTCGAGGTACTTATCCTCCTTTTCACTTTCTTTCAGTTTTATTCTGTGGTCAGCTGGGACAGCAAAGTCGACAATTTTGCAAATTCTCTTTTTTTTTGTTGATTATTATAAGGTCTGGTCATCTGGCCAAGATTAGGTGATCTGTTCATATGTCAAAGTCCCATAGAAGTTTATGTCTGTCATTCTCTTGGGTAGCTGCTAGGTTGTGCATAAACCATTTTTAAATTTCTTGCACATTTCCCAGTGGATTATCTTGCCTTCCCAGTCATGTCTAGTCTTATACTCCTTCTGTGCTTATTTGCTGCATTCACTTATGCAACTGATGGTTTTGTCTCGATCACCACTTGACCAACATTTGCTATTTCGTTGTGTCTTATCTATTCTCGCTTCGATATGATTGATTCTTATGGCATTGTTTTAAGCTGCTATTAGGAGAGATTCTGTTTCTCTCTTAAAGTTTCTTTTTCCTAGCCATGTCCAGGGTTTCTTATGTAAGATGTTGTTTATTAGTCATTAAAAATGTTCACAGAGTTGTTTTTCTTCCTATTTTTGTTTCCTATTTATTGTCATTCTGTTGTCCATCATGTTGTCTGTCTCGTTTCTGATGGCTGAAATCAGTCCTCCTTTGTGTTTTTCTATGTAATCCTTAAGTCATTGTATCGATGTATCAACGCTGTCTTCAATGCTGGCAAGTCCTCTTCCTCCCTCCTTTCTTATAGTCTGTCAACATCATCTCTGGGATATAATGCCTTATGCATGGTCATTAGTTTTCTTGTTCTTTGGTCCATTTGCTTAAGTTCTTCTCTGGTCCCTTTCAAAAAGAGTCCCAAATATCTAACAAGGGGTACAGCACAAGTATTTATTCCTTTGATAAGGTTTCTTCAAGATAGTTTTGTCTTGAGTAGCTTTCTAGTTCTCCTGAGATATTCTTTCTCAATTTTTTCTTTCCTCTCCACTTGTTTGATGGTGTCAGCCTCCAAGATGCCCAAGTATTTGTAGGTTTCCTTCTCTCCAAGCATTCTTATTTTGTCTTGGTTTGGTAGTTTCATTCCGTCAGCCATATGTCATTTGCCACTTTTCATTATTAGCATGGCACATTTTTCTATGCCAAATTCCATTCCTATGTCTTCACTGTATATTCTAACTGCAGGTATTAGAGTTTCTAGTTCTTTTTCATTTTTTGCAAATAGTTTGATGTCATCCATGTACATTTGGTGATTGATCTTTCCTTGCGCTCAACTAAGTTTTTATCCGGCTGTGCATTTTCTGAGTATGTAGTTATGTGGCATCATGGCAATTATGTATAGTAACAGTGATAGTGCATCTCCTTGAAAAATACCTCTTTGGATCTCTGCTTCAGCTAAGCTTCTTCCTCCTACTGTCAGTTCCACTCTCCAGGTTTTCATAGTTTTCTCGATAAAGTTTATGACTTCATTTGATATTTTGTACATTTTGAGGCAGTCTTGCGTAACCATATCATATACCTTTTTGTAGTCAATCCAGGCCATAGCTAGATTTTTCCATCTGGTCTTGCTCTTGTTTAGGATGTGCTGGTCTATGTAAAGTACTTTTGCTGTGCCTCTGGATCCTTTGCAGCATCCTTTCTGTTCCTCAGGAAACAATCTGTGGCTTGTTAGCAAGTAGTAAATCTCTTTCCTTATTTGTTGTGCTGTTAATATTTTCCACATCACCTATAGGCAAGTTATGGGTCTGTAGTTGTTTGGGGTGGTTGCTTTGCTTGGGTCCTTTTGGATCAAGGTGGTCTTTCCTTAGGTCATCCATTCAGGTATGTGTGCTCCTTGTAGGCATCTGTTCATTTCTAGTGCTAGTCTGTTGTGAATGTATTCCATCATGGTCTGGCGTTTTCGAGTTTGATATCTTTTTAGTGTCGTTTTGAGTAAATCAATGGGTGTTTCCGCTTTTTGGCCTTCTTTGAGTTCTTCTAATTCTTTTATGTTGTTTATCCATTTGGACTCTTCTCTCGATCAGGATATATGACAGCCTAGCAGTTCAGTTTAAGATGTGAACCATTGGATAAACCACACAGATGATCCATCTATTGAGGGCACATAAAAGACTAGCCATACTTTTTGGATAAGCTTATAATAGAAGAATGGTGCACCAGTGTACCACTGATTCTCTCCAAACAATTTTCAATTCACAGTTTTTCTTTTTCTAAAAAGGTTGTCTCACCAAAGATAAAAAGCACAGTCTACTCAGCTATTTATCCATAGCTGGGTGGAGGGTAGAAGAAGAAAAAGATTTATGAATTTTCCCTTTTACCAAAATTAAACACAGCAAGCCTTTCTCAGAACTAAAACTCAGGTTCATTATGACCTGCACACATCTTATATATATATATATATATATATTTATTTATAATATCCAGTCAGCGTCCGAAGACAGTGGGTGTGGATTATTCTTTATAGTATATATGAGGAATATCATATAAATCTATGTGAGTGCTTGATGTATGGCTATTGTTAACCCCTTATTCCTTCACAGGGATATAACAAAATTCACATTCAGAGCATATATAGTGTAATCGGATGGAAACTCAAACCTGGTTAAGTTGTCATTATAGATTTATTTCAGTGGAGAATATTATTATATCCTCTGTCTCGTCAGATGACTTCTTTCATGCTTTTCTTGAAGTTGTTCTGTAAGTGGGTAAAGTGTTCACCAATGGTCCGGGAGACCTAGGTTCAATCCCAGGTCGCGTCATACCAAAGACTTTAAAAATGGTATTTGATACTTCCGTGCTTAACACTCAGCAATATAAGGTAAGTATCAAGGGTAAAGTGGAGCAATCCAGGGAAAGGAGTAGTGCCCTCCCCTACACCTCAGTGTAGTAGCTATTGAAAAGGGAGCCTTCTGGTCACCCTTGACTATGGATTACAGTATATTGGTAATAAAAGAAATAGCCAGAAGAGGGCCATAAATGTATAACTTTAAGTCCCCACAAAATCATAATCCAGTTTTATTCCCGTGCGTTAAGCATCTCTTTTTACTCAGTTGGACTTCTCCAGAGGTTGTAATTTATAAAAGACAAAGAAGATTTTATTGCAAACTTTTTGTTGCGTGCTGTCTTGCTTGTTTGATTAATTGTATGCTATTTTGTTTAACTGATAATGTGCTACCTCTTTAATGACCAACTAATTTTGTGATATTTTGTTTGACCAACGAGTTGTATGATATTTCACTTGACCAACTAGTTGTGTGATATCTTGCTTGACTGACTTGTATGATATATTTCTTGACCAACTAGTTGTGCGGTATCTTACCCGATCAACTTATTGTGAGATATCTTGCCTGACTGACTAATTATGTACTATCTTGCCAGATCAACTAGTTGTGTGATATCTTGCCAGACCAACTAGTCGTGCGATATCTAGCCTGACCAACAAGTTTTATGGAATACAGCAATGGTAATGTGTATGATATCCAAAAATACAGCACTGTGTTTATCATATTTACCTGACCCCTCCGCTCGGGCAGGATATGACACAAGGTCAATTTTTTAAGTGGAGTTTAACAGGTTTGAATTCAGAGTTTTCCTTCTCCTAGACTAGTTGCCCCACCAAGGCTGAAGAACCTAGTCTGCCCTACTATTTACCCATAGCAGGAGGGAGAATAATTGGATTCATACCTTTCCCAAAGGTATTAGTGCTATGTGAAATGCAATCAGTCTCGTCCAGGATTTGAACTCGTGTCGCCGTGTCCATTCCCTATGACGATAACCATTACACCACGGGCACCTCCCAAACAGCACTGTGTTTATTGTAACAATAAAATGTGGGGCAAATAGATTTACAGTTTGTTTATATTATTCAAAATCCCCCTCATTGGATGGGTTTTCATGTATTAGACTAAATCATTAAATGTTTCCAAAATCCTTAGAATGAACATGCATTTTGTGAATTTATAGACATCAATAGATTCATACCAGGTGAGGGAAGTATTAAATGATTTATTAAAATCAATAAAATGACTAGTGTTTGGGGATAATGGGAAACATTTTGACGAAACATATTTAAGGAAATTCCCTAAGTAAAAATATATATACACCAAATTTGAAATTAATTGAACCCCAACGGTGGAAGTGATAACAAATGTATCGACTAAACTATATTACATAAATACAGGTTGAGGTACCTGTCCGAGCTAGGTAAGAGGTCAAAATTTGAATTGAAATAGGTTATCGATCATATAGAAGTCTGATATCTCTGATAAAGTAAAACAGGATTTCTTTCAAACAATGGTCGTGAAAGTACTACTGTATGGATGCACTACCTAGGCACTAATGAAATGCATGGAGAAAATGCTAGATGGGAACTACACAAAAATGCTATATGCTGTTTTCAGCAAATCCAGAAAGCAACACTATATAAAACAGTAACTATTATAGATAGATAGATAATTTTCAAACATAATGAGAATTCTTGTAGTATATAAATAGATTATGGTAGTCATTGTTTCTCATTAAGTAATTAATGATTTTTTAATCTAAATAAGTTGTTGTTGGCAATCATAGTCAAGGGTGACCCGAAGGCTCCCTTTTCGATAGCTACTACATCAAGGTGTAAGGAAAGGCACTACTCCTTTCCCTGGATTGCTCTATTCAACCCTTGATCTATACCTTATAATGCTAAATGTTAAGCATGGAGGCATCAAGTCCCATTTTTTGAGTCTTTGGTATGACTTGACCTGGGACTGAACCCAGGTCTCTCAGGCCATTGGCGAACACTTTAACCATCATGCCAATGTCTGGTATCATAGTGTTCCTCAGTGTTGTAGCTATTGAAAAGGGAGCCTTTGGGTCACCCTCAACTAAGGTCGCCAACAACAACAACAAATCTAAATAAACTAGATTAGTGTTATAGATATATTTTGTTTTGATTTAGTTTGGTTTGGTTCGGTTTGGTTTGGTTTTATGGCATATCAACCATTGTAAAATATTCAATTCCAAATCCTCTTATATCAACTATGTGATTTATATACACATTTTGTTGATTAAATTTTTAAACAAGACTTTGTTTCGCACTCAGTTAAATGGTTTCAAGTATTGCTATGTAATAGTAACTATTCAACATCAGTCAAACATAGTTTGTTGGTAATTTCATTTTTGAATTTGTTGGAAATAATTTTTTTGCATACTAGTATTGCTATTGTACTATACCATTGGCCTAATGAGTACAGTGTTTGCCTATAGTCCGGGAGACCTGGGTTCAATCCCAAGTCAATCATGCCAAAGACTCAAAAAATGGTACTTGATGCCGCCTTGCTTAACACTCAGCATTATAAGGTATGTATCAAGGGCAAACTGGAGTAATCTAGGGAAAGGAGGTGCGTCCTCCCCTACACATTGGTGGCTATTGAAAAGGGAGCCTTCAGATCACCCTCGACTAAGGTTGCCAACTTTACTTTTTATTGCAATTGATTTTACCCATTTAAATGGTTTCAATTATTGCTATCTAACACTAATAATTCTATCCAAAATCAAGATTTTGTTTGTATGCAGTGAAGTAGTTACAAGTATTGCTATTTAACTCTAATTCTATTCCATACTATTCATTCATTTGTAAACAATCAAATGTTTAAGTATTGCTATGTAATACCAATAATTCAATTTAGGCATACTGTTAAAGAGTTTCAAGTATTACTATTTAACACTAATAATTCTATTTAACACTAATAATTCTATTTAACATCACTCATTCATTTGCAGACAGTTAAATAGTTCCAAGTATAACTTTGTATTACTTTCAATTCAATTAGACAGTCACTTGTTTAAACAGTTAAATGGTCTACTTCTGACAATTCAATTTAACATAAGTCATAGATAGGAACTTATCAAGTGCTATCACCCTGGGTCAGAGTGGACCAAGGAGCAATGGCAATGAAGGTCTACTCTGCATTCTCCAAATCTCCTGAGCAGGATTTTTGCCATCAGATGGTTAGATGTCATATTCAGGACACTAGTTGAAGGAGTCTTATCCCTCTGCAGAGATATAGTTGGTGTATTCTACTGTTCCAACTGACTGGACTGAGATATACTTAGCCTACTTATTTTGCACTAAGAAAATATGAAATAAAACAATATTCATCCATCAGCATTGATGATCACAATGAACTAAACATAAGTTCAGCAAACAAAGTATACAGGTTTGGTTTCTTTGGTTTCTTTGTTTTAATGGCATATCAACCTTTGTAGGTTATTTAATGCCAAAGTCAGTCTCCGAGAAGAACAGTAGTGGTACTATTTAACCCATAGCTGGGAGGATAAGGGGGTTCATACCTTTCCCAAGGGTATTTGCTCGAAAGGGAACGTAATAGCGCGACTGGAGTACGAACTTGCTCACTACGATTCCACAGTCCATCGCTTTAACCATTATGCCACAAGGACACCCCGAAAGTACACAGGTGATTAGTTTATTGTAATGAAGGCTTTTGTCGGACCAGCTACACATTTTGGATGATTGATTCATTCATTTTAATACCATGTCAAACCATCTGAGGTTATTTTATGCCTTGGGGTTAGGGAACTGTTTTTATTATACATTCTTATTTACATTTTTTGTGCAGTTGTTTCTTGATATTTTTTTACATAGTCCTATCAAATATAAATAACTTTTAAACAGATTTATTTAATCCATAGATAGGACCCTAACAGGTACTCCAACTTTGGGTCAGAGTGGACCTGGGAGTAATGGCAATGAAAGGGTACTCCCGACTATTCCGATCTCCAGAAGCATCAGACACAGTATAATGTCATACTCAAGACACCCCTTTTTTTGGGGGAGATGCAGTCAGCATATTCTAAGCCTCACCAACTGGGTTTTCTCATTTTAGATGAGCTGATAACAGAAAAATGATGTGTGTCACAGATTCTCCAAATAGTACTCAGTCTATCCTTCTCTTAGATGAGTTACTCTGCCAGGGCTATAGAGTTTATGTTACCTGAAATTGGATGAAAAAGTCATTGATATTAACTCAAAGTAAAATACATACAGCCTTATCCACAATTGCTGGAAACAGAAAGTTCTTCTTCAAATGATTTCAAATGAATATCAGATTAAAATAATGTTAAAAGGATTTGGGACCCAATTATAATCTTTTGTTTAATGACGGAAAATAAACATTCTGCTTTCTGTTCCAAACTAGTCATTTCTTTTATGATGGTTTTGGATATACTTAATCACAGTACATATAATTACTGATTCACTGCAATGCATAGTTTGAGAAACATTATTTTAAGTTGCAACTCAAATTGTGCTAACAATTAAGCTACATTATCCAGTGGATCCAATTCTTGCATCAATAATCAAATTTTGAAAAACTAAGTCCCAAACAGAATTTTAAAAATTGTTTGCATTGGGATTTTCTTCTTTTAGTTTGTTTTAGTTTCTGTGTAAAGTATTGAAAAAAAATTAAGACAATTGATAACAGTTGATGTAGTTTATAACAAGTTAGGGCAATTTATGACCACATAATATTCACTTAGGAATCCATTAACATCAATTACTGGCTGACAGCTTCCCATCAGGCTGTGATTGACAAAAATCATTCAGTCTATTAAATTACTCAGTTTCTTTAGAAAGCTTATGATTTTTAAGCTTTCTATCAAATATTGGTTGGAATGAACCCTCTCATCCCTACCAGCTATGGGTTACATAGTACCCCTACAGTTCTTCTACAGGGATGGCTTTGGCATTAAATAACCCGTGAAGATTGATATGTCAATTAACAAACGAACCAAACTAAATTTTGAATGGATTTAAGTCAGGACTTTTAGATGGCCATTCTAAGACATGGATTCCCTTATTTTCAAAATATTTCTCTGTAATTTTTGCAGTATATTTAAGTCATTGTCTTGTTGAAAAATTTGTGACATTAATAAAAATTGTTCATTTTTTCACTGCCTGTTTGTTATTTCTTTTTTCTTTTTCTTTTTTTTCATGTGCAATACTTTGAGTAAAACTAATAAAAGTGGACTTTTAAAAGATCTTTTAAACCAGTGAACTTTTAAAGGAAATATTTTCACATAGAAAATTTTACCTCTGGGTTAAATGACAGTGGAAGCAGGAAAAAGAAATGACTCTACTGCTTTTGGTGATGTTCTTCTCATATAATTGAACCTCCAAGGAATTAAAAAAAAAAGAAAACAAGAGTAAAATGAAAAGAAAAATGGTGATAACTTGGTATACCTCCAAAAGTTTTTTCCACTTCCTGGATTATGATTAACTCCTCAAAGGGATAATGGAGAGGAGGGTAGGGGATAGAGAAGTTGAATTTAAAGCTAAAGTCTAAACAATCAACTTTCTTTGCCAAATTATTTTGTGTGTGTATATATCAAATATACATTATTTCATTAACATTTTTTATCTGATTTTTTTGGGGGGGTGCTCATAAAAAACGAAGCAAATGCAAAAAGAAAGAAAATTAACCAGCACAAATGAAATATATGGATATCGTTAATACATATAATGATCCATTGGTCTAGTGGATATACTGTTTCCCAATAGCCTGAGAGACTGGGTTTCAATCCCAGGTCAAGTCATACTAAAAAATGATACTTGATGCTTCTTTGCTTCACACTCTGCATTATAAGGTAGAGATCAAGGATGAAGTAAAGCAATTTAGGGAAAGAAGTAGCGCCTTCCCCTACACCGTGGTGTCGTAGCTAATGGAAAGGGAGCATTTAGGTCACCCTCAACTACAGTACTAACTTTACTTTTATATATATTATTTCAATTTTGGATTTTCTTATATATTTTTAGCAGGTTCATAAAAAATAAACCAACAATGAAAAGAAACAAAATATGTAAGGATAAATGAAAGGAAATCATTCCAAGAAAACTTTGAAATAAAAAGAGGATAATTATTACTTATTTTTAAATTACAAATAACTGGCTCATTGGCCTAATGGGTAGAGTGTTCGCCAATAGACTGGGAGACTTGGGTTCAATCCCAAGTCACGTCATACCAAAGACATTAAAAATGGTACCTGATACCTCCTTGCTTAACACTCAGCAATATAAAGTACGTATCAAGGGTAAAGTTGAGCAATCCTGGGAAAGAAGTAGCACCCTCCCCTACACCTCGGTGTAGTAGCTATTGAAAAGGGATTCTCCTGGTCGCCCTCGACTAGGGTCGCCAACTTTACTTACTATAATAAGCAAAATTGGTTTTGATAAGTTTTGGGTTGATTGCTTGATAGCATATCAACCATCATGGGTTATCTAATGCCAAAGTCATCCTTGTAGAAGAATATAAGGGGTACTATTTAACCCATAGCAGGGGGAATGTGGGGTTTCATATTTTTCCCATGGGTATTAGCCTGAAAGTGAGTGTAAAAGAGTGACTGTAATTTGAAAATGCTTACAACAATTTTGCAGTCCAGTACTCTAGCCACAATACCACAGAGACTTTCCTCTTCAGACTGGGGAATATAATACAATACTATCTTATACAATATATATATATATATATATATATATATATATATATATATATATATATTGATGCTCACCCCTATATATATATATATATAAGTTGGCAACTGTTGTCAAGGGCGATCTAAAGGCTCCCTTTTCAATAGCTACAACACTGAGGTGTAGGGGAGAGTGCTGCTCCTTCCCTTGGATTGTTCTACTTTACCCGTGATATGTATGTGTGTGCTGAGTGTTAAGCAAGGAGGTATCAAGTACCATTTTTTAAGTCTTTGGTATGACTCAATCTGGGATTGAACCCAGGTCACCCAGGCCATTGGCGAACACTCTACCCACAAGGCCAATGAGAAGGTATATATATATATATATTATATTATATATTATCTATATTTATATATATATATATATATAACACAGTTATATATATATATATATATATATATATATATATATATATATATATATATAACACAGTTATGGAAAGGTAAAAGAATAACATTTTAGAATCTACAATGATTTAGTCTTAAATATGAACAAAAAATGACAAGATGAACTCAAGAGTACATAGTCCAGATGTCCATTGTTCAGTTGAAGGCACTGTTGAATATGGTGAGCTAAGTTGTAGAGAACATATACACATCCCTCCTGGGTGATCGCTTGAATCTTCTAAGTAATTGCTGCCTTCAATGCAATTTATGATCTTCTCAGGTGCCATGAGCTTCGAAGTTCTTAACCAAATTGAAAATCTGATTTCTGTTTGGAATCATGTTGACTTTGAACTTCCTTTTGTTTCTTACTTGACAGACTTAGTTTCATAATATATCTTTGCATAAAATATCTTCTGCTTTATTATAAACAGCATGATTTCACTATATTTAGCTAAATATATCAAAATAGTAAATATTTCTTAGCAATAATCAGAAAAGATAAAGAGAATAAAGTCAACAGGGAAGACTTGATAGGTCACTGCTTTGTTTTCATTTTGTGAAATATCCTGTAAATATATATATATACACACACACACTCCAAGTAAGCTAAACGGAAACAATATTTTTTTCTTTAAACCTGTAGTAGATATCTCAACAAAAATTTCTTTGCCAGAAATTGAAGCTATAACTTTTTTCCATTATCATATCATATTTACCAACCCCTCCGCTCGGGCAGGATATGACACAAGGTCAATTTTTAAGCGGAGTTTAACAGGTTTGAATTCAGAGTTTTCCTTCTCCTAGACTAGCTGCCTCACCAAGGCTGAAGAACCTAGTCTGTCCTACTATTTACCCATAGCTGGAGGGAGAATAATTGGATTCATACCTTTCCCAAGGGTATTAGTGCTATGTGAAATGCAATCAGTCTCGTCCAGGATTTGAACTCATTTCGCTGTGTCCATTTCCTGCGAGGATAACCATTACACCACGGGCACCTCCATTTTTTTCCATTATCATTCTTTCTTCTGACATATTTTTGGAGCAGAGAAAATCATTAAAAAAAAAAAACGTTTTTTACACTTTGAGCATGCACAATAGCCATCAAGAACAAATAAACATCCCACATCTCAATGATTTTATTACTTGGGTAAGTCGAAAGTATTGCAATATTTTGGTAACATGAGGCAGCTCCATCGTCATGAAGGTGACAAACCATTCTGGGCAGTGAGATGGCAAACTTGCCTAATACTCTTTCAGTGCTACTCACTGTATTTGCCTCTATCACCTTGAGCACAGTTTTATCTGACTTTACTTGATTGCTAGTGTACTTGCATAATATAGCCATTATGATATCCATAACAGCAATAATAATACAAATACAGGCGGTATGAATGAGTTTATTTCTTTCTATCTTCAGTCCTTGTTTGACATGAAGGAAGAGATAAAAATCATAAAAGACTAAGCAAATCATACTATACTGACCCCTCCACACATGGTACAACTCATCTCTGCCAGTCGAGACCCAAACTGATTTGCTTTGATCAGATCCGAAAAACCCAACTGTGCACTTCAACGGTTGAACCTCAACTACCCGTCTTTTCAAAATCCTCAAATTCTCAGGACCATCACTTCTGGATATGATGTCAACCACCCATTCAATTCACTCCAACTGCTGCCCAGCCCCATATCCTGTCTAGGGGTTTATCATGACAGATGATCATTGTCATATCCTTTTGACACGGGTGTAAGAGTGCCCCATCTGACTATGGAACCTGAACTAAGAGACACTGAGTAGTTCAAAGTCTTACAAAACAAAATAATAAAATATAATTAGCAAAAAATAATTAATATAAAAAAAATCCTTACCTTAATTATATAACTCTTGTAACCTAAACAAAATTTCTTGGACCATCTAGTGATTATATTGTGACCAACTGCTCCTTCCCTCTTTGCACAACAAATGTTTTTAGTTGCTTCTGCAGTGTTATGGTCAAGTTCAAATTTGTAAAGCATAAGCTCCTGAATTAGACTATGTTGCACATTTAGCTGCAAAGCACAATATGTCAGTGCACCAACTACCATGATTCTGCCTATCACAGTGGGTACTTTTCACAGCATCAACTTCTTCAGTCACATGACATATATGCCACAATGTACCCATATATTGCAAAACTTTTGACTCATCCTAGTAGTATTAGTCCTCAAAAAAACATAGTTTTGTGTAACTAGCTTAAAGTCCCGCGCACAGACAAGAAAGATGACTAAGCAAATTCAAAGAAATGTCTTGTATCTTGTTTTCCTTCTCCTAGACTGGTTGCCATACCAAGGATAAAGAGCCCAGTCTACCCCACTAATGCTGGAAGGAGAATTATCTGATTCATACCTTTCCCAAAGGTATTAGTTCTATGTGAAATGCAGTCTGCCTTTTCCAGGATTTGAACTCATCTCGTAATGTCCATTTACTACAATGATGACCATTGCACCACGGGTATCTCTTCTATCTTGTTGTTCTCTCTGTTTCTCCTTTATTTTCTCAGGGCATAATTAGTATTTTCTTAATTAGTACATTCTTCAACTAATCAACAATTTCCCATTCTCATTTCCTCATTTGTCTATCCGCTCAATTTCCCTTCACTTTACCTGGATAAATTAATCTTTCAAAGATAATCTTTTTTTTACTGGCATTGTTTCAACTATAAATGATGGGATTATTATTATCATGTAGGGATAAGCACTTTTGATTGTCTATAGATTGGAAATGGTGGTATCAGTTGTGCTGGGATTCCAGAATGTAAGAATATTGGTTAACTGAAATCCTTTTAAATCATTGATGTAAACAGAAGACAAAAAGAAAGAAATGAACTGGCTAGAAAGAAAGAAAGAAAGAAATGTACAGGCTAGAAAGAAAGAAAGAAAGAAAGAAATGAAAAGGCTTGAAAGAAAGAAAGAAAGAAAGAAAGAAAGAAAGAAAGAAAGAAAGAAAGAAATGAACAGGCTTGAAAGAAAGAAAGAAAGAAAGAAAGAAGCGAACTTGCAAGCTAGAAAGAAAGAAAGAAAAAATAAAAGAAAAACTAAGAAGAAATCAATAGGATTGAAAAAAAGAAAAATGAAAGAAAGAAATGAACAGGCTAGAAGGAAATAAACAAAAAAATGTTAGAAAAAAGAAAGAAAGAAAGAAAGAGAAAATGAAAGAGAAATGGAAGTAGTGAACTAGCTCGGTAGGAAAAAAGAAAGAAAAATTGTACAAGCAAAAAAAAATATATCAGAACTGAAAAAAAAAAAAAATAGACAAAAGAATAACTGTTGTCAATTAATGCATTAATGGTTTGATGTAAAAAATGAAAATCTAATGTCGGCAAATAATTCAACAATAAATAAAAGCATCTTCTGAATAACTTGTTTTTCTTATTTGTACATTTATATATATATATATTTGTACATTTACATATATAAAAATATATACTTGTACATTTACATATATATATATATATATATATATATATATATATATATATAATGTATAATATAATGTACATTTACATATATGTAATATATATATATATATATATATATATATATATATATATATATATATATATATATATATAAGAAAAACTGGTAATAAATTCGACAGTATGATAATACATAGCAATGAAAAAACAAGGTCTTCAGAGGATGATTTTGTTGGTAGAAATATCTGCCAACATTAAATGTTTTGGTTTTAGACCTTCATCTGGACACATGAGTTATCAAATGAAATGAAAAAGATGAAAAAGTTTTCAAACATTCAATTTCTATTGGTAGCATTTTGTTTCAAATTTGTGTGATGTTATTAGCATTCCAAAATTTATTTCTAAAAAAGATCTTAAAAATACATATTACATCAGTCTATCTATCTATCTATCTATCTATCTATCTCTGTTACCATTTATATTGCTTAGTTCATATATACCTATCATAAACATTTTGTACCATATCAGTCTTAGTCCTATTCTTTTTATCTCTGTTTTGTGTACCTATCAGTTTATCTATTCACTTAATAACTTACATCCCCTAATGAAAGTGAAGAAAATTGAAATGTTTAACATTAGTAAATAATTCAATCGATAAAGTCATCCTGAGAAGACTTTGTGTTTTTTCATCACTCTGGATTTTCATATACACACACACACACACACACACACACACACATATATATATATATATATATATATATATATATATATATATATATATATATATATTCAAATGTTGTGAAGTGCAGTATCGCAATATGTATATATATACAGCAATACTGCTTTATGCAACATTTCAATCTATGTCAAATTCCCTTTCACAACACTTTTTAAACTAAATTTCAGTTCAGTTAAGGTTATTACATTTCAGTGTTGCATTACTCCGGAAAGTCACTTTTATCATAATAAAAAAACTAAACTAAATATATTTTTCTTTAAAAATATATTTAAAAGACGTAAAAATGAACAATAAAAGATAAAAGAAGCTAAAGCAAATCAAGAAAGTATTTAGAATACAATCAAAACATTTTATTTATTATTTTAATTATTTTACTTCTAAAGAAATAATATAAACATCTATATTTATATAAAGCATATTATACATCTCTCTCTCTCTCTCTTTCTTTCTCTCTCTCTCTCTCTCTCTCTCTCTCTCTCTGTATATATATATATATATATATATAAAGCTTCTGTGTCTGTTGAATTGTTTTAGTCTATGTTCTATGTAAATTAGTGTCACCAAAACAACCACTTCTTCACACCTCAAACAGAATCACATCTAGAAATTAATTTAGAAGTAAGTTTATTCATAGTTGATTCACCCAGCAATAAAACTCAAGATAATATTTTCAAGGTGTTTTGAAAGGGCATAATTGAATTAACTGCTTTGATAAATTAGGTGTCAAAATTAAAGGACTTTTCATTGTGCCTTTAATGTGATTTGGTATAATGTTAGAAATATCTTCAGGCTGAATTGACACATCATCATCATCATCAAGGCATACCAGCAGTACAGATTACTTTGACTCTCTCTTGCCATCCATCCCTATCAGCCAATACACTTGTTAAGCCCTCTAGATGGTATCGAACATCTGCAAAGAGCTGATGAATGTAAGGTTTTACAGGTTGTTTAACAATGTTGTGCCTGTTCGAGAATGTCATTTAGGAGCTCGTTTTTTTCTTCTTTAGAAGCACCCAGCATGTCTTACTCTTGTTACTAGGGTAGTTTGCAAGACGGAAGATAATCGGCCATACAACTGCTGTTTTGTTGGGTGCTGTTTCCAGTATTTGTTCAATCCTTGGTTAGTTCCCATCTAGCTTTTTCTACAAGCATTTCATTTGAGTCAAAGTGGTTGCGACCATACAATAGTACCGACATGGATGTGCCTATAGTGTAATGGTTATCATCATTGAAAGTGGACACACAGACCGAAGTTCAAAACCTGGATGAGGTATGACTCAAACTGTTCTCCCTCAAGCTTTGGGCAAATAGTAGAGCAGACAGAGCTCTTTAATCTTGGTATGGCAACCAATCTAGGAGAATGAAAAACTCTGAATTCAAACCTATTAAACTGTACTTAAATATTGACCTTTTGTCTTATCCAGTTCGTACAGGAGTGGTGGTTGGTAAATACTTACACTTGTATTGACATGACTAAAGTTTGATAAAATTCCTGTTTTATTTTATCAGAGGTAAGATTTCTATATCATTGATAACCTGTTAATAGCAGTCCATGCTTTATGCATATGTATGACATCACTTTCAGTAGATGAGATATTGCTACCAAGGTATATGAACTAGTCTATGAATTTGAAAGACTTGCCATGTAATGAGGAATGGCACCATCTTGATTAAACACATGAAGTTAAGTATTAATGGCATTAGGATATGTTATCTTGTTGGAAGAAAATCTGTAGAATCTATTAAGATTATTTTAATTAAGTTATTGCATTTCATTCAATTCTATGTGATCTAAGTGATTTATTTAAAACAGGCTTGTATTGTGCGAATAACAGAGTAAATTAAGAGAAATTCATTCCTATTTGTTTCAATTCATCTTCTGCTATTCATATGTTTTATTAGAGTTATATGGAAGCAAATGGTTCTACCTGACAACATTGTTTCCTGTGATGGGCAATTAGGGACTAAGATGGAACAAAGACTGGTTTGTGTATGGCATTTTGACCATGAACAAAACAGAAGATATAAAGAGACAAGCTGAAGAACCCATTTATGCTGGGTAAGAAGTAAAGACTTGGATTGTAGCTGGTTACTTAATACTCTTTCTTATTTAAATATTTACGCTTTACAATTTTAAATTCTAAATAAATATATATTTGAAATATCCACATAACAGAAAAGAGATTTTTACCAATTACATTTTTTATATCATCGAATGAAGTTAATGTTGAACTGAGAAAAAATAAATGAGTGATACTTAAGAGATTTATCGATTCAAACATTTTTATTTTTTGTCTGAAGTGTTTGTCCAAATCATGTTATACAATTACATAACATCTCCAATTTGAAGAAGTACCTGTAACTCTAATGTTTGATTAAATGTGAATGATTATTTTTGTCAGAAAAATTATTTGATTTAGCTTTCAAAGTTTGGAAATTTAAAATCTGAATAATTAGCAATGTTTTGCAGCAACACGGCTTCCCACTTTCTAAAAGAAACCTTGCTATACTCAGTGGGATAAGGGGCAAGAAACCCATATCTATTGTAACTCACTTGAGTCATCATTTCAGGTCGGTTTGGTTTGGTTTCTTTGTTTAATGGCATATCAACCTTCCTAGTTTATTTAATGCCAAAGCCATCCTTCTAGAAGAACATCAGGGGTACTATTTTACCCATAGATGGGAGGATAAGGGGGTTCATACCTTTCCCAAGGGTATTTGTCCAAAAGTGAATGTAATAGCGCGACTGGAGTTCGAACTTGCAAATTTACGATTCCACAATCCAGCCCTTTAACCATTACACCACAAGGACACCCCCCGATTATTTCAGGGACAAAGAGGAAGAGCATGTAATTAAAATAAAGAATAAGCTCCCACTGAGATTCATTATGCCTCAGAGACGCCTGGTTTTCTATACCAGCTGCTTTAGCATCTAACCTACAAAAGCAATGTTATCACAGAAGTCGGACGATTGACCTCATATTTATCATATTTACCAACCCCTCCGCTTGGGCAGGATATGACACAAGGTCAATTTTTAAGCAGAGTTTAACAGGTCTGAATTCAGAGTTTTCCTTCTCCTAGACTAGTTGCCTTACCAGAGCTGAAGAACCCAGTCTGCCCTACTATTTACCCATAGTTGGAGGGAGAATAATTGGATTCATACCTTTCCTAAGGGTATTAGTGCGATGTGAAATGTAATCAGTCTCGTCGAGGATTTGAACTTGTGTCGCCGTGTCCATTTCCTACGACGATAACCATTACACCACGGGAACTTCCATATTGACCTCATCTTTATTGTCATACTCACAACATTTCAGCTGATATGTTCTTTAGCCTTCTTCAGGTGTTTCATGTCAAATTTGGGAGTCCATACAGAATATCAAACTTTTATTTGAACCACAGAGGTAGACTGTTTAAATTCTGTTAACCATGACTGAGTATAAGTGTTAAGTTATTGTAAATATTTTTTTATATTCTTACCTGTTATTGGGATTGAACCTGCAATGTGGAGGTTGATAATTGTTATGACTTAGAATATTCGGACCTCATCTTTATTGTTACACTCACAATGTTTCAGCAGATATGTTCTTCAGCCTTCTTCAGGTGTTTCATGTCAAATTTGGGACACAGAATCTCAAATCTTTATTTGAACCACAGAGGTAGACTGTTCCGATTCTGCTCACCATAACCAGATACAATCCTAACATGAAACACCTGAAGAAGGCTGAAGGACATATCAGCCAAAACATTGACAGTATAACAGTAAAGTAAAGTTGGCGACTGTAATCAAGGGCGACCCAAAGGCTCCCTTTTCCGTAGCTACTACACCGATGTGTAGGGGAGGGCACTACTCCTTTCCCTGGATTGCTCCACTTTACCCTTGATATGTACCTTAGAATGCTGAGTGTTAAGTAAGGAGGTATCAAGTACCATTTTTTAAGTCTTTGATATGACTTGACCTGGGATTGAACCCCGGTCTCCCAGACCATTGGTGAACACTCTACCCACTAGTCAGAATATTCTAAGTAATGATAAATAAGAAATTATTTGCATCTTATCTCTAATTAATTTATTTATTTGTTAATAAAAAATCTAAGGAAACATCTTCTAAGGGAGCTATTTACAAAATTTTGCCAATGGTTGTAACTTCTGCAGACATAAACAGGGAGTGTTAGTTTTAATGCATTAGGAGGTACTGATGATGTGATGAGTATTGTTATAGGAAAGGGATTCAACAACTTGAGGTTAAGTCCTTGGAATATTTTGAATAAAAGAAATTGTACTCTTCATAGAGATTCACAGAATAGATACACTTCTAGAATATTGCATGATGTATTGCATTTGATATCACAAAATTTTTAGCTTCGTGATTACTGTTGGAAAAAAAGGGAATTGATGATCCAAGTTCAAGTCCTACCTGAGGCTGTTTACTTTTCACAGAGTGCTTACTTCCTTGGGAGAGTTATGAATCCGACTATTCTCCCCTTAACAGCTAAAACATACAGTGTCTTTTAGTCTTGGTTAAGCAACCAGTCAGGGAAAAGGAAAAATGCTGAATCTTGTTCATAACAGAAGGACTGGGTAAATACATACTTTTAATGCATTCTTCATAGTTTATATCGGCTTAAAACTGATACAATTAAAAAGAGGGAAATAAAAGCCTTAGAGAAACTAATGTAAAATAAGATGGTATTTCTTTGACTGCGGTTGTCATTTACAGTAAATTGACTCAAAAGCAATGCACTAATGATTTAGAAAAATATAGAGACAATAAAATAAACCAAAAAATTTAAGGCTTGAAGCATTTATAAAAACAAGCAATGAAGCATGAAAAACGAATTAAAGATCTTGTTTTATTTGATCTATGTCCTTTTCTGTTTATTGATTATGTTTCTTTTTTGGTAAATAACGGCAGGGAATTAATATTAGTGCTGATAATTTTAAGTTTGCTCAGTGCCATCATTTCATCAGAGTGAGCAATAACAATTTGGGTTCAAATCCTACAGAAAATAGTGGATATCATTTTTTTTTAAATAAAGTTCTTTTGATCACTATTATTCATTTTAAAGTTTTAAAATATTTTGCTTTCTCATTTGGTAAATAGCAGCAGGGAATTAATATTAGTGCTGATAATTTTAAATTTGCTCAGTGCCATCATTCCATCAGGAAATTATGATTGGGTCCTAACTGAGTAAACAATAACCATGTGGGTTCAAATCCTACAGAAAATAGTGGATATCTTTCTTTTTTTATGTAAATGAAGTTCTGTTGATCATTATATTATTCATATTTACCGAACCCCTCCGCTCGGGCAGTATATGATACAAGGTCAATTTTTAAGCGGAGTTTAACAGGTCTGAATTCAGAGTTTTCCTTCTCCTAGACTAGTTGCCTCACCAAGGCTGAAGAACACAATCTGTCCTACTATTTACCCATAGCTGGAGGGAGAATAATTGGATTCATACCTTTCCCAAGGGTATTAGTGCTATGTGAAATGCAATTAGCCTGGTCCAGGACTTGAACTCGTGTCGCCGTGTCCATTTCCTACGACGATAACCATTACACCATAGGCACTTCCACATTATATTGTTCATTTTAAAAGATTTGACATATTTTGGTGATGGGAGGCACAAAATATGATTTTGTGAAGGTTGTGAAGATAACAAACCACACTGGACAGTGAGATGCAAAGCTCACCTGATACTCTCTGAGTACAACTTGCCTGATTTACATCTATGGCTAAGAGTAGAGCATTGAAATCCATGATTTTAGGTCTACCTAACGTTATCTGATTGTCCAGGTTCTTGAAACCCAAGTGAAATTTCATGAAATGGAGGATAGTTATTCTAATGCCTTTATTTCTTTTAATATTAAAGATTATAAGACAGTATCGGTAATCATCATAATTATCTAACATATCCTACTCTTGCAATTTTGAAATTATTAGGAATGATTTCCAGGGTATATCCATATTTACCAACCCCTCCACTCAGGCAGGATATGACACAAGGTAAATTTTAAAACAGAGTTTGAATTCAGAGTTTTCCTTCTCCTAGACTAGTTGCCTCACCCAGGCTGAAGAACTCAGTCTGTCCTACTATTTACCCATAGCAGGAGGGAGGATAATTGGATTCAAACCTTTCCCAAAGGTATTAATGCTATGTGAAATGCAATCAGGCTTGTCCAGGATTTGAACTTGTTCTTACTGTGTTTTGGCTAATCCATTCTATGGTCTTCTTTAAGTGTATTATACTGTGTTTCTTTTAAGCATTTTTTTTCATTAGATTAGCTATGACTGCTGTATGTAAGGTCCTGTTACCGGTAGATTAAAATAGAACATTTGGGTGACTACATGTTAATCAGGCATACAAGGTATATCAAAAAAGTATCAAAATTGAAGATGTATTTACCAAGATAGAATTGAATTATGAACGAAACATTCATTTTTTTCAAAAAAGATTCCTTGCTATTCAACATACTCATTCCAGTGAAGTCCATTGGTCAAAGCACTTCTGAGACCTTTCTTTTGATATGATATAAAGCTGCCCTGTGATATTTCTTTTAATGCATTCATATCCTCAAATCTTAACCTTGAAATTAATTTTCAGTTTAGGAAAAGTTGGATTGACCAAGAACTAGTGAGTATGGAGGGGACTATTCTTGCACAATCTTGGGATTTACCAAAAACATTTAATTAGAAAATATCAATACTCACTTCCTAATCTTTTTTCAAAAAAGAACAAACTCATCTGTTGTCTTTGCAATTGTGAGAATTTTATATATATATATATATATATATATATATATTATATATATATATATATAGGGATTATTAAATAAGTCTCCAGACATTTTTCGTATGGGCACTTTTATTGATAGTACACACATGAAACTCTAGTCCCCTTCGAAGTAATCTCCTCTGGCTACAATGCACTTGTTGTACCATCTTGTTCAAATAGTCAGTGACAAGGATGGAGTTGTGGACTGGTGCATTGTCCTTGTGGAAATGCCACTGACCTGATTGCTGACCTCCTCCGACGGAATCTCTTGCTGAACATCCTTAAAACCTCAACATAGTAACCCTAACCCTAATCCTAACCATTTGGCCAATCAACTCTGGTGTATTGACTTCCTTACTCCTCCCACACCTCTCATCATTTCTCACAGATTCCCTGCCTTCCTTGAATCTCCTATGCCACTCAAAAACTGATGCTCGAATCATGCAAGATGCTCCAAAAGCAGTCTGAAGCATTCCATACGTTTCTGTGGCATTTTTTCCAAGTTTGAAACAGAATTTTATTGCATATTGTTCTTCTAAAGTGTCAGATAGCATTTTTGAAATTTACCAGCTGCGACAATCAGGCTTTAGTTGGGTGTATTCCAATTGCTGCTGTAGCTGTTCATTTGAACCAGAAAGCATAAAAATTGGTCAGTCATCTCATACGATGTATAGCAGTAACATACTGAATTTTCAAGAGTCTACGAGAATTTTAAATGCCTGTACAAAAACAGTCTGGAAACTTATTGAAGGTACCATGTATATATATATATATATATATATATATATATATATATATATAAGTAAGTTGGATGACTGAGGGCAACTCAAAGGCTCCCTTTCAGTAGCTACTACAATGAGGTTTATATATATATATATATATATATACTCACACACAGAAGCAGGGAATGAAGAGTTCATGAGCTGAAGAGTTCATATGATGATGTCAAATCTTCTGATGGTGACATTTTTGACCAATGGGATCCAATTGGTGACATGAGGCTCAATTTGGCAGTTACAGATGATTTTGATGTATATATATACATATACTGACACACACAGAAGTGTGGGCTGAGGAGTTCATAGGCTGAAAAGATCATGTGATGATTTGCCAAATCAGCTGGGGCTGTAGAAGACACAAACTGTATCTCTGCTCTGGAATAAGACTTCCCCAATGAGTGTCCTAGATATGACACTAAACAATCTGATAGTGAGGCTCCAGTAATGCTGGAGCTTTGGGGAATGCAGAGTGCCCCTTCTTTGCCATTGCTCCCAGGTCCACTCTGACCTAGAGTGGTAGCATCTGGTAGGGTCCTATCAGAGGGTCAAATAGAACTGAACTGTGTAATTATGCTAAACTGAATTGTTGGAAATTAGCTGTCTCGACATTTAACTGTGTGTAAACAAAAACTGAATTGTTTGAAACTTTTATCAAAATGATTTAATTTGGTATTAAATGACTCGGAAAGGGTTGCTACACCATAAAACAAAACAATCCACCAACCAATTATATGATGATGATATTTTTGACCAATGGGATCCAAACACGTCAACACTAATGAAAGAAGTGTGTAAGCCGTAAAGGAGACGATGTCAAAAATAACCTCTTTTGGTCATTTTCCATGAGAGTATCTTGAAAAGCCTACAAACTTTTCAACTGACTCTTATATATATATATATATATATATATATATATATATATATTTACAAGAGATATTCATAAAGAGATTAATGGTTTGATGAGAGTAAGTTAAAAGAGATGTACACACCCAAATACACATATACACGTACATTTTGTATGGTCATATCTTGAATGAATCAGAGGTTTTACAAGTACATGAATACACCATTAGGAAGTTATAAGCAGTTGAAAATCGATATCCCAAGTTAGTCTGTCTTGAGAACTGGGACAGGAAATCCTCGATTTTATCTGAATACAAACATTGAATGCTGGATTGAGAAATTACTATCTTAAGCAATAAATATAGATAGATACAAACAGACTAGGCTTGATAGATAGTAAATAGATATGAACAGATTGAAAAAGATGGGTATGAATAGACCAAGATGGAAATAAACAAACCAAAGTAGATAGATAGATAAATAGATCAACAATCTGAGAGATCAATATTAATAGACTTAAAAAGTAAGAAAGAAATGAACCAACAGAAAAATAAATAGATAAATAGAGACAGAAAGATACTAAAATGAGAAAGACTAAAACAATAGATATGAACAGAGTGAGAAAGAAAGAGTGTAAGATAGATAGATAGATAAAGATGAGCATAATGAGATTCTTGCCAATTACTTATTTCATCATCTTCTTCAGCATCATCACATTGGTATACTGACAGCACAGATTCCTTTGACCCTCTCTTAACATCTGTCAATATCGGCCATCACTCTTGGTAAGAATTCTAAAAAGCAGCCAATGTCTGAAAAGAGCGGATGAAGGTAAGATAGATAGATAGATAGATAGATATGATTAGACTTAGATAGATAGATAGATAGATAGATAGATAGATAGATAGATATGATTAGACTTAGATAGATAGATAGATAGATAGATAGATAGATATGATTAGACTTAGATAGATAGATAGATAGATAGATATGATTAGACTTAAATAGATAGATAGATAGATAGATAGATAGATATGATTAGACTTAGATAGATAGATAGATAGATATGATTAGACTTAGATAGATAGATAGATAGATATGATTAGACTTAGATAGATAGATAGATAGATATGATTAGACTTAGATAGATAGATAGATAGATAGATAGATATGATTAGACTTAGATAGATAGATAGATAGATAGATATGATTAGACTTAGATAGATAGATAGATAGATAGATAGATAGATATGATTAGACTTAGATAGATAGATAGATAGATAGATAGATAGATAGATATGATTAGACTTAGATAGATTGATAGATAGATAGATAGATAAATATGATTAGACTTAGATAGATAGATAGATAGATAGATATGATTAGACTTAGATAGATAGATAGATAGATAGATAGATAGATAGATAGATATGATTAGACTTAGATAGATAGATAGATAGATAGATAGATATGATTAGACTTAGATAGATAGATAGATATGATTAGACTTAGATAGATAGATAGATATGATTATACTTAGATAGATAGATCAATAGATAGATATCAAAATAATAAAGACGGAAGCAATGCCAAGCCATATAAAAAAGGCAGCTGATATGCTTTGTCGACTAATAGGTGTCATCTGTCACTCATAGACAAAGTTATTGCTAAAATTTAATTGATGGTTAGACTTATAATTTACTTAATTAATGGAACTTGTGCGGTTACTTCTCACATTCTATTCAGTGTTGTACATGAAAAAAAAAATTTCAAAATAAACCTGCAGAGCCATCCAGTGTGTAATAAGTAAAGAAAGTGTCATGCGTCTTCATAGGATGAATTTTTTTTCATGAGGTAAAAAACAACTTCAACATGAACAAAGTAAAGATATATATATATATATATATATATATATATATATATATATATATATATATATACTCCAGGTGTTTAACAAAGCAGAAAGTATTAAATAAAGGGGGAAAAAAAAGAAAAAGAAATAAACGATAAAAAATCAAATTTGATTTATCAATCTGCAGAAAGGCTCTTCCTAATGGGTTAGGAAATGGTGCATGGCAAGAAATAAATAACACAAATATCCCTACATTCATGCACAGCAGAAAACATAGCACGGAAATTAAGACTGCAGCGGATATGAGGGGAGAAAAAAAAAAGAAATGAGTACGTAAAATATGGCATTATATCGCTAAAAATGATGATAGCTATTTGAATCAGACCAATAACTTTTTAGTAATAATATCTACTATATAAACAAGTCTATCTCCTCGACTTATAAAAGGAGCGTCCCCCATAGCATAATGGCTTTAGTGCTGGACTGCAACCTCAGTGTAAGGAAGTTCAAACTCCAGTCATGCGATTATATTCCCTTTTGAACTAATACCCTTGGGAAAGGCATGGACCCCTTATCCCTGCAGTTATAGATTAGATAGCAACACTGCTGTTCTACTAGAATCACTTTAGCATTACATAACTCACAAAGGTTGATATGCCATTAAACAAAGAAACCAAACTAACCATCTACCTATAAAAGTATTTCTTAATAGGATTCATTAATTTATGTCTATACTGATTGGACTTTAATGAAATATCTGGAGATATGCTAGGTGGGAACAGCACAAGGCTTTGATGTGCAGTTCTAAATAAATCCTAGAAGCACCATCCTTCAAAACAACAGCTATACAGCCACTTACCTCCCATCTCACAAACCATCCAAGTAAGATGAACAAGACATTCAGCACACTGCTGGAGAAGCAGGATTGAACTCATATGCAATATTCTCCAGTCGATTCCTATACATGGACACATCAGTGTTAGCCAACCAGCAAAAACTTACCTTCATCCGCTCTTTTCAGATACTAGCTGCTGTTTAGAGTTCTTACCAAGAGTGATGGCCGATATTGACAGATGTTAAGAGAGGGTCAAGGCAATCTGTGCTGCCAGTATAACAATGTGATGATGCTGAAGAAGATGATGAAATAAGTAATTGGCGAGAATCTGTTTGTCCTCTGTAAGGGGTCCAGTGTAGATTTACCGAATTTGGTACATGTATTGATACTGAAAAAGTAAGGTTTTAAAAATTCAATTTAATGAGCTAGTTTGGCTGCTCTTATAGATAGCAATGTAAGTTTGCTCTTTCAATTTCCTTGAGTGATTCTGAACAAGATTTTAGAAGGATAAAAAAAGAATTGTCTTTTATTTTTTAATTCAATACTATTACAAAATTTTTTGTCCTGATATCTAGCATGCAAAATTACAAAACGTGACTAAATAAATGTCATGTTATGTTGATTACAGTAAATTTTTTTTTTATTAAGTTCCTGTTTTTATCTCTAAATGAAATTATCTACTTATTCAAATACTTATGATCAGTTCAAGATAGATAGATATATAAAAGCATGCATACACATATATATATATATATATATATATACCCACGCACATGCATACACAAACACACACACACACACACATACCTAAATTCCTCCTACTCCAAACACACACACACACACACCTCATTCATATATATATTAAATATTTCATTAGGCGAAGAACTTTTCTGTCCCCACCCAATATATGGTCAACAGGAAGGAAAACTCAATTTAAAACCAGGTGTATAGGTCAGGTCAGGAATTGTAATTTACTACTGGTACTAACCCAGTACAACATGTCACATCTTAGTAAGGAGATGAGGACGATCAAATAACACTTTCTCTGCCCAGAAAGATGCTGCAAAAGTTAGTTATTCTACTGGGCATCCTGATAGGCTATTGGATATAAAGATAAAGATTACATGTGTGCACGTGTATGTATGTGTGTGAATATATATGTGCATATGTGCATATATGTACATACATCAGTGATGTGTATGCATGTGCATCTATGTGTGTGCAGGTGCATGTTTGTACATTTACATACATGTGTGTGTGCATATGTGTATGCATATATGTGAGTTTGTGTGTATGCATGTGCATGTGTCTGTGCATGCATGTATGTGAGTATGAGTGTATATGCAAGTGCATGTGCGTATGTATGTGTGCATGCATGTATGTGAATATGTGTGTATGCGTGTACATTTATGCATACGTGTATGTGCATGCATGTATGTGAGTATGAGTGTGTATGCATGTGCATGTGCGCATGTGTGTGTACATGCATGTATGTGAATATGTGTGTATGTGTGTACATGTATGCATATGTGTGTATGTGCATGCATGTATGTGAGTATGAGTGTGTATGCATGTGCATGTGCGCATGTATGTGTGCATGCATGTATGTGAATATGTGTGTATGCGTGTACATTTATGCATATGTGTTTAAGTGCATGCATGTATGTGAGTATGGGTGTGTATGCATGTGCATGTGCGCATGTATGTGTGCATGCATGTATGTGAATATGTGTGCATGCGTGTACATTTATGCATATGTGTGTATGTGCATGCATGTATGTGAGTATGAGTGTGTATGCATGTGTGCATGTGTGTGTGTATGCATGTATGTGAATATGTGTGTATGCGTGTACATGTATGCATATGTGTGTATGTGCATGCATGTATGTGAGTATGAGTGTGTATGCATGTGCATGTGTGCATGTGTGTGTACATGCATGTATGAGAATATGTGTGTATGCGTGTACATTTATGCATATGTGTGTATGTGCATGCATTTATGTGAGTATGAGTGTGTATGCGTGTGCATGTGTGCATGTGTGTGTACATGCATGTATGTGAATTTGTGTGTGTATGCGTGTACATGTATGCATATGTGTGTATGTGCATGCATGTATGTGAGTATGAGTGTGTATGCATGTGCATGTGTGCATGTGTGTGTGTATGCATGTATGTGAATATGTGTGTATGCGTGTACATTTATGCATATGTGTGTATGTGCATGCATGTATGTGAGTATGAGTGTGTATGCGTGTGCATGTGTGCATGTGTGTGTACATGCATGTATGTGAATTTGTGTGTGTATGCGTGTACATTTATGCATCATCATCAAGGCATGTTGTCTGCACAGATTCCCTTGATCCTCTCTCAACATCTGTCCCTATTGGTCATTGCTCAAGGCAAGTTCTCAAGACAGCATCCAGGGTTCAAACAGAGTTGATGGATGTAAGTTTTTGTTGGTCGGCCAATACTGGTGTGTCTATGTATGAGAGTCTATAGGAGAACATTGATTATGAGCTCATCCTTACTTTTTCTGCAATGCCCATCTTCTTGCTTGTCTTACTAGGATGGTTTGTGAGATGGGTGGCAAGTGGGCATACAGCTGCTGTTTTGTAGGGTGCTGTCTTTAGGATTTGTTCAAAACATCTCTCAGTATCCTTCTGTAGTTGCCATCAAGCTTTTTCTCCAAGTGGTGCTACCATACTGTAGTAATGACATATCTACAGCTTGGAAGAATTCCTGTTTTATTTAATCACAGATTAAATTTCCATATTGTCATCAACCTGTAGATTGCAGTCCATGCCTTACATATGCATATGCTAACATTTTTTTCCAGTAGATGAGATATTGCTACCAAGGTATGTGAACTGTTCTACTAATTTCAGAGGCTTAAATGATGGAATAAAACTTTTGGAGATTTTTGTGTGTGAAAACACGCTTAATCCAGTCCCCTAATAGTCAAGAGGAAAATAAGGAAAAAAAGCAGAAAAAAAGAAAAAAAAGTGATGTATCCACTGCTAAATATAACAGCATAAAGCTTGCAATATTGAAATACCTTAAAAGTCAACTTTTTTCAGCCATAGAACTATATCAACACCAAAACTGAAGAGGCACCTTGCATAGTATAATGGTTACTGAACTTAACTAGCAAATCATTACTGGTGAGTTTGATCCTCATTGTGTACTCCATACTTATGACCTTGTGCCAAACTAAGCTAAGCTTAGTAAATGACAATATTAACCATAAATGGCTTTACAATCTTAGTACTTAACCTAATTTTCACAGCCATATTGTATCTCTATTGACAATATAGCAAGTATAATTGTAAGAGCTGTTCACCTCATCACAATGGCATACTCAATACTGTGAACAACAAATTCATATAACAATAGCAAGCCTGCATGGTGGACTCTTCATCTAATCTTCAAAGACTCAACAAGAAAGTGAGAAAAAACCTGCTGTTTGTTCAGGTGTTACAGTTATTGTTGTGGGAAATGGACACAGTGAACCAAGTTCAAATCCTGGACAAGGCTGTTTGTATTTCCTATAGTGCAAATACACTTAGTAAACTATTCTCCCTCATAGCATGAGTTAATAATAAAGCAGACAGAGCTATTTAACCTTAGTAGGGCAACCAGTCAAGAAGAAGGAAGACTCTGAATTCAAACCTGTTAAACTCTGCTTTAAAATAGACTTTGTGTCATATCCTCTTTGTTCAAAAGGGGTTGGATAGATATATATATAGTCCCTATTTTCTTCCACCACACATCACTTCTTTTACCATTCCCTGCACCAAAACAGATCAGAGTGTAGTGTTTGCCTTTCTGAGTCAGAATCAGTTATGTTTTCTGACAAAGAAATATACATAATATGATTAAACATGTAAGAAGTGTGAAAATAAAGGGGTTGAAGGCAGAAACATAAAAGGAAAGAAAGCTAAAAAAAAAAGGAAAATAGGTGAAAGAAAAAAACTATATATATATATATATATATATATATATAGTTTTTTTCTTTCACCTATTCTTTTTCACCTATATATATATATATATATATATATATATATATATATATCATCATTATGTCGTGCCGCTAGCACGGATATCCTTGACCCTCTCTCAACACTTCTCCCTATCGTTCATCGCCTCTGACAGGTCTTCAGGGCTACATCCCGTATCCTCACATAGCTGCTGAATGTATGTTTGAGCTGGTCATCCTGCTTTTGCCTGGCCATATGTGGGGGTCCATAGGAGTACATCACTTATGAGCTTGTCCCTGCTTCTCCAGCAGTGTCCTGCATGTCTGGTTCATCTAACTTGGATAGTTTTCGTGATGGGAGGTAGGTGGTCGTATAGTTGGTGCCTTGTGGGGTGTTGCCACCAGGACTTGTTCAATATTGCTAGCAACATTCTTGTGTAATTGCCGTCTATCTTCTTCTAGCCGTTTTGTTAGCGTCCAAGTAGTGCATCCATACAGCAGTATCGATATGACTGCTGCCTGGAAGAAACTGCATTTCATTTTATCAGTCAGGTCTGATTTCCATATATATATATATATATGTGTATAATTGGAAGAAAAACTCTGTAGACTGTTATTTGGCTGTTATGAATTTATGTCAGCTGGTCACTCCATGTAAGAAACCAACCTCTTCAGACAGCCATTACATAATGGAGAGAAAAAATCATGGAAACATTCTTTTAATGGATTTTTAATCATTTAAAAAAGGAAAAAATATATATATATATAAATGAATGAAGAGGTGGAGGAACGAAAGATGTGGGCAAGAAGTTGGTGTGAAATAGATTTATAATTGCCTAATGATGGGTCTGTTGAGTTTTCCTTCCAATTATATCAATTTGTTCTGTATGAAATTTATAGATTTATATATTAATTATCACACATTGAGCACTCCTGGAGATTTATAAGAATCCTCTGATATATACTCAAATTGATTCATTTCTAAGTGATCTTTTTTGGATATCTATCTATCTATCCATATCTACATATATGTGTATATATATATATATATGTATATATATATACATAGAGAGAGAGAGATAGAGAGAGAGAGAAACTAAACATACATACAGGGTGAACGCGAAAACACCCATTGATTTCAAGCATATATAGAATTTAAGTTTCCTGGAATATTCTTAAACATTGGTTGCTACTGTTGCTGAACCTCATAAATTTTCATGTAGTATCAGTTGATATCATGATATATATATATCATGATATATGTTATGAAATCATGATATATATATATATATATATATATATATAAATATATATATATATATATATATAATGATATCATAACATATATCATGATATCATGATATATATAAATCATGACGTATATCATATCCTGATATATATATATCATGATATCATGATATCATGATATATATATATATATATATATATATATATATATATATATATATATATATATATATTCTCACTTTCTTGTTGAGTCGAAGATTAGATGAAGAGTCCACCATGCAGGCTTGCTATTGTTATATGAATTTGTTGTTCACAGTATTGAATATGCCATTGTGATGAGGTGAACAACTCTTACAATTATACTTGCTATATATCATGATATACATATATCATGATATGATATATATATATATATATATATATATATATATATATATATATCAGTTGGTATTACTAAGAATCAAGTTGATGTGGATTTGATGGTAGGACTGCTAAAAAATGGAACATGCTTTCATGCTTGTGTGTGTGTGTGTGTGTGTGTGTGTGTGTGTGTGTGTGTGTGTGTGTGTGTGTGTGTGTGCACATGCATGAACAAACACCTAGTCACTTGGCAATTTCCGCACACCATAAATATGGTTGATTAGCTATTTTTTCTCATATTTCCTTCAGATGGTTGTGAGATCCACATAAAACTTTAAGTGATGGATTTTAAGTGTTCATAAATTGGATATTTTAGGTTTTTGGTCTGTTTTAACCTGAGAGTGGTGAGTACTTAATGCATTTTTCTTATTAGCATTTTAACTCCTTTTATCTCACACACACACACACACACACACACACACACACACACACACATACACTCATATATATATATATATATATATATATATATATATATACACACACACACACATATATATACAGTGTATCACAAAAGTGAGTACACCCCTCACAATTCTGCAGATATTTAAGTATATCTCACTTTTGTTGGCAGGGGTTTGACTTTTAATGGTTAAATTTTGAGTTATTTTGAGGGGAAAATAAATTAACTCTATTATATAAGCTGCACACAGACTACTTTTCATTGTGTCAAAGAGTCATTTTGTCAGAGTTGTCCCATGAAGAGATATATTTAAATATCTGCAGAAATATGAGGGGTGTACTCACTTTTGTGATACACTACATATATACATATATTCACACACAATTATGGTTAAAATTTAACATCAAATGTGTTTTTAATCCCTAATATCTTTTCAGTGTTCAATGCATGAAAATACCCAAAATTATTTCAAGTGTAAAAAAATATAAGAAATGAAACATGATGAAAACTCACAAGTCAGGATTTCATGAATTTCATCCTCAGGTGAGCCAGTATTTTACATGTTTGACTTGATTTGTTTTGCATATATAGATATATATATATGATTTCAATTTATTATATATCTCTGCATATATGTGTATATGTGTGTGTTTGTGTATGTTGGTTGGTTGGTAGTTTTGTTTTATGGTGTATCAACCCTTTTTTGGGTCATTTAACGCCAAATTGAATTTCAAAGAATTAAGTTTAGTATAAGTATAGTTTTTGTTTACAAACAGTTAAATGTCAAAACAGTTCTATCTCAAACAATTCAGTTTAGCATAAGTACTGAGTTTAGTTCTATTTTAAAACAGTTCTATTTCAAACAATTCAGTTTAGTATAAGTAAGCAGTCTAAATGTCAAAGCAGTCCTATTTCAAGCAATTCAGTTTAGTGAAAGTTCAGCTTAGTTCTATTTGACCCATATATATATATATATATATATATATATATGTTTGTGTGTGTGTGTATGTGTGTGTGTGTGTGTGTGTGTGTGTGTGTGTGTGTGTGTGTGTGTGTGTGATAAAAGGAGTTAGAATACTAATAAGAAAAGGACATTGATCCTATCAGGTGCAACCACTTCGGGCCGGAGTAGACCTGGGAGTAATGGCAATGAAGGAGTACTCTGCATTCTCCAAAGCTCCAGTATTACTGGAACCTGACCATCAGATTGTTTAGTGTCATATACAGGACACTCATGGGGGGATCTTACCCCTCTGCAGAGAAGCGGTTGGTATATTCTAGCCGACTGGGCAAGTGTGTGTGTGTGTGTGTGTGTGTGTGTGTGTGTGTGTGTGTGTGTGTGTGTGTGTGTGAGATACATAATATGATAATATTGTGTGATCTACGTGAAACTTTAAGTAATGGACTTCAGAAAAACATAATTTGGATATTTTAGATTTTAGGCCTGCTCTGCCATAGGAGTATTTTATACACTTTTCTTATTTGCATTTTATCATATATATATATATATATATATATAAAGAGAGAGAGAGAGAGAGAGAGAGAGAGAGAGAAGGAGAAGGGATGATGATAAATTAAAGCTATAGTGACAAGCTTGCTGATGGGATATCAAAATACAATGAGCAAGATATTGAAAGGCATATTTTAAAAGATACACCCAGTATGGAATATGAAAGTGATGGTGATACCAATAGTAATTGGTGTGCCCAGGACTGTCACCAAAGGATTGGTACAGGGACTGGAGGACTTGGAAATAAGCGGATGAGCATAGACCTTCCAAACAACAACATTATTAAGATCAACTATAATACTGAGAAGAGTCCTGGAGACTCAAGGAGACTTGCTATCACTCAAACTCCAATGAGAAACCATGAGCTAATACTAGTGTGAAAAACTCTTAAAGGAGTAAGTGATAATTCAGTGGAGTTATAGTCTTTAGATATGTATGTAAAATAATCTTTGGGGTATGTATTTATCCAACCCCTTGAAAACAGGCAAGATGTGACACCAGTTCAATTTTTAAGCAAAGTAATGATGGTTTGAATTCAAAATTTTCCTTTCCCTAGATTGAAAAATTTCAGCTTGCCCTACCACGGAGAACACATGGACATATTCTTTCAAAAGAACATTAGCACAAAATAAAACACAGTCTTGTCCAGGATTATTAAGATCAGCTATAATACTGAGAAAAGTCCTAGAGACTTGAGGAGACTTGCTATCACTCAAACTCCAGTGAGAAACCATCAGCTAATACTAGTGTGAAAAACTCTTAAAGGAGTAAGTAATAAAATGCAGTCTTGTTAAGGATTTGAAATCTGATCGTCAATTCTATTCCCTATAATGATAACCACTACATGAGGCACACCTTAAAAAATCTCTTATCTGTGGAGTAAAATTTTGTAAAAATATCAATTCTTTTGATATACCCTCATATTACAAGTACTTATAGCACTTAAAGTTCTCTGTTTCTTCTACAATATGTTTATCTATTCATGCAAGTATCAAATAAATGTTAATCATTGCTTATTGAAATGCAGAGTACATGAAATAAGCTTTGGAGTTTTTAAAGAGAAATCTGAAAAAGATCCAGTATGTTTTTAAAAGCTTATGTAAAGCTTTTGATATAATATTTTAGAAATACGTTGTATCTCTGTGACAGTGATTGTCATGTGTGTCTCTTCTCTGGAGATATAATTCATGGTGGTGATGAATAGGTACTCTGGGAAGCATTTTTTTTTATTGTGTAGTGAAATGAGTGATGGTCCAGGTACATTACTGTTTATATCTCTAATTCACTATTTACTTGTAGGCATGTTAATGTTCACAGACTTTGTCTGTATGATTCTGACTCTGTTTATTTTTTAGATTTAACTCATATGAGTTGACTACACTTGATACAAATCTGTTATTGATGAATTTATATAACTGAATTTGTTCAATCTGTTCTATAAATCTCACTACGTACAAAAAGTGTGGTGCTTGTACACAGGCCAGAAAAGTGAGAGAGAAAAAAGGAAGAAATTTAAGTGGTCACCACCATATCTTTCAAAGATCTCAGCTCTGCTGAATGTTATTTCTCCTTTTGTATTTCCATCTGCTGGTAGGGCTTAGAATATGCTATTAGCATCCCTTAATACTATCATTATTAAAGAGATCCAATAACCTAAATGAAAGCCTATATTTCAACAGCCCAGTTGGCAGGGGCTATAGAATACACTGACTGCATTTCTGCAGAGGAGTAAGACCCCACCCCCAATGAGTGTCCTGATTATGACACTAAACAATCTGATGGTGAGGCTCCAGTAATCCAGGAGCTTTGGGGAATGCGGAGTACTTTTTCATTGCCATTGCTCCCAGGCCAACTCTGGCCTGGAGTGGTAGCACCTGATAGGGTCAAATAGAACTGTTTGACATGTAAACTGAGTGCAAACAAATTACTTATGCTAAATTGAATTGTTTGAAATAGAACTGTTTTTACATTTAACTGTGTGTAAACAAATTACTGATGTTTAACTGAATTGTTAGTGACACATAGCAATAATTTGAACTATTTGACATAGTTGACTTATGTTTAAAAACCATTTATATCTAATATATATGTATGAACAAGATTTGGCATAACCTACAATGAATGGTTTATATTCCATTGAACCAAACCACATCAATATATATATATATATATATATATATATATATATATATATATGTAAAATCATAATCATTATTTCAGCCTTTTTCACAGTCCCCTGCACGCTCTGTCAATTGGACTTAGAATATGCAGATTGCATCCCATTATACTATAATTATAGGTTCCTCTAACTTAAATGAAAGTCTATATCTATCTATATATATATATAGAGTCATAATTTTATCTATGCCTTTTTTGTTGGTCTCCAGCACATTCAGTCAGTAGAACTTAAAAAACTTTGACTGTATCACCAGTAGTGAGATAAGACCTACCAGGGTACTACCATTACTCCCAGGTTCACTCTGATCTGCAGTGGTAGTTCCTGTTAAGCTCTCATTTATGGGTCAAATAGATCTGTTTAAAAATTATTTGTATTCAGTTGGACTCTGTGCAAAAAAAAACCTCTTTAGAAACAACTACACAAAAAATGTAAATATGAACATACAAAAAATGTAATTCCCTAACTTCTTGGCACAAAATACCCCTAGACAGGTTGACATGCTATTAATCAATCAATCAATCTACTTAGTGCTTTAGCATTATAATTGATGACAAAATATAATTGTTATATTCACATATGATGATGATATGATTATTAAACATGACTTTAAAAATGAATAATTTTGAAAAAAATATGGTTTTAAAATACTACAATATTTAGATTTGGACTGAATTTTTGAAATGAAAAAAAAAAAAGTTCATATAATGTAATCTCTATTTCAAATAAAACAAAAAAAGTTAAAAGTATTTTTGAATTTGAAAATAATTTTAAACAATAACCATGCTTCTCATAATTGAATCTCATTTAAAATGTTTGATTTTCATAAACAAGAATGCTCCCTTTCTAAATATTGTAAACTTAATTTCAGAATTTTGTTGTGATAAAATAAACACTCCCTAATAATGGCCTTAGATCAAATTTGGTTAGTAGTGATAAAAAATTGAGAAAATTTATTTAACCTACATTTATATATCAACTTTTTTCATGCATGCACACACACACACACACACACACACACACATACATACATATATATATATGAAAAAATAGTGGATTTTGGTGAATCTGACAAGTCAATAAAAATAAGTGGAAAAGTGGATAAACCAAATGCTTGCCCATTGTAAGTTTATCCACTTTTTAACACTCACACACACACACACACACACACACACACACACACACACACACACACACACACACACATATATATATATATATATATATATATATATATATATATATATATATATATATATATATATATATACGAGAGAGAGAGAGAGAGAATTTTGAAAAAAGAATTAAATGGAGAACCCATGTATTCCAAAATAATGATAATAACAATAATACAACTTTTAAAAAAATTCAAAACATACACAATCTAGGTTTAGTTATATATGGTCTTTCACCAATATTGAGCCCTCTTTATTTATAAATAAAGCAAACTATATATATATATATATATATATATATATATATATATATATATATATATATATATATAATTTTAGACTGACTTATTTAAATTGCTGCTTTCAGTTTTATGCTCTTCAACAATTCTCACACAATATATATCTTTGTATATATCTTTCTACATATATCTAAGTGTTCGCCAATGGCTTGGGATACTTGGGTTCAATCCCAGGTCAAATCATACTGGCCTCAAACAATGGTACTTGATGCTTCCTTGCTTAACACTCAGCATTATGAGGTACAGACCAAGGGTAAAGTGGAGCAATCCTGGGATTACTTCTTGGTGTAGTAACTATCGAAAAGGGAGACTTCAGGTAACCCTTGACTTAGGTCACCAACTTTACTTACTATATATATCTATGTATATATCTATACCTTTTCTATATATATGTGTGTGTATATATATATATATATATATATATATATATAGGCCAGTGCCTATTGTATTGTAACACACAAAAGAAGTCATGCTATGTTTAATAAAAGAGAGTTGTGATGTAAACAGTTAAGGAATTTAAACCAGGAAATTGTGTTGACTTTTTCAAGCGGCTGCAACTGCTCCTTGCATATATTAAGTCCTTTCACAGAATTAATTATACTATCAATTCTGGGAATTGCTTCAGAAACAATTATGTGCTCCTACTACATCTATCAGTTCTCACAAACACAAACAAATATCTATTTCTGTTTTGCAAAGGAGCATAGCATCAACTTGTATAAATATAAATGAAAGGAAATCTGGAATAAGATTTTTGTCTAATTTCTCAGATATTTCTTATCTAGTCTAAGCAAAATGAGAATAATGCTTGAAGAATTTTTCATTTTTGTTTTTTTTTTATATTTTTACGAGAATACCACCAGTCAAAAATGATAAGATTATTTACACCATGACCATAAATAAATATACGCTTAAATCTTTTTTTAAAAAGTTCATTTTTTCCGAAACCAAAGATACTTGTATATTTATAATTTCTAAAGTAAGTAAAGTTAGCGACATTAGTTGAGGGTGACCCGAAGGCTTCCTTTTCAATAGCTACTACACCAAGGAGTAGAGAAAGACACTACTCCATTCCCTGGATTGCCCCACTTTACCCTTGATCCTTACCTTGTAATGCTGAGTGTTAAGCAAAGCAGCATCAAGTACCATTTCTTGAGTCTTTGGTATGACTCGACCTGAGATTGAACCTCAGTCTCTCAGACCACTGGCGAACACCAGACTCATTAGGCCAATTTGCCGGGTTATAATTTCTAATGGAATATTATGCAATCAAAATGGATATCATTAGGTATTATTTAATATCAAAGTCTGCAGCATTAAAAGTAGTCAAAAATAATGGTATGCAACTGTAAAAAAATAATCACATCCCTAACATATTTATACCATTTTATTTTTGGTTACAGAGGATTTCCAATTTTGCTTTCTGTTTTGCTAACCAATAATACCTGATAATAACTATTTATATTGTTTAATAATGAAAAAACAATATATTCAGAGGAAGTATTTATCTATATATGAATAATATGCTAATTTTAATGTTTCATGGTTTGGTTGGCTTAATGGCATATCAACCATTGTTGGTTATCTCATGCCAAATAGTATATGGTTTGAAAACATAAGTCAACAAAGTTAAATAGTTCCAAGTATTGCTATGAATTACTAACAATTCAACTAAACATCAGTCATTTATTTACACACAGTTAAATATAAAAACAGTTCTATTTATAACAATTCAATTTAGCATTAGTTATTTGTTTGCTCTCAGTTTAAATGCCAAACAGTTCTATTTGACCTATTGATTGGACCCTTTCAGGTACTACCACTCTGGGATAGTGTTGACCTGGGAGTGATGGCAATGAAGGGGTACTCAGTATCATCCAAGCTCCAGTATTACTGGAACCGCACCATCAGATTGTTTAGTGATATATCCTAGACACTCATTCATGGGAGTCTTACCCCTCTCCAGAGATGCAGTTGGTGTATTCTATAGACCCAGCTGATTGGGCTGGTTAATGCTTCATTTTTTAAAACATTATCTGGATGATGTTATTATGTGATGTTGTCTCATCAAATAATTGTTTTCAAATGAAACAAGTAAACAAAAAAATAAGAAAACACTCAATCTTCTATTACTATAAATAGCATTCTGTTTCAAATTGTATGAGCTATAATTGGTGTTAGAAAATTTTGATTTTTGATTTTTTTTTAAATTATTTTCTTTTTAGTTTTTCCATTTTATCTACCTGAAGACGGTTAACAAAACTGAAACATTAATCATTAGCATATCATTCATATATAAATATATCTTCTGTGTATCTTGTTTTTTATTCATTTTTACATTGCATCTGATTTATTTCCATTTTTGTCTAATATAATCATCATCATCATCATCATCATCAAGTTTTGCTGACAGCATGGAGCTTCCTAACTCTCTCTCTCTTCCACATCATATCTCCCTATCATCTGTCACTTCTGGTTGGTCTCCTGGACTACAACTAGTATCCACTGATGTATATATATATATATATATATATATATATATATATATATATATATATATATATATATATATATAAGTGTAGGTAAGTTAGCCGAACAGTCGAGGGCAACTCAAAGGCTCCCTTTTCTATATTTTCTATACCAAAGTGTAGAGAAGGGCACTACTTCATTCCCTGGATTGCTCCACTTACCATTGATCTGTATCTTATAATGCAGAGTGTTAAGCAAGGAATCATCAAGTATTATTTTTTGTTTCTTTGATATGACTCAACCTGGGATTGAACCCTGGTCTCCTGGGCCATATATATTATATATATATATATATATATATATATATTTGTATGAATAATACTCTCTTTCTTTCTCTCTCTCTATCTATCTATCTATCTATCAATCTATATATATATATATATATATATATATATTATATATATATATATATAGATAGATAGATAGATAGATAGATAACATCATGCACATAACTACACTTCTTTCAATTTTTGATTAAAAGTTAATTTTCTTCTAAACCAAAAGATATCAAAAATAAAACTGAAACAACTCTTTAACAATAATCTCCTCCTAGGAAGCCAATATTCAAGTAGGTGATAAAAAAAATAAAACTCACAACTTCCAGATTGTTCTTATATTGAGAATATACTGTAGATAAATACAGCAAGCTGACCAATTAAGCCACCAGAGCTGTCCAAAAGGAATTGCCCAGCTGAAGTTTAAATAAATAAACATCAATTTGCTGAAGTACATTTTTCCTGAGTTTTAGCTTTAATATCAATTGCATATTTCTCTACTACCGGGCCATTGGCCTAATGAGTAGGGTGTTCACCAATGGTCTGGGAGACCGGGTTCAGTCCCAGGTCAAGTCATACCAAAGTCTTTAAAAATTGTACTTGATACTGCCTTGCTTAACACTCCGCATTATAAGGTAAGAATCAAGAGTAAAGTAAAGCAATCCAGGGAAAGGAGTAGCACCCTTCCCTACACCTTGGTGTAGTAGCTATTGAAAAGGGAGCCTTCAGGTCACCCTTGACTAAGGTCACCAACTTATTGCTCTACTTCAAAGGTAATGAGAACTTTTATTAGTTTTTAATGAAGAGGTCTTGTCATGTCATTTTATTTTTATAACACACACACACACACACATGTAGATAGATAGATAGATAGATAGATAGATAGATAGATAGATAGATGTGGATTATTATCATAAAAAAAGTAAATGAATATAGTAATGGTGACAATACTGAAAAACATTTAAATATTGGTCTTACATGTCAAATTAAAACTCACCCTGATGGCAGAGGTTAAAATACACTGACTGTATCCCCTTAAGAGAGAGTAAGACTCCCCCTCTAAACTGTATCTGATGGTAAGGCAGTAGTTCTGGAAATCTTGGAATGTGGAGTACCCTTTCATTGCCATTACTCCCAGGTACACTCTGACCTAGAGTGGTAGTACCTGTTAGGGTCCCATCTATGTTTAAAAATTGTTGTATTTAATAGGACTGTGTGAAAAAAAAGTTTAAGAAACAATTACACAAAAAATGTAAATAGGAACATACAATGAATGCAGTTCTCTAACCTCTTGGCATAAAATAACCAAAGACAGATTAAAAATTAAAGCGATGATTTAATTACAAAGAAAAAACTGAATATTTAGAATATATTAATTTCTTCAAAATGAGAATATTTAAGGTAATTTAAATGAATTAAAATATAGCATAAGTTACCTCCCTTCCGACTGTTTTAACACAGCTCCTGTAAATTTATAGACTTCAGTGTTTTGAAGTCATCCGTTCATTCTTTGACCATATACTTCCTTTAAAATATTTTCTTTGGAATTAAATAAATTGTTGTTTTTTTTTTTTAAATTAGTAACATAACAAATTACAAATGATAACAAGTAAATTGGAGAAATAAGTTTTATAAATGTAAAACAAAATTATTTTTAAATCATTTTAAAATGCATGTGATGAATAATGAATTCTCTTTAGTAAAATTACAAAATTATTATTTAAATGTAATTTGAGCAATATTATATGAATGATAAAAAGAAAATTATGATTTGTAAATCTCATGAAATTTATATTTGTTGTAAATTTTTAAAGTCAGTAAAATTTATGGAATATTGTTAAGATGTAATCAATGTATAGAAATGTTGTTGGTGTAAGAGTTATCATTAAAAAAAAACTCAGCAAATGATGTTTGTTGGTTACATAAATGTTACTGCAGTTGAAACACATTATCCACTGCCTAATTGTGATCCCCTTTATGTCAATAAATACCCACGGTGTACCATAGACCATATACATGAATATGCAAAATGTAATCAGATGATCATAATGTTCGTAACATATATACATAGAACATTGGAATCTTGAAATTCAAAAAACGCGTAACAACTTCTCAGTACAGTTTAAAGGTTCTTTGACATAAGGAGAGAGATAAACATTCTTTCTATTCTGGCTTTTTCATCTCCCCCCCCATCTCGTGCGACATCTGCCCAAGGCCTCCGCGAGCAAGCAAAAGTCAACCGTCTTCTCCCAAGGCAGGACTCAACTCAACTAACTGACTTTTTCAAAATCTCCAAATCTTCCACGCGCGCTTCCGGTGCATGATGTCATTTACATCCACTGGTCAACCTTTCTATCGGATTTTTATTTTCACATCTATGAACGACACATCCTCCCTGCATGCGCATTAACACCAGCACTCAAGTTTGCACCTAACTAACCCATGTGCTGAGCCGAAAGGTTCTCAGCCTAACTAAACCTAAAGGCATAAAACAAAATCCCTCAGCCATTATATTACAATGGGAATAATTTTTCAACATTGAAGAAATCTGTGGTACACCTTGGCTTTCATGTCAAAAGACATTTTGCCAGTCTCAGTTGATATCTGCAGCAAAATTATGGGTTATTGACAAGAAGGTTCGACCTCAACAGCCATATTACCAACATCCACCTCTGGCATTCTGAGGCAACATAATAAAATAAGTATCATTACTTTTGAAGCTCTTATGAGTCTGGAATACATTGCTGAAGACCATGTATAGACAATGGTAGTGATGGGGCCGGACAGTTTTTACCTCTACACATTTGGAAGGTTTAACCTCTGGGAAGGTTCCTGCATAAAAACTAACTTTCTGTCACATTTTGCCATCCAGTGAAGGTGGATAAATCCTTCTAATAGTAGTAACTAATAGGAAAAATTGTGTTTTATAATTGAAAACTTGCTCTTTCAAATGGTGTTATTGTGTTCCTTTATCTATTGGAATAAGTAGAAAACTTAACTTAAATAGGAATATGCAATAGCCCAAAAATAAGTGCACACCGTATAGATATTTATACAATTTAATTTTTTTCCAAAGTTTCAATACTGTACAATTCTTTTTCTTTGCTTAATGATATATCAACCTTCATTGGGTAATTAATGCAAAAGCCATCCTTGTAGAAGAAAAGAAGTGGTACTGATTAATGTTTCTTTGTTTAATGGCATATCAACCTTCATGGGTTATTTAATGCCAAAGCCATCCTTGTAAAAGAACAGTAGTGGTACTATTTAACAATAGCTGAGGGTAGGATAAGGGAGTTTATTCCTTTTTCAAGGGTATATCTTGTAAAAGAACAGTAGTGGTACTATTTAACCAATAGCTGAGGGTAGGATAAGGGAGTTTATTCCTTTTTCCAAGGGTATATAATACTTTAATTAAAACTTTGTGACGGCATCATATCTGCTGGTGATGGCTTTTTTGAACAATGAGATCTAAGCACTGCAACACTGATGGAAGAAATATGTGAACTGCAGGGATAGCTGTGTTGAATAATAAACCTCATTTGGTCACATTCCATAAGAGTAACTTGGTGAGCTTTTGAACAGTCAATCACCAGCTCATTGGCCTAATGCGTAGTGTGTTTGCCAATGGTTGCGTCATACTAAAGATTTTTAAAATGGTACTTGATACCTCCTTGCTTAACACTCAGCAATATAAGGTACGTATCAAGAGTAAAGTGGAGCAATCCAGGGAAGGGAGTAGTGCCCTCACCTACACCTCAGTGTAATAGCTACAGAAAAGGGAGCCTTCTGGTCGCCCTCGACTATGGTCTCCAACTTTACATTACTACATCCTTAGTCTTTATTTGCTATTTTGCAATTCGTTGCCAAGAGTAGCCAACTGGTCAGGCTTAGGGGAATTTTAGATATTTAAAAAATAATGTTTGTTTGTTTGTTTAGGTTTTATGACATATCAACTTTTGTAGGTTATTTTATGCCAAATCCATTTTAATAGAAAAATAAACAGTTCTATTTCAAACAATTCAATTTTGCATAAGTAGACAGTTTAACTGTCAAAAACATTTCTATTTTAAGCTATTCAGTTTAGTCAAAGAGGTACTCTGCATTCCCCAAAGCTCCTGCATTACTGGAACCTCACCATCAGATTGTTTAGTGTTTTATTCAGGACACTCATAGGGAGGGTCTTACTCCTCAGCAGTGATGCAGCTGGTGTATTCTACAGACCCAGCTGACAGGGCAATAAAAATGTCATATCCAGAATGATAATGGGACAGAGATATTGACTAAAAATAATCTTGTAGACAGTTGTTACAATTACTTGATGAAGCTTGAATACAAATGCCTTACACTGTCTTCAAGCCTAGTCAGCAAAGGCTGTAGAATACACTGACTGCCTCTCTATGGAGGGGTAAGACCCCATACCAGTGAGAGTCCTGGATATGACCCTAAACTTTATCTGATCGTGAGACTTCAGTCCAGAAACTTTGGGGAATGTGGAGCGCCTCTTCATGGCCATTACTTCAATGTCCACTCTGACTATGGGTGGTAGTACCTGTTAGGGTCCCATCAGTGGATTAAATAGAACTGTTTAATTATTTAGTATACTTGAAACCATTGAACAGTGTGTAAACAAATGTGCACTGGCTCATTAAGAAAATTTACCTCCAAACAATTTGTTTACAAATCTTATATATATATATATATATATATATAAAAAAGCAAACACACACACACACACATATATATATATATATATATATATATATATATATATATATATTTACAAATCTTATTTATATATATATATATATATATATATATATAAAGAGGATTTGGCTTGAAATAATGTACACTGGTTGATATGTCATAAAACCCAACCCAACCAAATCATATATATTTAATATATATGTATAAAAAGAATTTGGCATTAAATTAAACTACAATGGTTGATATGACATAAAACCCAACCAAACTAAATTTTATATATTTAATATGTATATATAAAGATAAGTTCGCATGAAATAACCTACAATGGTTGATATGTCATAAAACCCAACCAAACTAAATTTTATATATTTAATATGTATATATAAAGATAAGTTCGCATGAAATAACCTACAATGGTTGATATGTCATAAAACCCAACCAAGCCAAATCATATATATTTAATATATATATATGTAAAGAGGATTTGGCATTAAATAACCGACAATGGTTGATATGCTGTTAATCCAACCAACTAACCAAATTACTCTGTGTTAGCTTGGATTTCTGCTTAGTTATTCTTTTGTAAGACTCTTTTGTTACATTCTCATTCTTCATTTATCATTTTATATCTTTTTACTTTAATGACAAATTGGTTTTGTTTGGCTGACTTTGAATATACAAAAAAACTATTGAATATAAACATAAACAAGAAAATACAGTTTCTTTTATTCATTGTTAGGCAAGTTTAGCATAATGGTTATCATCACAGGAAATGGAATAGGCAAGCTGAGTTCAAATCTTGAACAAGGCTTTTTGTGTTTCACTTTCTGTTAATGATTTTAGAAAAGCAACAAATCCTGCCATTCTCACCACCAGCTATAGCTCTGAGCCTTGGTAAGACACCCATTCTAAAAGAAAAACTGAATTCAAACCATCTTTACTCAACTTAAAAATTGACCTTGTACCATATCCTGCCCATGGTGGAAGGATTCAATGAATGTATAAGTATAAGGCAATCATAATATAACTTAGATATAGCTATAATTTCTTGATAGCATGAGTAAAGTAGAATAAAAATAATCATGTTTATTATAATGATAATATCAATATATTTTTAGACTGACAATTAAGTTTGTTTTTTTGGTTTTTTTAATGGTATGTCAAGCTTAGTGGGTTATAGCGATTTTGAGGGAATTTGTTATTTTCCCGAACACTATATTTTTGGGGCAACAAATGAATTACAAAACTATTCTTTAACAACACAACAACGAAAGTTCTTTATTTGCAGCTTTGAATATTTGGTTTGTTTTTGGTGCTGCAAGACTCGTGGTGTTTTGGCTTGTTGGATGTTTGAGACGAAATGGCTTAGCGGGCTGTTGAGATGGCAGCGTGTTGTTGGACTTGTGAGGGAGGTGTTTAAAGTCACCGTGTAGTTTTGAGAGAGTCTGCAATATCTCCATGTTGTCGAGAGCGGGGTTACGCTCGGATCGACATAGTCAATTTTTGGGGTGACATGAAGTGGTGCCTGTGGAAGGCATGCAGAATGTTTCTAATTTATGTTCAACTGGGATTCCTCGTAAATAATCCATAAATTAGATGATTCCCTCGTTGAGTGTCCATGTTGCTGCAGCTAGTGTTAAAGCCACAGTGAGATGTCCACCCTGGGTGGCTTGTTTAGCTAAAAAGCATCGCTAAGCAGGGACAACCAGAGGCACGTCTGTTCTGGTCGCTGTCTCAAGCTGAAGAAACTGGATTTGGCCGCTCACCCGTTTTGCTAGCCGGAAATGAAGGTCCGGGCTGAATAGGATAAGTCATCCTGATTGGGTGAAATTCCGTGTTGAATTAAATAGTGCGCCAAACCAAAATACGAGATTTTCTTCTTCTCTACAGGGTTATTTAATGGCAAAGCCATCACTGTAGAACAGTAATGGTAATTTTTAACCCATAGCTGGAGGATTAGGAGGTTTATACTTTTCCTCTGGGTATTAGTTCAAAAGTGAATGCAATAGCACAACTGGACTTCAAACTCACATACTACGATGTTACCGGCTAGCACATTAGCCATTATGCACGCCACTCACAGTCAAGTCACACTGAAATCACTAGCTCCTGTCAAATCACTTCAGTTGAGCAGAATTTAGCCTGTTCAGTTCTGAGATGTGTAAAAACTTAGGTAAAGTAACCAACCTGAGTGTTACATATTGAGTGAGGATATTGGGTGCGGTTAGCCCATTTCAACTTCTTAGTGATTGACATGTTTTGGCTATCGTGTCATGAACAGCAAATTGCCCAGTCAGCTGGGGCTGTAGAATACACTGAGTGCACCTCTGCAGAGGGGTAAGACCCCCCCCCTAACGAGTGTCCTGGATATGACACTAAACAATCTGATGGTGAGGTTCCAGCAGTGCTGGAGCTTTGGGGAATGTGGAGTACCTCTTCAGTGCCCGTGGTGTAATGGTTATCGTTGTAGGAAATGGACACGGCGACACGAGTTCAAATCCTGGATGAGACTGATTGCATTTCACATAACACTAATACCCTTGGGGAAGGTATGAATCCAATAATTCTCCCTCCAGCTATGGGTAAATAGTAGGACAGACTAGGTTCTTCAGCCTTGGTTAGGCAACTAGTCTAGGAGAAGGAAAACTCTGAATTGAAACCTGTTAAACTCCGCTTAAAAATTGACCTTGTGTCATATCCTGCCCGAGTGGAGGGGTTGGTAAATAGTACCCCTTCATTGCCATTGTTCCCAGGTCCACTCTGGCCCGGAGTGGTAGCACCTGATAAGGGTCCTATCTATGGGTTAAATAGAATTAACAGCATACTTATGCTAAAATGAATTGTTTGAGTAAAACTGAATAGTTTGAAATAGAAATGATTTTTACAATTACACCGTACTTACATTTAAACTACGTGCTAATGCTTAACTGAATTATTTGAAATAGAACTGTTTTTCGACATTAAAACTGTATTTACACTTAACCGAATTGTTACATACAACTGCTTGAATAGTTAGAAATGGAAATGTTTTTGACCATTGAACTGTGTACTTATGCTAAACTGAATTGTTTTAAATAGAATAGATTATTTACATAAAAATGGATTTGGCGTTAAATAACCTACAAAGGTTGATATGCCATAAAACCCAACAAACCAAACCAAACCATGAACAGCAAAGATATAAGAGTCAAAACATGAAATGAAGGTTTAGAGAAAATGATTTTCATTGGTTAATATGAACAGCAAAGATATGAAAACCAAAACATGAAAAGAAGGTTTGATGAAAATGATTTTGATTGGTTAATATGAACACATTAGTAAAGCCTGCAGATTAAGTTTTGCAATTGCCATTGAAACAGAAACAGAGAAACATAATTAGAAAGGCTGACATGTTTATGCCTTTTTAGGCACTTCTGGACAACCATGAAAAAAGAAAAAAACTACAATATAACGTTTATCTTCTTTCATCAGAGTTTTATGAAAGAAGTTACTTTTTTTCTAAACCAAAAATACCATGATTTTATTTCTAATGGAACATTATATAATCAAAATGGATATTATTATGTATTATTACCTAATAGTATCTATTTGTATAATAATACTAGTATATATATATATATATATAAGGCTCCCTTTTCAACAGCTACAACATCAAGGTGTATGGTAGGACACTGAGCCTTTCCCTGGATTGCTCCACTGTAACCTTGATCCTTACCTTATAATGCTGAGTGTTAAGCAAGGTAGCATCAAGTACAATTTTTTCAGTCTCTGGTATAACTTAACCTGGGATTGAACCCAGGTCTCCTGGGCCATTGGTGAACACTCTAACCATTATGCTAATTGTGTTTTGCAGTTGCAATTGAAACAGAAACAGAGAAGAAACATAATTATATATATATATATATATATATATATATAAAATTGTACTTGATGCTACCTTGCTTAACACTCAGCATTATAAGGTAAGGATCAAGGCTACAGTGGTGCAATCCAGGGAAAGGATCAGCGTCCTCCCCTACACCTTGATGTTGTAGCTATTGAAAAGGGAGCTTTCAGGTCACCCTCGACTACAGTTGCCAACTTACTTTTATATATTGTGACGGCAAATTGACTAAAATCCCAAAAACGGGACTTTATTTCACACGTGTGAAGACGGGGCAGGTTGGCACTTGATCCCCTATATAATAAGTCCTCATTCAGAGTTTTTCTCTCAGGCATATAAAACCTGGCATATTACGTGAGGGATTCATTTAGGGCCAGACCGACCGCCGCTGGCAAGGGGTTCCAAATTTCACACTATCCACACACCCACCAGGCCGCTTTCCTTCCTTTCCCTAGACAATGGAGGATATGAGCCTATAGGTTTTAGTCGTAATAATATTATATTGTAGTAGTCGGCAACTCCGGTTTCCAGCGTGATATTTTTAAGGAATTAATAGGACAACTCTAAGCAAGATAACATAAGGCGAATAGAAGCTGAAAAGGAAGCATGAGGTAACAAATTCATAGAAGATCTGCAAAGAACAAACTTCGACCACGTGGTAACATAAAAATACATGAATCCTTTACTGTACAAAGCAATACACTTTCAAAGTGTCAAAACATATAATAAATGGGCAGTCCACGAATATAAATGTCTTTTCTTGACTTTTGTTTTTCTTCAAATTGAGAGAGAGAGAGAGGGTGGTATATAAAGTTTGGGTATAAAGGAGAAATGGCCCCAAAGTTACTTATCTTATTTTTCGACGGGGTTCCACTGGAGAATCTTTCTTCTTTTACGGGCTAAAAGTCTTTATTCTATTTTTTTACACTGGCTTGAAGAACCTGGGGTCCATCGTGTCTCAGATATTCTTTTGTCTTCAACCCGGAGTAAATGGCCATGGGTCTGTCTGCCACGAGCCCTGCTCAAAAACTAACTTTCTTATTATTTACTTCCGCTGAGGGGAAGGAGTCCCCACTTCCGTTTTGGGGTCCCAGCCAATCATTTGGGTTCTCTCTTCTCCCCCTTGGTGTCTGGCGACCTGAGGTTACTAAGTACCAACACCTGTTGATATCCCCTCTGTGACCTACATTCTTCCTTAACGGTCACTTTTTTGAGGGGTCGCCACTGTTCATTCCAACGGGAGGATAGTATTAATCTTATTTCTATCGTCTCCGTGGGCTATCACGTGACAATATATATATATACATATATATACAGAAAATGTAAAACAGAAGAAGATATATGTTTGATGGTTTGTTTATTTTTCAACATGTTTCGACTTCAATCTTTTTTTTTCTGAATGCAAAAATATTTTATCAAAATTATTTTAGAAAGAGAAATAATTATGATAGATAAATTTTGATTGAATAAAGAAATCATCAAATATATATCTTTCTTCTGTTTTACCTTTTCTATGTATATTCTGTCAGATTCAACTCATTTCTTCTCTCTCTCTCACACACACACACATATATATATATATATATATATATATATATATATATATACACTGTATTATTGTATATTGTATTATATTTTATTATATATAGTAGTATGATGATACTACAGTATTCAAACTCAGTAACAAAAATATGAAAACATGGCAATCCAAAAATAAGTACATATATATTTATATAGTTTTATTTTTACAAAATTTTAATGTCATAGAGTTTGGCAATAAATAATACCTAATAATATCTATTTTGAGTGTATAATGTTTCACTACAGTATTCAAACTCTCTAACCAAAATACAAATATGTACCATTCCCAAAATAAGCACACAAGATAGTAAAAAATTTTTTTATAAAACTACATGATCAAGTGATTTTTTTTAATCCTATCTGGGAGCAAGTGACGGCAAGCTCCTCTCATGATATAACACTGTGGTCGATGTATCAGCCAAAACAAAGCTAGGAAAATTTTTAAAAATAGTTTTAATTCAATAAAGTAACAGGCAATCTATATAAAAACTATACAATACTAACCTGATCTGTATAAAGACACACAATCAAGTCTCTTATCAGGAGTGGAAGGACCTGCTAGGGTTCCTCCTTTGGTTCAAATAGATCTCTTAAAAAATTTATTCGTATTCAGTTAGTCAATGTGCCAAAAAACATCTTAAGAAACAAATACACAAAAAATCTAAATTTGAATATACAATGAATACAATTTCCTAACCTTTTCTTGGTTAGTTTGGCTGGTTGTGTTTTATGGCATATTAACCTTCATGGGTTATTTAAAGCTAAATCCTGTTTATACATATATATATTAGATATATATGATTTGTAAGTGAATAATTTGTAAGTAAAATTATCAAATGAGCCAGAGGTCATTTGATTGCACACAGTTAACAGTTAGATGGAGCTCTAATAGGTATTACCACTCCAGGTCAGTGTGGACCAAAGTGTAATAGCAATGGCGGAATACTCTACATTCCCCAAAGCTTCAGAACTGGAGCCTCACCATCATGTGCAGTTTAGGGTCATATCCAAGACAATCCCTAACCTCTAGGGATAAAATGAACCTAAACAAGTTGATATGTCATTAAAATCAATCACTCAATCAATCAATCAATCACTGTCAAGTGGTTTCTGACTGTTGCTGCCTGAGATCAAGTGCCTACAAGTTTCACTTGTGACGTAACACTGAATGAAGCCTGTGCATCAGACTAAGCAACGGTTAAAAAATAACAAGATGGTTTTAATTCCATGATGTTAATACATCAGGTAATAAAAGTTAGATGTATTTTCTGCAAATACATGAATTAAGATAATGTAAGTATAGTCAGACATTTCGATATGAAATAAAAATGATAAAAGTTTTTTTTTTTTTAAACATAAACATACACTGAGGTGTTTACATTTGCTTTTCTGTTTATGTAACATCAAACAATGTTGTAAAAGCAACTTCCACAAATAGAGAATTTGCTGTAATCACAATAGTTGAGACGACAATTTTCAATTTGTTACTAATTTCAAAAATATTTTTGAGTTCTCCTTTTTATTTTTCTTCCTGCTGCATTGAAATTCAAAGGACTAAAATGTTAGAAGCTGGCTTTTAAATTATTTGGCCAGAAAACGAGAAGAGGAAATTAATCCAAATTAAAATGTCAGTTCCTTCGTAATTGCACAGGCGGAAAAGGGGAATGAGGTAGGAGAACAAGATGAGAGCGGGGAATGACAGAGTTCAGATATGTATGGGTTGGGCTTATAGCTTTGCTGATGAAAAATATTAACAACAATTGCAAAGAGAGTTAATTCAGAACTGACCTATCCAAAGAATTTTCTGAATCTTCATCTTTCGTTTTTTTTCAATTTTTTCAATTTTTTATTTTTTTATTTTCTGAAATAAGAAAAAAAAGATAAAAAAGAAGATCTTGTTCTTTTCTTTTTTAGCTCCATCTTTTTCTTATCTTCCTTTTTTCTTTTCTTTCTTTGTAGTTTATTCTTTTTATCTTTTTCTTTATCCACTCCTTTTTAACTTTTTCTCTTTTTCTATTAATCCCTTTTCTTTCTTTATCTTTTCTTTTCATCTTTCTTTTTTCTCAAGCATTTTCTTTTTATCTTACTTTTCTATTCTTTTACCTTTCCTTTATCTCTTTCTTTTTATCTCTTTTTTTTCTTTATTGATTCCCTTTTTTATCTTTTGTCTAGTTTTTGTTTTTCACACTTTTCTCTCTCCTTTTTTTCTTTTTTCATTTTTCTATATTTTTTGTTCTTTTGTATTTATCTCTTTTGTTTATTCATCTTATCTTTTTCTTTTTTATTATTTTACTTTATTTATATTTATTTCTTTTATCTTTCCTTTATTTACCTCTTTTTTTCTTTCTTTATCTCTTTCTCTTTTTCTTTTTTAAGATTTTTTTCTTCTTCTTTCCTCTTACTGCTTATCCTTTTTATATCTTCCATGTTTTTTAACCTTCCCACTTTCCTCTTATCTTTTTTCTTTATCTCTTTCCCTTTTTCTATTTATAAACTTTCTTTTCCATTGTTTTCTTTTTTTTTTTAAATCTTTTTTCTTTCCTTATCTCTTTCCCTTTTTCAATTCCTGAACTTTCTTTTTTTATTGTTTTCTTTTTCTTATATTTTATCTTTCTTTATCTTTTTCTCTTTCCCTTTTTTCTTTTTCTTTTTCATTTTTTTTTTTTTGTTTTTATTATTTTTTTCTTGAATTTTTTATTTCTTTCCTTTCTTTATCTCTTTTCTTTGTTCCTTTTACATTGATGTTATTTATACCTTTCTTTTTTCTCTATCTTTTTCATATTTCATAAATGGAATAATCTTTTTTCTTTTCCTATCTTCATTTTAAAAAATTTTGTACTTTCTAAGTGACTTTTCTTTATCTTTTTCATTTTATCTCTTTCTTATCTTCTTTTATCTTTTTATAATCAATAATCCTCATCTAAAAATTAAGTAACAACATAGAACAAATAAACTATTTTTTTTTCTTTTCATTTCCATTTTCCTCTATTTTTTTCTCAAAATTTTACCTTTTCTCTCAACACTTTTAAATTGAAATGTTTTTGACAATTAAACCATGTACTCATGCCAAACTGAATTGCTTGAAATAGAACTGACAATTTGCATAAAAATGGATTTGGCGTCAAATAACCAACAAAGGTTGATAAGCCATAACAACCAACAACCAACCACCCTGGTATGGAGTGATAGCACCTGATAGGCTCCTATCTATGGGTCAAATAGAACTAAACTGTGTACTTATTCTCAACTGAATAGCTTGAAATAGAAATGTTTTTGACAATAAAACTTATGCTAAACTGAATTGTTTGAAATAGAACTGTTCATCTGTACAATAATGGATTTGGTATTAAATAATCTACAAAGGTTGAAATGCCATAAAACCCAAACAAATAAACAAACACTTTTTAAAACATTTTCACACTACTGTTCTTTATTTATTTTATTCATTTATTTCTTCCTTTTTTTTCAAAAAATGTGAAAAATAAGAAAAGTTTGTACAAGATAAAAAGATAAAAATAGATAGGAAGAGAAAGAGAAAAAATGTATAAAAGAAAAAAATAAAGAAAAAGAAAAAAACAAGCAGAATTCATAAAAAAAGAAAGTACAAATAAAGAAAAGGATTGATGAAGATAATAAAAAGAAACATGACACAAAGATGACAAAAGGAATTGAAAAATAATTTTAAAAATTGAAAGGAAAGGTGGAAATGCATCAAAATATCCAAACAAAAATTGACCAATCATTTTTTGTCTGAATTAATATTTTATTAAGAAATGAAAAAAAAGAAAAGGAAATGGGAGAAAATTAAAAACTAATGAATAAAAGGAGAAATAAATAAAGACAAAGAGAAGAAAAAAATGAAACAAACAAAATTAACAAAAAAAGAAAAGAAAATGAATTAAAAGCAAAAAAGAAAGAAAAAAAAAAGAAAGGAAAGTAGGTAGAGGAAGATGGAAAAGAAGTGAATAGAAGATAAATGGTTTGAGGAAAAAAGAATATGAAGAAAGCACAAAGAAAAATAAAATCAAATGTTAATAAAAAGAAAAAAATGAAAGAAGCACTAACAAAAAAATAACCAGATGTGAAAAGAGCGCAAGTGTCAAAATAATCAAAGATAAAGGAAATACAGAAAGATGAATGAAGAAAGAATGAAAGGATGAAAAATGATACAACCTCAGTCCTATAATAGTTAGATTTATTGAATGGAATATGCAGGCAAATGTAACAATTATTATGGGACAGAACTATGAAAAGAATGAGACAAAAAACAAGAAATACTGGTGAGGGGGAAAAAAAAAGAAGGAAGAAAAAGAAAGTCAAAATAAGAAAACAAGAAGGAAAAATTTCTGGAAGATATAAAAAGTAAAAAAAAAAAATTATATACATATATATGTATAAAACAGAAATAAAAAAATGTTTTAAATTTAAAAAAATAGGGATGTAATTCTACAAATTAAAACAAAATTGGCTCTACCACAAATAAATAAATTTATAAAAATAATTTCAACAACAACAACAACTAGAACAACAACAACAACAAAAGTAGAAGGAGGAGGTAGAGAGGAAGAGAAAGATAAGAGGGAGGAGGATAAAAGACAATCCCTCTTCATAAAAAAAGTTACAGTGCTAAAGAGACAATTGGAGAAAATAAAGTACAATAAAAAAAAATTTGACAAGACGTGCTTAGCCTCCACCCTTTCAATTATTTATCCTCCTTTAAACATCATGTCTTTTTTCGCTCTGTTAGTTCCCTCACTTTAACATCACTAATCAGTGGACCACCCTCACAAACGTCACTCCTACCAAGCCACCACCATTACCATCAGTATAAAACCTTCACAATAATCCCCAGTCACACTGCTGTTATCTCCCTCTATTCATTCGCAGGGAACAATTTTCTTGCAAAGGGCCATTGCTTTTAAAGTTAGAAAAGAAGAGGCAGAGGGGAAGGAAAAAAAAAAAATTGGATGTGAACAAGGGAGTGAACTCTGGTAGTCTTCGTTGCGAACTTCCTTAGCTTCATGGTCGTGTGTCAACGACAGAACATGAGAGACCCATTAGTTGCAAGAATGCAAGAAAAGAGAAGAGAAACTCTCCATTAGTGAAAATCTCTTTTAACAGTCTACTACATCTTTCAGGTTCAATGAGCAATATGTATTGGATGGAAGAATCTGCTGTTCTTGCTCATAAAGTAAAGTGAATGAACCAGTTCTTTATTCAATCATACACATTTTAAACTAATAAACCATATAATAAATATATATATATATATATATATATATATATATATATATATATATATATCAACTATAGTTATTGTTTATATTATTGACAGTGATCATGAGATCGGTAGTAATGATCTCTATGTATATTTTACTACAATTTTCCTGATATATATATATATATATATATATATATATATATATATATATATATATAATAAACAATATATTAACAATTATAAAAAAACTATCAGATGACCTGGTGATCTACATGTTTGATATATTCAATACTCTACAATATTCTTTTTGAGTATATATATATACATGTGTGTGTGTATGTGTGTGTGTGCTTATATATATATATATATATATATATATATATATATATATATATATATATATATGATTAAGATAAGTGAAATAGTAGAAAAATCAAAAACTTACAATGGATTTACTGGTAATATTTCGTTCTTTATACACACAACTTCTTCAAACTAAAAGATTAAATACTCCCAGTAGACCCACTGTAAGCATTTGATTTATCTACTTTTTCACTTATTCTTATCACCTTGTCAGATTTACCAAAATCAACCATTTACCATATATATATATATATATATATATATATATATATATATATATATATATATATATACTCACTTGAATGAGTTACATGTTTTGTAATATTTTGGTAATGTGATGTACAGTTCAACTGCTCTAAATATTTTTGCCAAAGTCATGAAGATGATGAACCACACTGGACTCTCTGATTTCAAGATCACCTGATACTCTACATACATACATACATACATACATAATTATATATACATATATATATATATATATATATATATATATATATATATATATATATATACATTTGCGTGTGGGGGGGGTGACCAAGCAAAAATGGTATATCATAGCAAGATTAGTATTAAAATAATATACTTAAAATGTTCAAACTTCAAGAATAAGACAACTTCCAGTCTAATATACAACGGGATGATAATTTTGTTTGGTCTGTATTTGCCTCACCTTCTTTGGTGGAGGATGATTAGTTGGTTATTTGCTACCAAAGTCATTCTTTTTTTCAAGTATTTTGAAAAGACAGGAACTTCATTACCTAAAACAGATCTATTTGACCCATATGTGAGACCCTAACAGGAAGTTCTATTCCACATCAGATAGAACCTGAAAGTAATGACAATGAAAGGAACCTCACCATGAGACACAGTTTAGTGTCATACCCAGGAAACACCTTTTTGAACCTGAGGAGTCTTACCCTTAAAAAAAGAATACAGTCAGTCCTGCTAGGACATGCTGGTAGTATGTAATATTGGAAGCATCTTAGGTTTAGGTTAGTGGTGGCTCATTTGGCTTATCCAATGATCATTTGTTATAAAGAGAGGCTGGGGAACCTTCAGCCTTATGACTAAGTGTATCCTTCAATGGCTTCATTAAAAGACCAATTACAATTGCTAACTTCGATTTTAAAACCTGATATTTCAATTCTTCTTTGCAAAAGGCCATCGAAAAAAGTAATAAAAATGTTAGTCAAGTTTTTCTTTTCTTTTACCTATCTATATATCACTAAAAATTAATTTTTGCCTATATGTGTGTGAGTGTGTGTGCGTTAAACGAAATCCTAGCAAAAACAGCACATCATAGCAAGATATTTTATTGGAGCAATACACTTAAAATGCTTAAGGAAGTCCCCATGCTGTAATGGATGAAGTGCCGGGCTGCAGCCTCAACTTAAGCAAGTTCAAACTCCAGTTGTGCTATTATGTTCACTTGCTGACTAATACTCTTGGTTAAAGGTATGAACTTCTTTACTCCCTAGCTATGGGTTAAATAGTACCACTACTGTTCTTTGACAAGGATGGCTTTGGCATTAAATATCCCCAGACGGTTGATAAGCCTTTAAACAAAGAAAGAAAAGTAATTAAAATGCTATAAATTAATTAGGTTTATAGGTAGTTCTTCAAGTAAGAAGTATTAAAAAGTTAAATCGTATTTTTGTTAAGTTAGGATTAACCCTGAACAAAAATCATGATTAAACTGATAAATCTCTTAAGATTAAACAAAAAAAATTCACCTCAAAACTCTGTGAAATTTTCTCCTGAACAGCATTAACTTTATATAATGATATAATTGATGTGATTGGCAAATCTCTTTCCCATTATATGGATTTATATTTTATAGCTGGGCTTCATAAACTTCTTACTCTGACTCTGTATTCAAACTGGTTAAACTCCGCTTAAAAATTGACCTTGTGTCATATCCTGCCCAAGCGGAGGGGTCAGTAAATATGATAAACTTCTTACTCAATTCATTCCTTATAACCTATTTTAATTTTCATTCACACCAAAATAAATTAGTTGAACATAGCTGACATTTTTTCTTAGTTTCACTGGATGCCATGATGAGAGGGATTGATTTTTTAAAATGTTTTCCTTTTCAAGATTAATTTTTTTTCAAAATAGAGAAAAGTTATTATAAATGGAATATTGAATCATATAATAAGACACACGTCAACAAAAACCTGGCAATAACAAAATTGACTTTACACAAGAAGATCCAGATTTCTTTGGTCAGAGAGGGTTTTTTCTTTAATAATAATTTCATTGTATTCATTAAAAATTAGAATTTCAGACATTGTATTTTAATTTTGCTTTTTCATTATGTTTCTTTCATTATTACATCTATAATTGTATCCTTATTAAATAAACTTTAAAAAAAAAAATTTCATAACTTATTATAAAAAAGAATATTTTAGAATTGAGAGGTTATATAAAATAATTAATTTGAAATATAATTGTTTTTAAATGTTTTATTTTGTGAAAAGAAGATTATATATGTTGTTAATGATGCTAAAAAGATTTGCACCTTTTTAGTCAAAGCCAAATTGTTCATTCTTTTAAATGACTCTGAATAGATCATGCGGCCATCACACCAACTAAGGTATTCTGCAAGGTGTACAATATCTGAGAAAAATTTATCATCATCATTGCATAATAAAGAAAATGAATTTTTGATTTTCTTCATAATGCAATGATGATGATAATTTTATCCCAAAGTTAAAATCATCACTATACACAATAAAGAATTTTATTTGGTCAAATCCCCGACCATCACTTGATTTCTGCTGCCTTTGACTAGATGTCATGACACATATACGTTCACAAGACAACCTCAAATCTGCCATGTGCATGTATCATCACACACACACATACACAAACACATGCACACTAACAATCATATATATACGCCCACATACAACAATATGCAAATATAACCTTCACAAAAATAAAACAAAAGCTTATGCATGCCCATATGCAATTTTAACGAAAAATTCTTTTGACTAAACCTTTTCAACGTTTTGGATTTCTCAAAAATTTTCCTTTTCTACTTGAGGATTGCCATGTAATGACATACATGAAACCAATGGTCACAGATAAGCATCCATGTTATTAGATATGTATAAAAGCTGCTTGCGCTAGTTTCCTCATGGCTGAGTGGTAGAATCTTGGATTGATGTTTCAGTCAGCCAGGTTTCGATCCCAGCTCCGGAAATCTAGCCTGTTTAGCCTCACTGAAGAGTTGTGATACAATGAAATGGTCAGTCTGTGGATGACTACATATATATATATATATATAAAACTATAACACTGGAGGCATTCATGGTGTAATGGTTACCATCATAGGAAATGGACACGGTGACTGAGTTCAAATTTTGGATGAGGCTGTTTACATTTCACATTGTATTAATAATCTTAGGAAATATATGAATCTAACTATTCTCCCTCCAGCACTTAGTAAATAGTTGGGCAGACTGAGCTCTTTAACCTTGATACAGCAACCAGTCTAGGAGAAGGAAAACTCTGAATTCAAACCTCTTAAAATCTGCTTGTGTTGCATTCTGCATGAGTAGAGGAAATGGTAAATATATATATAGATATAAAATTAACTTAATTAGTTAATTAAGTTAATTTTATAATTGGCTCCACTTGTGTTGAGCACTTTTGTAATTGTAGCATTGCAGGATTCGCGGAAGGTTTTTAGTTTTCTTTTGACCAACTGACTGCGTATCCCTTGATTTTTTTCAAGGGGTTGGACGAGGTTGGCCTTTTCTTTCTTTTTGACCTATAATTTTTTCTTTTACCCCTGGGCGGTGATTCGAGATACTTTTATCTCTTGTTTCTGGTGTTTTTTTTTTCATTTTTTTTTTCTGGTACCGTGAATGCTGGTAGATATTAGATTAGTAAATATATATATATATACATATATATATATATATATATATGGGGGGGCATGTTTAGCATAATGATTATCATTGTATGAAATGGAATTGACAACCCAAGTTTAAATTCTCGAAGGAGCAGCTTGCATTTCATTTCACACTAATACTCTTATGAAAGGCATAAATCCATCTATTCTCCCACCACCAATTGGTAAATAGTAGGTCAGCCTGAATTCTTTAGTCTTGGTTTGGCAACTAGTCTAGAGGAAGGGAAAACTCTGAATTCAAACCAGCTTTACTTCCTTTGAAAATTGACTTTGTGTCATGTCCTGCCCATGGTGGAGGGTTTGAGTAAATATATATATATATATATATATATATATATATATATATTAATGAAAGCATTTATCAGAGGTATATGTGAGTATATATACACATCTATGGTTGATTGGTTGGTTGTTTTGGTTTACGTTGTATCAACCCTTTTTGGGTCATTAAACGGCAAATTAAGTCATTTTGAAACATTTCAAACAATTCAGTTTAGTATAAGTATAATTTTTTGTTTACACAGAGTTTAATGTCAAAACAGTTCTATTTCAAACAATTCAGTTTAGCAAAGGTACACAGTGTCAATGTCAAAAACAGTTCTATTTGAAACAGTTTAGTTTAGCATACAATAACAGTTCTATTTCAAATGGTTCTGTTCAACATAAGTACACATTTTAATTCTATTTAATCCATAGATAGGACCCTATCAAGTGCTACCACTCCAAGCCAGAGTGGACCTGGGAGTGATGGCAATGAAGGAGTACTCCACATTCCCCAAAGCTCCAGCATTACTGGAGCCTCACTATCAGTTTGTTTAGTGTCATATTTAGGACTCTCATTGAAGGGGGAGTCTTACCCCTCTGCAGAGAAGCAGTCGGTGTATTCTACAGCCGCAGGCGACAGAGCAAACATATCTGTGAGCATGCAGATGTGTACATTGTATGTGTATGTCTGCCTATTTATTCACATGTACACTTGGAGCTGTCCCCGCTTGAGGTAGCACACTAATACATTGAAACATTTCTGATTTTCTTAAGCCCCTAAATGCACTCAATGTTAGGTGCACTAATGCTCTCAAAGGAACCCACACACCCACCAGAGTCCGAAGATTTTTCCACCCAACCGTGGTACTTAGCCTGAACCAGCATTAGTCCAATACCAATTTTGGTGATTACTTGTTTCTGATCCAACAAGAGCAACTGCTTGGAAACAGTCTCCACACACATACACACACACACACATACTCTTCAAAACACCAAATAATGCTATGCTGATCTGACATTAAGGCAATATTAATTACTGTCTTGGAGAATGATGGCACTTAAGACTTGGACCGTACACTAATCAACCACGGGGCAGCGAGCAAAATATGCCACTTAAATAATCCAGTAGCCAGAGCATGCTCAAAAGAAATTTCCAGGAACATGGTCACATGAAGACATCACTGACTGGTCCACCATGACAGAGACACAGAATTTAAGCAGTCCCGATCAAGTCTTGGATGTGTTTATAGGATTTTCTTTTCCTCTTTCACTTTCTCCTAGGAAATTCTTATCAGTGATTAAGCTTTGGGGGTGACACCTTTACTTTGCCGCCCTTCATGCAAAAGAAAAAACAAAAAAACAAAAAACAAACAACAGGAACAAGAGGCAAGTTATCTAACTTTTTCTTATTTACTCTATGATGTGCACAGTACTTTGTGAAGATGAAAAGAGATTGTCATCTTTTATCTTAAATGAGAGGCCAACGTGCCATTTGGACTTATAAGAGTGTGCATTTTTCTGCGTGAGCATGTGCATTTACCTAACGTATATCTACATGTGTATATTTTTAGCTGTCTGTGACAGTGGAATTCATCATATGAGTAAAAGTAAAAATACATATGTGTAACTACATTTTACAAACAGGAAGAAAATGGATATTTCTGTCAGTATATGAATAAGTTTATGATTGTGTCTTTATAGAGAAAGGTATGTCTAAATATGTTCATAAATGTATGTACATAAATGTTTTTAAATTAACATATATATGTACACATAGAGATAAAAATACATGTGTGTACGTGCACAAATACATACCTATATATGTGTATGTGTGCATAAATGTGTGTACAGGTAAGAGTTTATATAGATATTTTAGTGTTTTTTAGATGTCTTTAAGCCTGGATAAATATATGTATGTATATATGTATATATGTATTTATGTATGTATGTATGTATGTACGTATAAATATATATAAAATCATATCTATGCATAAAGATATATATGTGTGTGTGTCTGATAATGTGTGTGTGTGTGTGTGTGTGTGTGTGTGTGTGTGTGTGTGTGTGTGTGTGTGTGTGTGTGTGTGTGTGTGTGTGTGTGTTTCAGTATATATTACATCTATCTATCGATGTATGCATCTATCTAGCCCCCATATATATATATATATATATATATGTATGTATGTATGTATGTGTGTGTGTATGCGTATAAAACATGGAATGCTTTTTATACTGCTCTGCTGACCAGTATTTGAGTACTTTTTGATTTATCAAGCACTTTTTAAGAATTGTTTATTCTCATCTGTTTACAATATATGTAAGTGTATGTGTGTGTATGTGTGTGTGTGTGTGTGTGTGTGTGTGTGTGTGTGTGTGTGTGTGTGCGTGTGAGTTTTATATCAAATTGGGTTGCCAAAATAAACGCTTCTTCCAACCTCCATCAAGACTCTGAGCAGCCTGCTGCTCTGTTGGCAAAAGTAATAATTTTGTTCCTGATGAAAGAACTTGGAAATTATGCTTTAAGAATTGGTTATTAAAAAAAAGAAACATTGAAAGAATGAAGATTATCAGAAAAAATAAAATTCAAAATAAACAAAGATATTTCATTATTGATTTTCAATTTTACTTTTTTAATAACCTGTTTTCTTTTTTGTTTTTCGTAAGCAATTATTTCATTGAAAGGCTTTTGTAAATATTCTTAGTTATCAGTGTTGACCTTCTCAAAAAGCAACAAAATGAATCACAAACAAAAAAAATTAAGTAGAAGTTAAGAATGAACAAATTGTTTAAGAATGTTAAGTGAATCAAAAACGTACTCAAATACTGGCCTACAGAGGAGTATAAAACCGAAAAGAAATTAAGATTTCACCTCTTTTTATCATAGTTTAATATATATATATATATATATATATATATATATATATATATATATATTAAACTAAGTAAAGTTGGTGATTTGGTCAAAGATGACCCAAAGGCTTCCTTTTCAATAGCTACTACACCGACATGTAGAGGAGAGCGCTACTCCATTCCTTGGATTACTCAACTTTACCCTTGATCCCTACCTTATAATGCTGAGTGTTAAGCAAGGCAGCATCAAGTATCATCTTTTGAGTCTTTGTTATGACTCAACCTGGGATTGAACCCCAGTCTTCTGCACCACTGGCAAACACTCTACGCATTTGGCCAATGGCCTGGTTATATATGTATATATTTAAATTATGGACACAATTAGTCTGTTACTTAAGTTTCATATGTTTTCCATAATCTTCAGACAGTCTAGTGTCTATAGAGCATGAGGTTTAGTCACTTGATATTTGGTAACATAATGAGGTGTTAAAATACGTGTTGTAATACCTTACCACTTTATTCTTTCATGTAAATGTCTCATGCAATAACAACAAATCATGTGACTAAACCTCACTCTATATAGACACTAGACTGGCCAATTTTAAGTCATGAGCATCTGAAGATTGTGGAAAACACATGAGACTTAAGTGACATCCTTATTGTGTTCATGATTCTGATATTTATTGGTTTACACTGGCTCTGCTATAACATTCAACACTTTTTTCATTCAAATACTTTTCTTATTTGCTGTTCTTCTCTCTTTATCATCATCAAGTCTGGCTGATACCACTGAATTCCCTGATTATCTCTCACGATCCATCCTTATCATCCATCACACCTAGCAGGTCCTCTAGACTGCATCCTGTGTCTACACAGAGCTAATGCATGTAAGTCCTTGCTGGACAGCCAACACTGGCATATCTCTGTGTAGGAGACAATAAGGGAACATTGCTTATGAGTTTATCCTTACTTCTCTAGCAGTAGCCAGCATGTCTTGTTCATCTTACTTGGATGGTTTGTGAGATTGGAGATAAGTGGCCAGGAAGCTGCTGTTTTGTTGGGTGTTGCTTCCAGGATTAGTTCAAAACAGCACAGCATACTCTCATACAGTTTCCATCTAGCATTTTCTCCATTCGTTTCTGAGTGGTGCATCCATACAGTAGTACCAATATGACCACAGCCTTAAAAAATCCCATTTCATTTTATTAGAGAGATCTGATTTCCATATGATCGACAGTCTATCAACGACAGTCCATGCCTTTCCTTTGTGTATGTTGACATTGCATTCAGTAGATGAGATATTGCTGCTGAGGTATTTGAACTGGTCAACTAATTCCAGAGGCTTGCCACTGAAATTAGAAATGGCTCCTTTTTGTTTAAAACACATGAACTCTGTTTTATTTTACCCCAGTCAGTTGGGGCTGTAGAATACACTGACTGCATCTCTGCTGAGTGATAAGACTCCTCCTACCCAATCAAGTGTCTTGTTTATGACACTAGACAATCTGATGGTGAGGCTCTAGTAATGCTGGAGCTTCGGGGAATGCAGAGTATCCCTTCATTGCCATCACTCCAGGCCCTCTCTGGCTTGGAGTGGTAGTATCTGATAGGGTCCTATCTATGGGTCAAATAGAACTGTCTGAAATTTAAACTGAGTGCAAACAAATGACTTGAGATAAATTGAATTGTTTGAAATAAAAACTGTTTTAACATTTAACTGTGAGTTAGCATATTACTGATATTTAATTGAATTGTTAGTAATACATAGTAATACTTGGAACCATTTAACTTTGTTGACTTATGTTTACAAATAATATATATCTAATATATATGTATAAACCTGATTTGGCATTAAGTAACCTACAATGGTTGATATGCTATAAAACCAAACCAAACCAAACCAAACCAATCTGTTTTAATTTTATTTACATAGAGGCCAATGCCTCCTGCTGCTTGCTCGATGTGCCATAAGAATTCAGCTTGGGCAAGTGAATTTGAAAGAAGTACTCGATCATCTACATTGTGTTTGTCATACCAACAAAAGTGCGCAACTTATTTCACAAAATAAAATCTTCAATTTTTTTATTCAAGTTAGTTTTTCCTTTTTGTTTTCTTGATTAATGTAAAGTTCTATTTTGTATTTTTGTTAAATTTATGTGCTGTTATAAATTCGCAAAATTATTAAATAGAAATAGAACTCAACAAGGATTTATCGCAGAATTTTATTTATATTTTATAGCAAGGTTACAGGTAGTTCAATTCTAAAGAATTTTAGCTTTCAAACTAATACCTATCATGTTTTGATAACCTGTTTTCTTTTGTCTTTTTTTATTGTTTTATTGATAGTTTTCATTATTCTTCTTGGCTGCAATAATGATATCATCAACCTTGATCTAATTGCAAGCTCAAAACATAAGCCTGAATGTAAATCAAACCATTTACCAAGAAAGATAACTGTTTTTCTCAAAAATAAGATAAATACATCTACCTATAAAAGTGAGCTACATTCTTGACACAATTTTTTCCTTTCTAGCTTTTTTGTTGTTATTGTATGGTTTATTTCATTTATTTTTGTTAATCATGAGTTTTGACCCTCTTTTATTTTATAGTTGAAATATATATATATTTATATATATATATACTTTCTTTAAGAAAAACAACGAAACCGGTCACATAGGATTATAAATTTATTTCATTTTATAAACATTACCAAAAATAATAAAAATATATATATACATATATATATATATATGAATTAGCTGGGTATATACCAAAGAATCCCTTTTCAATAGCTTTACAAGGTGTAGGGGAGAGCACAACTTCTTTCCCTGGATTGATCCACTTACACTTGATCCATATGTTATAATGCTGAGGGTTAAGCAAGGAGACATGAAGTACTAATTTTTGAGTCTTTGGTATGACTCAACCTGGGATTGAACCCCAATCTCCCTGCCCATTGGTGAACACTGTAACCAATGGGCTTGTGCAAATATATATATATATATATATATATATATATATATATATGTGTGTGTGTGTGTGTGTGTGTAAGATATATTTAGGCAATAGATTCTCTTATAGGCATGTTGTTTTGAAAATGACAAACAAGGATTTAGCATATACCTTTATACTGAGATTTTCTTTTTGGTAAATAAGACATTACATCTGTGGTTAAAAGCAAGTTTAAGAATTGGGCAAAGTGTAGTCTGAGTATGGATACTTTTGACCATCTTCAGTCATTTTTTAGGACATTGGCATTTCTGTGTTGTTGAGAGCTGGATTAATTAATTATATATATATATATATATATATATATATATATATATATATATATATATATATATACTACTTATATATATATATATATATATATATATATATATATATATATATATATATACTACTACTACTACTACTTATATATATATCTTGGTGTAGCAGCAATTGAAAGGGGAGCCTTCGGGTCACCCTCAACTAAGGTCGACAACTTTACTACATGTGAATGTTATAAGCTCAAAACTGAAGGAGTTATATTCTAATATCCTGAAAGTAAGATTAAGTTAAATTCCCTATTTTTCAGAATTTTCTTTTTAAGAGATTTATATAACTAAATTGGAGTATTTTAAAATTATTCTACAAATCTGAAATCAAAGCCATCATTTTTAGATACTGAAACTTCAATATCTTTAAACTTAGATTTTCTGGTATTAGAATTCTGAATAAGAATTTTTTTTATTTCAGTATTTATTGATTTATTTCAAATCTATGCATCACTAAAGAAATCAAATTAATCACTGGCCAATATCAATAACTTTCATATAAAACTGGCCCAGAAGCTATTAGCCAAATTTCATTAAAACTAGTAATGCAATATTATATTTATTACAAACACACACATATATATGACATCTGGGCACCTCGAGTTGAGTAATGGTTGGTAAGTACAATTAGCAAACCTTCACAAGTGAGTTCAAGTCTCATTGGGAGCCCCATTTATTCAGCCTTGTGCCACATCAAAGCAAAAAGCTGCATAAATTACCGCATAAATATGACATCAGGTTTCTAGTTAGATAGATAGAAACAGATTGACAAAAATTGATATGAATAGACTGAGATAGATAGATAGATAGATAGATAGATAGATAGATATGAACAGGATCACATAACCCCTCGCAGACACAGAGACAAAGATATTCAGTAAAACCAAATTAAAAGGTGAATTTAAATACAGATATCACGAAAGTCAGTTTCATAGTTGTGTGATCATCAGGCGATAAGAAAGAAGTTTTTTTCTATTGGATGATGATTTTGCAAGTGTTAAATTGATGGTAGAAATACATCTGTTTTAATTTTAAATTCACTTTTTATTTCTTTTTTACAAATATATATATATATATATATATATATATATATATATATATATATATATATATATATATATAGGTATTCTTCAATCCAGTTATTAATTCCAGAGTGGGGAATAATTCCATCAGGACAATAAATTTATTCAAACTTTGTAAGATGGAAATAAATTTATATTCCTAATGTGATCGAATTTTGGTTTTTCTTGTAGGTATATATATATATATATATATATATATATATATATATATATATATTTATTTATTTATTTATTTATGTAATTTTAAAATAAAAATCTATTTGCTGTAACTATGAGTACAGTAACTATGAAAGCTACTGGTATATTCTAAGTTATTTATGATGATTTTATATATATATATATATATATATATATAATATATATATATATATATATATATATATATATATATATAACTCTGTATGAATAAATACATATGTATAAATGCATATGTATAAATAAATATATATATACATGTATATTTGTGTGTGTGTTTGTGTGTGTATATAATATAAGAAAAAAACTCATTGGCAGAGTATCTATCCATTGAGTTTTCTTTGATGTTCTGTATGCGAGTTTTTATATATATCATATCATATATTAATACACATAGAGTGCTCTATTAGAATTATATGAAACCGCTTATATATTCTATATATGAAATATTCCAAACTCTTTGTCACAGGACATTAATTCATAGAATTTATATATTTATGTATATATC
>OY757908.1:109250277-109252777 GCA_963585895.1 Sepioteuthis lessoniana
AACACTCTGTCTACTTGCTAATACATATGACATTCTTATCAAAGGGATTTTGGAGTATTATATATCTTATTGAAGAAAAAATTAAACAAGGAACATCTCCATAAAGATAATTATTTTTGTTTCATAAGTTTTTCATAGTTACCCTGGAAAACTGGCTAATGTGTGTATGCATGTGTTTGAATGCATATGTGCACAAGTCTGTGTGTTCATGTAAAAATGCCAATATATATATATATATATATCTATGTAAGTAAAGTCAGCAAGCTAGACTACCAAACTAGTTCAAGTCTCATTGAATGCCCTATTCATATGTCCTTGTGTCACATCTAATCAAAAAGCATAGTAAATTACCAGACATTTGTAACCATGAAAATTAGAATCTTGAGTTTTATCCTGCCTTACTTTAACATATTTGATAATTACTAATATATTATCTTTACAAGGTGGAACTTTCTTTTTTTAAAAAAGCGAAATTAATTTTTTTTTCATAATTTTTTCCATAAACATGAACCTGTATCATTTGGAGTTGGTTTGGGGCAAAAATTATTTTAATCTTGCTTAACTCTTTCTTTTGAGGCTATTCAAAATGGTGATAATTCAAAGTGCTCTATTGAAAGTTTGATGACAGACCTATTTTCAAGAGGTTTGACATTAAATTTTTGGTGACTGAGAAGTGCAAGATATGAAAGATATAAAAGAATGTGTGTTTTAGTAAAAAAAAAAAAAAAACAGTTTACAAGTGGATTAAAAATAGGTTTTCCATGAAGAGCCTGTTTCAAAAAAGATAGCCCATTGAGTGGAAACACACTGACTCTCTGGTAATGAAAAGATATTCCTGGTGCAGCAGTCAATAAAGAAGGTTATGCTGACAGTTTTCTTTGACATCTAAGAACACATTGCAATTAATTTCTTTCAAAAAGATACAACTATAAATAATGCTTCTTATTGCCAACTCATTTGGTAAAATTCACTTAAGAGGTGAAAAGGAAAGAAAAGGAAAAGGAAAGAGAAGTCAAAAATTGATACATCTTGATACAGGAATTGAATTTCATTTGTCAACCAGAAAGGAAAAACAAATGGTCAGGTCTTTACATATAAGAAAAAAAATAGATAAAATAAAATAAAATAAAATAAAATAAATAAATAAATAAATGAAATTTGGGTTAGAGAGATAGGGTGGCTGGAATTTTGTGAGTTTTTTAAATCTTCATTCGAAATTTCTCATTATTTCTTTGTCTGAAGATACATATCTCACATTTTAAAAGAATATAGGGTCTGCTGAAATAAATATTATGACAAAAATATAAGTAATGTTAAAAGGTTTTTCTTTTATATGGAATGTATATATATATGTATATATATATTTATCTATATAAATATAAATATATATATATATATATATATATATATATATATATATATATATATATATATATATATATATATATATATACTTGGTCTTAGGTCTCAAATCCATTTCCTATGATGCCAACAGTTACATCACAAGAGAGGGACCGAGAGAAGGAGAAGGTGAAAAAAGCTGTTGACAATATCACAACGATAAAAAAATCATAAATGAATTTAATAAAGATAGATATAACTTTACCAAATACTGACCCTCAATGGTTTTATCACCAAGCCAAACCATCCTTAAAACAACCCTTTAAAATTCAATGAACCAATGGGTTGCCACATAAGCATCTAAATAATCCTCATACTAAAGTTGAATATTTTATTAAAACAGTTATAGTTAATTTTAAAAAAAACCCTTGGCTCCACCTCAGAGGTTGCCTTCCATACATAGCTGTGAGTGTCAGGTGTTCATGTTATGTTGTGATCATAAAATTGACAGCTCAAAACAACTTGAATGCTAAAAAAATCCTCACTTAGTTAATGGATACGCTATGTGACTGATTCCTTTTTCATCACTTCTTTTGTGCCATATCAAATCTTTTAAAAAGTCTTGAAAAAACCTTTTCTTCAAATAAGCTAGTCTTCTTAGAATGACCCATGGTCAAAACTAGTTGAAAGCAATTAAGAATTAAAAAGAAAATAATTTTAAAGAAATATTCCAGTTATTATTATCTCTTTTGTTCATTTTAAAATGACAATTTAACAGAATCTTAAAAAGAAAAAATAGACAAATTTGTCTAAAACTCTCATATAAGAGCAGAAAGATGAAACATTTTAAACTCAGAAAAACAAAATATGCTCTAAGAAGCTGAGAGAATTTAAAAAACATCATACAAAAATTCAAATGAAATATTTTTACAAAAAAAAAAAATGAGTTCCCAATCACACATGTGCAAAAAATAAAAACCTAAAAATTTATGATAGTTAAGTATCATTTAATATTCCATTCTACTGGCCTTGTATAAAACTTAGCTAAGCTTAATAAATAACTGAGTATTTCATGTAGTGTCATTGTTAGACTTTCAAAATATTATTAAATGTTCAATTCTAACTGGTTGCTCAGTACTTCTGACCTTGTGTCAAACAA
>OY757908.1:109257777-109295277 GCA_963585895.1 Sepioteuthis lessoniana
ATGCACACACACACACACACACACACATACACACAAGCACATGCTCAAACATATATATCCACTTAAACTTGTGTTGCATCCAACTCGTGATGGAATAGTTATGTGAATGCATTCTTGGAATATCTATTATGAATATAGCACTAATACCCTTGGGATAGGTATGAATCCAATTATTCTCCCTCCAGCTATGGGTAAATAGTAGGACAGACTGATTTCTTCAGCTGTGGTAAGGCAACTAGTCTAGGAGAAGGAAAACTCTGAATTCAAACCTGTTAAACTCTGCTTAAAAATTGACCTTGTGTCATATCCTGCCCAAGTGGAGGGGTTGGTAAATAGGATTATAAATATATCTATTATATATTTAAAAAAATTGTTGTCAGTCCAAAGAGAGAAAGAACTATTTTAAAATGAGTAAGGTCCACAAAGAGATTTGTATTTTTTAGGATTTATTCATTTATTTTGTTTTTACATACCTGTATGTTTCCAGCTTGTTACGTTTGTCAGAGAACATGTATGGTACAAGACCTTGTTAATGGGGTACTCAATGAGACTTGAACTCATTCATGTTTGCAGTTTGAATGATTTTCAGTTGGTTATGGGTTTTTATGGAGATCACTCCTCGCTTTTTCTTAGTGTGTGTTTACCTTAGTCTGTTTACCCTTCATTTGCTTTTGATATTTGATACAGTGTGTGTGTGTGTGTGTGTGTGTTGGAGTGGTTTGGGATTTCACTGATAGTTGTTTTTCCCTGTGTATGTGTGAATGTGTGTCTGGAGGTTTTGTGTGTATGTGTGTAGTAGTGTGGTTTGAAATATACCAGTAATTATTTTTTTATTAATGATTTTTGTGTGTATATATATATATATATATATATATGTGTGTGTTTGTGTCCATTTGTATGTGTATGATTCATGTTTTATTCAGCTTTGGTTTAAATCTATCAACAAATTTCTTTTCCTTTATTTGAAGTTGCATGTAGTCGTTAGCTTGATATATTGGCATTATTTTTAATTCACCTTGACTACATACGTATAGGTGTTTCAATACATTTAATTTTCTGTTTTCTGTTATTTTAATATTGCCCCTGTGAAGTGATGTCCTTGTATTAAGGGGCTGTGTTGACCCTATGTATATTTCTTTGCACTTGCTACATTCAGTTATGTAGACAACATTTTTTGAGTTGCAGCTTAAGTCTTTATTTATTTTGAATTTTGTTTCCAGATTTTTAAAGGTATAGGATTTCCCTTCAATAATTATATCACATATTTTACACCCTTTATTATTGCATTTGGTAACCCCTTGTGTTGTGTTTTCTTCAAATGTAGAAGAGGTGAGTATTTTTTTTAAAGATTTCTAGGTTGTCTCTGGCTTTTTATGATTTTTTTTGGATCTAGTATTTCTTTGATTTTGTCGTTGTTTTTAAGTTTTTCTTGATTTTTTATTATTTCTGTGAATAGTTCTGGGTTGTTTTTGTTGTAGGTTGCGATGTATACTAGGGATTTCTCGTTGTACTTTTTTGGCTTCCTTAATTATAATTAATTATAATTATATAATTTGTGCTGTCTGATGATTCTATGATGTAACAACATGAAACTTTTTTACAACAACTCTCAATTGCATTTGCAAACTTTTTAATTTAACCTTTCTTGGTTTTATTCCAGCAATGTTTCAGCTTTGGTTCATTGGACATATTTTTTAGAGATTAATTGTTGGTTTTGTTGAACAGATTCTTGTAATATATATATATATATATATATATATATATATATATATATATATATATACACTTTACTCTAATTTAGGGAATGTTTTTTTTTTGTCTGCCATCATATAACGGAATGGCAATTAGAGCTATTGCTCACCAAATTTTCTATGGTTACTAATGGGACCCAGGAGCATGTTTTTATTTCCTGGGACAAATATTCATTCTTATAATGTTCAAGCCAGTTTTTATGTAGCAGTATGGTAAGATTTTGCTTCATTGGGTTCACTTTCTGAATTCTGTGGGCTACTGTGTCCAATCTAAATCTAATGCCACAAAATTGCCACAATCTCAATACTTTTATTTCACCATATTATTAATAATACTATTCTAGCTAAACTATTTTTATTTTTATATTTTTATTTAATTTAATATAATTCGATCTATCTATCTATCTATCTATCTATCTATCTATCTAGCATTATAATCATTATCATTCTAGTTGTACTATTTTTATTTTTTCATTTTTTTATTATACACACACACACACACACACACACACATACACACACACACACACTTATATATATATATATATATATATATATATATATCATATTATAAATACTATTCTGGATGTACTATTTTTAGTTTATTCTTATTTAATTTTTATCATATATATATATATATATATGTGTGTGTGTGTGTGTGTGTGTGTGTGTGTGTGTGTGTGTATACATGCATTTATATATATATATATATATATATATATATATATATATATATATGTATGTATGTATGTATGTATGTATGTATATTTATACATTTATATATATGCATATTTATGCATATATATATATGTGTGTGTATGTACGTATATATATATATATATACATATATATATATATATATATATATATATATATATATATATATATATATATATATATCATGCACAATAGTATCATTTCATATGACAAATCTTCATGTTGTATTGATGCAAGACTGACTACTTTTACTCAACACCCATTTGAATATTGTCAAGACACATGAAACTTAACTAAGTGACTTATTATGTCTATATTTCTAATATATATATATATATATATATATATATATATATATATATATATATATATATGAATTATGAGCACAAAGATCTATTATTTAAGTTTCATGCATTTTTAGTAACAGACTTATTTCATCCATAATTTATAGGTTTTATACCTACTCAGGTATAATAGCACTGAGCACTCATTTTATACAAATACTTTTGTTATTTGCTGTTCTTCTATCTATGTTGTATATATATATATATATATATATATATGTATTCATATATATATATATATATATATATATATATATATATATATATATATATATGTAAGTGTGTTACTGTGCGTTTGTGTGTATGTATGTGTGTAGGTTTACCCAATGGAGATTAAACACACTGAAATCATTCAACTAATGCTCATACAACTTGATTTGAACTTTGCTAAATTTCCAAATTTTTCATATTATTCTTTTCTTGTATGAGAAGTTAGATTTAATAAAATTTCCCAAGATTTTTTATGATAGCAAAAATATTTTCATCCTCGAAATTCTCCATGTTTCTCATAGACACACAGAATTTTTTGGAAGGAACTATTTTTGCTCACCATATTTTTCTTAACCATTGACATTTGTTTTGTCAATACATAGAAAAACTTATCTCTAATAACAAATCACTGCTTTATTTTTAAAGAGTTTATTTCTGGTGGACTTGATTGAAGGAAGGTTAGATTATTTTCTATGCCCCAACTCTTTTAATCTCGTCAAGTCATAATTTTAGGAGTAAAAGGTCTAAAAAAGAATTAAATATTTTTTATACATCCTAATATATATATCATATTTACCCAACCCCTCCGCTCATGCAGGATATGACATGAGGTCAATTTTTTAAGCGGAGTTTAACAGGTTTGAATTCAGAGTTTTCCATCTCCTAGACTAGTTGTCTCACCTAGGCTTAAGAACCTAGTCTGCCCTACTATTTACCCATAGCTGGAGGGAGAATAATTGGATTCATACCTATCCAAAGGGTATTAGTGCTATGTGAAATGCAATCAGTCCAGGAGTTGAACTCGTGTCGCCGTGTCCAATTCCTGCGATGATAACCATTACACCACTGGCACCTAATATATATGATAATGTCTTTGTTTATTTGTTTGTTTGTGTTTTATGGCATATTAACCTTTGTAGGTTATTTAATGCCAAATCCATTTTTATACAAATAAACAGTTCTATTTCAAATAATTCAGATTAGCATGAGTACATAGTTTAATTATCAAAAACATTTCTATTGCATACAATTCAGTTTAGTCCAACAGTTCTAATTCAACCATTCAGTTTAGTATAAGTGTAGTGTTTGTTTACATATAGTTAAATGTCAAAGCAGTTCTATTTCAAACAATTCAGTTTAGCATATAAAAACAGTTTCATTTCAAACAATTCGGTTTAGTGTTCACCAATGGTCCAGGAGACTGGGGTTCAATCCAAGTCGAGTCATGCCAAAGACTCAAAAAAGGGTACTTGATGCCGCCTTGCTTACCACCCAGCACTATAAGGTAAGGATCAAGGGTAAAGTATAGCAATCCAAGGAATGGAATAGTGCTCTCCCCTACACCTCAGTGTAGTAGCTATTGAAAGAGGAGCCTTCAGGTCACCCTCGACTACAGTCACCAACTTTACTTTATGCAGTTTAAACGTGAAAACAGTTCTATTTCAAGCAATTCAGTTGAGCACAAATACACTATTTGACCCATAGATAGGAGGCTATCAGGAGCTACCACTCTGGGCCCGAGTGGACCTGGGAGAGATGGCAATGATGGGGTACTCCGCATTCCCCAAAGCTCCAGCATTACTGGAGCCTCACCATCAGATTGTTTAGTGTCATATCCAGGACACTCATCGGGTGGGGGTCTTACCCCTCTGCAGAAAAACAGACAGTGTATTCCACAGCCGCAGCAGACTGGGCATTATAATAATGTGGGATTCACATGAAATCTTCTGTAACAAATTTACAGGGTACATGATTTAAATAATTTATATTTTTAGACCCGCTCTGCCATAGTAACAAAGAGAACTATGCATTTAGGAATGAAAAAAAATATTCATCTCATGGAAATTCACACATTTACAAGAATTTGTATCTTCCATTTGAAGCAGAGGATCATTTTGACCTTTAACTAATTTTACTTTTAGCTTAGCTGCCTTTTCAGATATGTTAAGTTGAAAATTAGAGAAAAACAATGTTTTTGACATGGTATTGATATAATAGCAAAATTATTTAAATATATCCTCATTTTGAATGGTCCAGAAAAAAAAATTGAAGGAAGATAAAAACTCTAATATTATCAAAATGTCATATTTTTTTCTCTGACAATGGTAGAGACTCCGACTGTGACCAATTTTATTATGAATGGGTCAGGTGCTGGGATCATAAAAATTAATTATTAACATTATTGTTCATCCCTTAGTCACTGGTTAGCATTTTTATCAAAAGATTGCCAGTATTATTGATGTTGCATGATAATATAAAAAAGGATGTGCATTTGTTACATTATGAATTGTAAATGCAAAATCATCTCATATGACCTGGTATAAATAACCTTCTTTTCCTTTTTCAATCCAAATATTTTACATATAAATACTATCACAAGAAAATGTCCCAAATATTGGAATTATAAATTTAAAAACTCATAGGTTCAATATTTAAGACTAACGGCTACTTTACAAATAATACTCTTTTTTCAGGGCTTACACTATGCTAATTGTATCCCCTGCAGAGGGATAAGACCCCTATTAAAAAACTGAGTGTCCTGAATGACACTAAACTGCATCTGGTAGTGAGGCTCCAGTTCTCGAGATCCGGAGGGTGTGGCATACCCCTTCATTGCTATTACTCTCAGTTCCACTCTGACCCAGTGTGACAGTCCTCTCTATGGGTTAAATAGATCTGTTTAAAATTTATCAATATTTAAAAGGACTATGAACAAAAAAAATTTAAGAAGCCACTCCAAAAAATGTAAATATAAATTTACAATGAATGTGATTCCCAAACATCTAGGCATAAAATAACCCTGGACAGGTTGAAAAGCAATCAAAATCAGCTTTTGAGTTGTCTGAAAGGGAACTGATATCTCAGGTGATATCTTACAACAGGCTATACACCTGATATTTCAGATGAGTATGCATTTTATTGTGAACAATGAGAAATATATTTTGGGTCAAATGCTATCTTACTATTTACTATATATTTGGGGTTGAGAACTGTTTTCAGATACTGTCCATTGTTATGAGAATAGTCATTGATATTCAAAGAAACATTCAGACTCTTAAAAATCCTTGTTTTATTTTTGACATGATTTTCAACCAGTATATTTTCCAACCTTCTTCATGGTGTACAGGTTGTGGAAGCAAAATTAGGAATATTCTAGTATAATAATAAATGACTCTATTATAAAGCAATATTAATTTTAATTTAAAAAAAATCTACAACGAAATAAGAAGATAGACACAAAACATTAAATTTACTCAATATGGTTACCATTTTTTTCAATTATTGTATCAGTACAACTTTGAAATGATTTGCATGTCTTCAAAATAAATTCTTCAGACATTTCATTCCATTCCTCCTCAATAGCAGTCTTAAGCAAACCAATATCTGGATGGGAAGTTGTGTTTGTTCTATTTTCTAAACTGCTCCATATAGCATAATCAAAAGGGTTAAGGTCTAGGCATAAATCTTGTTTAATTACTATCCTCACAGTTTTCTTGTGGACTTTCGATTCATTAGCGTACTTTCTTATTGATGTTGTGAGATCCTTCTTAATTGCCATAGCAAAAGCAGTTAAAAAGGCTTCTTTTCATTTTTCGTTCAATCCTCCACTCTCCATTTTCCTTAAAAAGCTCTTTTTCTGTAAAAAAATCTTTCTTTGCTCTGTATACAGTTGACAAAGAAACTTTGGCTTGGTTTTGGCGTTAAGTAAACCATAGATTCTTTATCATTTCTTTTCTTGGTCACTCATATTGGGCTGAATTTTAATTTTAAAAAAGTGCTTGAATAATAAAGCTAATCATGAAAATTTAGATTTACTGCATTTTTTTTTCAGAAATTGGACTAATCAGACAAAAAAAAATTTTAAGAATTATTCCAAGTTTTGCTTCACTGTAATATGTGACTCTGTAAAAAATCTTTATTCTGGTTTTTTTCTTTAGTGTACAAAGCAAAAAGTCTATCAAACAAATTCACCTGTTCTTTTCTTTTATGTGAACAATAAAAATAATTGACTGAATGATTATTTGAATGAATGCAATTTTACTATGGGCAAGATATAATACAAGCTTAATTTTTTTAAAGCAAAGTAAAGATGATTTGAATTCAGAGTTTTACTCCTACCTGACTGGTTTTCTAACCAAGGCTAAAGAACCTAGCCTGCCCTAATACCTTCCCATGGCTGGAGGCGAGGAACAGATAGATTCATGTCTTTCCCTAGAGCATTTGTGCAAAGTGAAATGCAAACAGTTTTGTCCAAGATTTAAATTCAGGTTGCTGATTCCATTTCCTATGACCATAACTGTTTCACTAAACACACTTTTTATTCACCTAATGTGATGTAAGTGTGATACTTCAGGTTAAGTTCTCCTACTTTGCACCATAAGCCTGATATTTTGGGCTGAGCAAAATGTTATTTTGTTTCAAAAGAGAAAACAGCTTTGAGCTGTCAAAGAAAAGAAGCAGAAGGCACCCAGCAAAAACAATTACCAACGCCGACTATGCTGATGACATAGTGATACAGGCAAATACACCCAACCAAGCTGAAACACTACTGCATAGTTTGGAACGATCCGCCACGGGCATTGGCCTCCATGTCAATGCACACAAAACGGAATATATGTGCTATAATCAAACAGGCGACATCACCACACTAGATGGAACCCCTCTTAAACTAGTAGACAAATTCATCTACCTAGGAAGCAGCGTATCATCAACAGAAAAGGACATCGACATGTGGCTAACGAAGGCATGGACAGCTATCGATAGGCTCTCGATCATATGGAAATCAGGCCAAACCGATAAAATGAAATGCAGTTTCTTTCAGGCAGTAGTCATATCAATACTGCTATATGAATGCACTACTTGGACGCTAACTAAACGGCCGAAGAAGAAGCTAGACGGCAATTACACAAGAATGTTGTGAGCAATATTGAACAAGTCCTGGCGGAAACACCCCACAAGGCACCAACTATATGGCCACTTGCCTCCCATCATGAAAACTATCCAAGTTAGACGAACCAGACATGCAGGACACTGCTGAAGAAGCAAGGATGAACTCATCAGTGATATACTCCTATGGACCCCCGCATATGGCCAAGCAAAGGCAGGATGACCAGCTCGGACATACATACAGCAGCTATGTGAGGGTACGGGATGTAGCCCTGAAAACCTGCCAGAAGCGATGAATGATAGGGAGAAGTGGCGAGAGAGGGTCAGGGATATCTGTGCTAGCGGCACGACATGATGATGATAATGATGATGATTGAATGCTTTCTACCATACACTCTAAGCTTGATATTACTGGCTGATTTCTATTTTATTATATACAGTAAACCTTATATTTTGATCTGATTGCTAATATACTATATGCTGTAATTCCAGTATTTCAGGATGAACACTATTTTTTTTACACAGAACACTATTTCAGTTTTGGTGAGATCACATCTCATACTAATGATTAAAGGATTATTATAGCAAATATTAACACCTTTTTTAATGTAATGATTTGTTGATTTTAAGAGCATATCAAACTGTCGGGTTATTTTATGCTTAAAGATTAGGGTATTGTGTTCATAGTACTTTTATATTTACATTTTTTTTGTAGTTGTTTCTTAAGAGTTTTTTTTGTTCATGGTCCTTTTAAATATTAAATATTTTTTGTGTAGTTGTTTCTTTAGAGTTTTTTTTTACACACTGTAATATGATATCAAGTATTCCTATCTAATACAAATAATTTGCTTCCAGTTGTATGGTTTCAAGTATCCCTATCTAATACTGATAATTATATGATTTAATCTGATAAAATAAAATGCAATTTTTACCAAGCAGCAGTTGTGTTGATGCACCACTTGGACAGTGACTAAACATATAGAGAAAAAGCAAGACAGGGATTACATAAGAATGCTATGAGACATATTGAACAAGTCCTGGAAGCAATATCCCACAAAACAGCAGCTGTACAGCCATCTACCTCCCATCTCTAAAACCATCCAAATGAGACAGACAGGACAAGTGGAACACTGCTTGAGAAGTAAGAATGAACTCATGGACCCCTTCACATGGACATGTAAGTGTTAGACGACTAACTAGAACCTACCAACAACTCTGTACAGACGCAGGATGTAGTCTAGAGGACCTGTCAGAAGCGATGGATGATAGAGACGAATGATGAGAGAGAGTTGGAGAAATCCATGCTAGCAGTATGACATGATGATGATGATGATGATGATGATGGTTTCATATAATTTTTCTATTTTATAATTGACATGTTTGCATATTGTTATCTTTAGTAAACAATTATATCTTCAAATAACTATTCCTAATATGAATAAATTACAGTAACATCAGCACCTCTGGTGGTATAATGGTTAGCAAGCTAAACTAGAAAACCTTCACAAGTGAGTTCAAATCTCATTGGGTGCCCCATTCATATGGCCTTGTGCCAAATCTAAGCAAAGAGCTAAGTAAGTTATTAAATTACAGTTTTATGGTATAATTTTAAAACAGGCCTATACAACATATAGATGAAACCCTAACTGGTACAACCACCCCTGATCAGAGTGGTACTGGGAGTAATAATAATGAAGAGATACTCAAATTTGCAGAACTGGGGCCTCAGCATCAGATGCAGTTTAGTGTTCATACCCAAGACACCCCTCTACAGGGGATACCGTCAGCATTTTCTTAGCTCTGCTGTCAAGGTATTTAATGGAAAGATAGGATAGTTTTAAAGAAATATATCTGCACTCTGGAATGAAGTGTGTATTCTACATAATTTTTTTTTTGTGAATAAAAACTCAAAGGGCTAAAAGAATAATACAATTTTCATACATATTTTTAACTTACACATCAGTTTTTAAATCATTTCAAGTTGGACATTACTTAAATGAATAGTTCAGAGCACCTTGTCTTGTTCAGTAATTGGAATTTAATATTTCACAATGGGGGACTATGATTGTTATTACTCACCTGCTTTTTGAAAGCCTGTCTTATCATTTCCACTTTTTATCCAAAATGATTCAGTTGGTGTGATCTCTGATCATCTTTGAGTGCCATGGAGTCTATTAACCTTTTCCCAATATACATAACACCAATTAGTTATTTCATAGCTCAAACAATAAATATTGATTCCAAGAGTGGCTTAGACCTTTACTTCAAAGCTTATTTTATATACACATCTAAAGACTATATATGACTCCACTTTATCATTAATATTTTATAAATATATATATGAGGAAGAATAAAATGTATTTTTATTTATTTATCTATTTTTTTTACAAAACTTTTCTTCAAAGCTTATTATATGTGTACATCTAAAGACTATAACTACCCTATATTATTATTTTGCTCTCTGTGTGTTTTTCACACCAGATGGTGAGTTTCACTGAAGTTTGAATGTTTCATTTCTTCCTTGGATTTCTACAGCCCTGTCTTTGGGGCTGAGGATTCACTGATGTATCCCCTACTGAGAGGTAAAATGCCCCTCCTCAAAAAAATATATATATTAGAATGACATCTAACAGCATCTAAGAGATCTGGGGAGTGTAGAGTACACCTTCAGTGCTATTACTCCCTGGTACACTCTGACCTGGAGTCGTTGTAAAAGCTAGAGTCACATCTACGTTTCAAACAGATAGTTGGAAAATTATTAGTATCTGATAGGACTGTGTGCAAAAAAAAAAAAAAAAAAAAAAACCCTCTTAAGAAATGGCTACATGGGATTTCCTAACTTCTAGATATTAAATAACCTTAGATGGTTTGACATGCCATTAAAATTGCACTTCTAGTTCTGTCATTCTAGGTTCTTGTTTCAAGTGCTCCTACTATGATTGGTGTGAATTTTTATTTGTAAAAGTTGAAGAAAAAAGTACACCTTACAAAATTGCCTTCAAACAGCTTCTTTAGAACAAAGATTGTATTAAAAGCATTTTCAATTTTTTAGGGTGTATTTAGACATTTGCTCCAAAGTTTATTTCCTCTACATATCTAAATACCATCAATGATTTTACCAGTTATTTAAAATAAATGTTAGGGTGTATCAAAAGTCATTTTGGTTTTGACAGACCTTTACTGTAAATGTTACTATAAGTAAACATTTAAAGTGTATTTAGACTGTATCAAAAATATTTTACATTTTTAAAGACCATTGCTCCAAATCTAAAGATCATCTAAGAGTATTTAGAGTGTATCAAAAGTATTTTCTGTTTTTGAAGATCATTTCTCCAAAGCTAATTTCATATACCCTTCTAAAGACTATGACTATATTATAATCATCATCATTGTTCTCTTTGCAAATATTTCATACCAGTCGTAACTGGTGGTTTCCTCTGAAGTGAAAGTGACAGCAAGTCTTTTCAGTTCTCCAGAACTTTTCTATGTATTTTTGCTGATCTAAGCAGTGCTGTGATCTGGACAGTCTCAATTCTTCCTTGAATTTCTTATTCCCCCATTCTCTTTTCTAGGTTCTTGGGGATTGTTCCAACTGTTCTAACTATGATTGGCATTACTGTCACTTTTATATTCCTTAATTTTTTCCCTTTCCTTTATTTTTACTATGTGATCTGCTGGATGGATGAAGCTAACACTTTTGTTTTTTGTTTATTATAACTAAGACTGGTCTTCAGGATTGGGTGGTCTATTTTTATCTCAAAGTCCCTGAGAATTGTGTGGGTCTTATTTTCTAGAACGGTTTTTCATTTGCATAGGAACTATTTGTCTGTATTGTCATATTTTAGCTGCTTGAATAATTCCCAGTAGAGCACCCTTCCCACTCAGTCATGTCTACTTTTTTACTCTTTCTAAAGCAATTTGCTACATTCACTTATGTAATTTGGTTGTTTGTTTTATGACATATCAATCCTTGAGGGTTATTAATACCAAGTCCTGTTTATATTTCTATTTAATACTAATATTTATATTAAATATCAATCATTTGTTTGCCTACAGTTATATAGTTTCAAGTATTCCGATGTAGGATGAATAATTTTATTAGCATAAAGAAGAATGGTTTCTCGTATTGCAGTTTATTGTCTGCACACAGTTAAATGATTTCAAATATTGCTATTTAATACTTATAATTCTATTTAATGTTAATAATGCCTAGGTCATTTATGTGATTTTCTGCTCTCTCTCTCTCTCTCTCTCTCTCTCTCTCTCTCCCCCCATATAGTTTACATTGCTATTCACAGCAATTTTATTCAGGGATTCTATTGTCTCCATCACTATATAACCCCCATTTGCTATTTTGTTGCGTTATATCTATTTTTGCTATTATCAATAGCTACAACACACGTGGTGTAGGGGAGGGTGCTACTCCATTCCCTGGATTGTTCCACTTTACCCTTGATCCTTCCCTTATAATGCTGAGTGTTAAGTAAGGTGGAATCAAGTACCATTTTTTGAGTCTTTGGTATGACTTGACTTGGGTCTGAACTCTGGTCTTCCAGGCCATTGGTGAACACTCTATCTATCAGACCAATAGGGACACCTAACTTGGACAGATCGGTCAAAAGGTCAGCGATGACATTCAGATGGATCACCAAACCACACATTCCTTTTTTCTGTAATTTGTTTATTTACAAAGGGGAACCCTCTCTAAATATGCTAATTCCATAATTTTGTCCAAAGATAGTACTGTCTTAACATCTCGACTTTTCTCAGGGCACTTAAAATTTGTGATACTTTTTGATCATTAGTTTTTGGCAAAACGCTTTGTACATACTAGACCTCCACTTCAGTCCATGCAACTTGTTCTTCATTCCTAAACTAAAAAAATTCACCTCAACAGTAAAAATGGAGGATGTGAAAAACATTTTTTTTTAAATATGATGGTGCAGCATCTCTCCATATAAAAAAATTATGGAGTTGAAATGGGAAACTCACAGGAATAAGAATATTAATTGAATTTCCCACAAAGTCATGTTTGATATGGAGTCATTTTATAGTCGAGAGTGATGCACAAATGGAAACTCGTGTGTGGCCATTATCAAAAAAATGCTTAGTCCCATCAGCATTCCCAGTATGGGGCACCTCAGGCGCCAGCAATAAACTCAGCCCTACTAATCAGGTTTTGCCTAAGGGGAAAGCCCTCTGGAATCAAGCTAATTCTGTTTCCTCACTCACAGGGCAGGATTGCTCCTACACAAGATAAGTGTATAAAATGATTAGAGGACTATCTTAAAGAAAAAAAAATATATATATATATATATATATATATATAAGTAAAAAGTAAAGTTGGTGACCGTAGTTGAGGGCAACCCCAAGGCTACCTGTTCAATATCTACAACACCAAGGTATTGGGAAAGGACTCCATTCCCTGGATTGCTCCACTTTAACCTCGATCTGTACCTCATAATGCTGAGTGTTAAGCAAGGCAGTATCAAGTACCATTTTTTGAGACCTTGGTATAACTCAACCTTGGATTGAACCCCACTCTCCCTGACCAATGTTAAACACACTAACCCTTATGCCAATGGCCCAGTATATATATATATATATATATATATACTGGGCCATTGGCATTATGGTTATATATATATATATAAGTATATATATATATGTATGTATATGTGTATATATATATGTATATATATATATATATATGTGTGTATGTGTGTGTGTATATATATATATAAATGCATACATATATATATATATATATATATATATATATATATATATATTTATATATATCAAACATTCCTTCAAAAGCCTAAAATACCCACATTTTTTCATATATTTTTTTTCTTTCTTTTTTTCTAACTTGGCAAATACTGCTTCAATCTCAACAATTTTTGAACCAGTTTTGTATTTTCAGTTTGCTTTGATTAATCACAACATAAGATTTTAATGCTATTTGTTGTCCTCATAGTGTAATGGTTATCATCATAGGAAAAAGACAAGGTGAGTCAAGTTTAAAACCTGGACCAAGCTGTTTGCATTTCACATCATGCTAATATCCTTATCTTTGACTATTCTCCCTCCAGCTAAGGATAAATAATAGGGCAGACTAGGCTCTTTAACCTTGGTGTGGCAACCACTCTAGGAGAAGGAAACCAGTTGTACTCTGCTTAAAAACTGATTTTGATGCATATCCTGTAGCAGGGAAATTGAGTGAATATATACTGCAACCTTCACATTGGAAATAGAAAAAATGCAATGCTATACTCAAAGTACAGTCATAAAAAAGAACTTTGATTGATTAATTGATTGATTGATAGATTTTAATGGCTTGTGAACTTGTCTAGGGTTATTCTATACCTAGAGGTTAGGGAATTGCAATCACTGAATGTTTATATTGACATTTTTTGGTGTAGTTTCTTAAATTTTTTACGCACAGTTTTATGACAGCAGATATTCCTATCAAATACAAATAATTTTCAAACAGATCTATTTTATGCATAGATGGGACCCTAACAGATCAGACTGGACCTGGAAGTAATGGCAATGAAGGGGTACTCCTCATTACCCAGATCTCCAGAACTGGACTCCAATCTGAATAAATGAACGATAGATCATAGGGACTGAATAAATGAATGATAGATCATAGGGACTCCAATCTGAATAAATGAACGATAGATCGATAGATAGATAGAAAGAAACAGAGATAGAGATAAACAGATTAATACAGACGGAGATGAACTGGGAAAGAAATAATTTATGATTAAAGAAATATCACAACCACATTCAGTTAAGTGTCATACCCTGGATATCGCTCTTTTTGGGAGGGGCCTTACCCCTCTGTGGGGGATAGAGTCAGCATATTCTAATCCATGGAAATGCTAACTTAGAGCATACCAAGAATTCAATAGAATTAGAGAGACTGACAAGATGATCGTTTGAAAGATTGCATGATCTAATAAATGAATAAAATTTACAATAAAGTTAAGCAATATTTAATCTGTTCACTGACAAGTGAGAGACTGACAGAACATTCTCAGAATAGCAAATAAAAAAAGGAAAAGAAAACTAATCCTGAGTAGATATCCATTAAAACATCCATTGAAATGCATGTCAATATGTTGATGCAAGGAAAAGTTAATAAAGATCTTAGCAACCTTAAAAAGATAAGGCATAAATTTTTACAACTCCCTCTGCTATCTAAAGATACTTTTGGGGCTGTAGGTTTAACTGAAATAACAAATTTTTCCCAGGGCAATACCAGGTCATCTTGCTAGCAATGATGGGCCACACAAATTGATAAGCTTTGAGATAACATGCATTTTTTATGCCACTTCCTTTAGTGCAGTGCTGTCAAGAACACTCTTTGTCTGTCTGTTTGTCTGCCTGTCCATTCAGTGCAAGTATGAATGCATGCATGCACTCTATAGACAGATTAAATAAATGCTACAGGGACCACATCAACAAAAAAAAAAAAAAAAAAAAAGAGAGAGAGAGAGAGTGAAGGCAAAAAAAGGAAAGAAAAAAAAATAGTAGTTTTGGGCATCAACTCTGGCCATCTAGAAGAATTCTGATGCTGACCACTCCTGCTAGGATTCCATCTGCCTCAAGAGATCTGTCCTTCCCTTTTTATTTTTTATTTTTTTTCCACAAACAGGAAAGAAACTGTCCACCTCGAGAATGAGAGAAAGATGGAAGAAAAGTCTTTGCCCACCACACACCATTCGGAAAAACAAGATCTTCAACTGCCTGCCATCAATGATGCCAGTAAGGAATCGGCCTCAACAGTCCTATTTTGATGGTGCCAAGGACAAGGATGTAGAGAGACAATGACAAAGCGGTAGCGGTCAGCATATATCAAATTAATGATGGAATGCCTCAAGTAATTCTTTGCATGTGCGCATGTGTGTCCCTTAAAAATGTTGAAAGATATACAAATAAGAAAATACATAGGTAGATTGGCAGGCATATACAGATATATGTGTATAGGTAAAGAAGGAATTATCAGAACACAAAGAATTTGTATCCATGCAAGAGTATTAGCCCTAAAATATTTGCCATTGCATGCAGACTAAGATAAGTCAAATGAATATGTTTTTATTTGTGTATGGATATGGTTGTCAGCTTGTATATATCAATATATGTGTGTATTGTTTTATATACACATTTATATATGCATAATTCATGCACACACACTCATATCTATCTATCTATCTCTCTATCTATCTATCTATCTAGATAGCTAGATAGATAGATAGATAGATAGATAGATAGATAGATAGAAAAAAGCTGAGATAGAAATGAGTCGAATGAACAAATGAATGAATGAAAAATAGATAAATAGAAACAAACTGAGATAGATAGATAGATAGATAGATAGATAGATAGATAGATATGAATGGAGAAAGAAATGATGAAGAATAAATTAAAAACAAAGATAGATATACATAGGAAAAGAAATACTGAATACTCAAAGAATGAACAAATGAATGAATGAAAAATAGATAAATAGAAACAAACTGAGATAGATAGATAGATAGTAGATAGAAAGAAAAAGCCTGAGATGGATATGAACAGAGAAAAAATACTGAATGATCAAAGAATGAACAAATGAATGAATGAAAGATATATAGATAGAAACAATCTGAGATAGATAGATAGATAGATAGATAGATAGATAAGCAAATTGAAATGAAGGAACAAACAAAGGAATGGATGGTTTGTTTTGGTTTATCAGCCTTTGTGGGTTATTTAATTCCAAAGCTATCAGTGGAAAAGAACAGTTGTGTTACACATAACAGAGGTCAAGATAAGGAGGTTCATTCTTTCCGAAGGGTATTAGTATGAAAGTGAATATAAAAGTCCTACCAGATTTTCAACTTGCTTACTATGATTTTGTAGTCCAGCATGTTTGCCACTTTGCCACAGGGACTCCAATCTGAATAAATGAATGATAGATCGATAGATAGATAGATAGATAGAAAGAAAGAAAGAAACAAACAGAGATAGAGATAAACAGATTAATACAGATGGAGATGAACTGGGAAAGAAATAATTTATGATTAAAGAAAAAAAGAATAAACAAAATAATTAATTGAAATAAACTAGTACAGTGTTATATACCCTACCTATGAACAGTAATGGGTAAGTCCCTTCTTCATAATGTTATTTACCCTATCTATGGGTACATCCCATTCTTCATAATTACATTGTACACAATTGTGAGGGGGTGAAAATATACTAACCATGTAGTCACCAATAGCAGCAGTTACCTTCTTCACGCCACTGGCAAGTATTGCATTTTGTTAATGCTATAAAGATTTCCATTTCATTTCCAACCTCCATTTTGGTTATTTCTAATTCAATAATTTTTTGTTAGGTTAGAACAAACAGATAATTAGATATATAGAAAACTTGATGGTTAGATATAATATGATGTGATACAATAAGCCTCCGATAGATATAAACAGAACTAAATAAATAGAATGAAATATGCAAAGATAGGCTTCGGTTTTGGTTTCTTTGTTTAATGGCATATAAGCCTTTCTTGTAAAAGGACTTTAGTGGTATCATTTAACTGGGGAGATAAAAGGGACTTATACCTTTCCTAAGAGTATTAGTCCAAAAGAGAACATGCAAGTGTAACTGAAGTTTGAACTCACTTACTACAATGTTGCAGTTCAGTGCATTAGCCTCAACACCATGGAGATTCCCTATACAAAGATAGAACTAAACAGACTGAAATATATAGACATGAATAGATAGATAGATAGATAGATCTGAACACACAGGGATATACTGATTTGAAAAGAATGAAAGAACAGAAAAAAGACAAAATAATAGAATGAAACAGACTAAGAAAGATATGAATAGTTTGAGATAGATGGCTAGGAGCAGACATAGAAGAATATATATATATATATATATATATATATATATGGAGAGAGAGAGAGAAAGATAGATAAGATTTAAGGACACTAATTTAGTTAATTGTTTTTGGCTGGTTTGCATCTAAGTACTCAATGTGTCCAAAATAAAACCTCTCATGTTGATATTTTTGTGCTTAACCTTCTATAAGTATTAATCTCTGTGTGGACTGAGCCAACTGAGTGGGTTAAATTGTAACTCACCAAAAAAGAACCATGTGAAGACTGGATTTCCAATGCAGATTTTCAAGTCAGTTAACACCATTGCAGTTGAGACTGGTCAAGTCTTCAAAAATTGTACATTCACATAAAGGCAACAGTAAAGTCATAGAAATATATTCTTGCTTACATGCCCCTATATATATATATATATATACAGGGTGATTGAAAAGTACTTCCTTATTTTAAAATTCTTATAATTCATTTCTTACCTATAAATTAACAAAAAATCATTTTTATATATTTTAAAATTCGGAGTAGCTTTTCAATCACCCAGTGTGTGTGTGTGTGTGTGTGTGTATTTACCCAACCTCTATGCTTAAGAAGGATGTGACATAAGGTTAGTTTTTAAGCAGACTTTAACAGGTTTGACTTCAGAGTTTTTCTTCTCCGAGACCAGTTGCCATACAAAGTTTAAAGAGTCTACTGTACCATTTACGTACTGCAGGAGGGAGAATAGTTGGATCCATACCTTTCCCAAGAGTATGGGTGCAATGTGAAATGCAAACAGTCTTATCCAAGATTAGAAGTCAGTATACTGTGTGTGTATTTATACACACATATATATATATATAGAGAGAGAGAGAGAGAGAGAGTGAGAGTGTGTGTATATATACCGGACATTGGCCTAGGGGTTAGAGTGTTCGCCAATGGTCCGGGAGACCTGGGTTCAATCCCAGGTCGAGTCATACCAAAGACTCAAAAAATGGTACTTGATGCCTCCTTGCTTAACACTCAGCATTATAAGGTACGGATCAAGGGTAAAGTAGAGCAATCTAGGGAAAGGATTAGCGCCCTCCCCTACACATTGGTGTAGTAGCTATCGAAAAGGGAGCTTTCGGGTTACCCTCGACTATGGTCGCCAACTTTACTTATTATTTGGTCCAGTTAAACCAGAGTTGGGAGTAATTCCTTCAGGACAAGAAAATCATTCAAGAGCTGAACATTTAAATTTCTTCAGGACAATTATTTAATTCCAACCATAATTCCAACCGACGGTAGAATTTGGAAAATAAATAAAATAAATAGATAAATAAAAAAAAACGAAGTTTAATAAAACGATGAGGTAACTCTTCACCTCCCTTCCTCTCCCTCCCCCCCATGTCTATTCTGTTTTATTTTATCCATAAGATCTGAAGCAGTCCTGTTATATTTTTCTTTGTGTTTTTGATTTACATCAGAAACACAAAACAGGATGGAAATAAATTTATAATCCTAAAATAATCGGTCTTTGATTTTTTCTTTAAAGAAAATATATAGATAGATAGAGAGAGAGAGAGAGAGAGAGAGAGAGAGAGAGAGAGAGAGAGATTCACATATACATAATGTCACCTATAAATGATTACACAACTCATAATTTTTTTTATCAAAAGCCAATTTCCTTGTAAATCAAAGATTCCAGGATTTCATTATTTCTAGTGGAACATTATACAGTCAAAATAGATATTATTTGGCATAATTCATTATCAACCTCTTCAGCACTGAAACTCAATTACCAAAAATATGAATATGTAACTGTTCAAAATTAAGTGCACCCCTTAGATAGATAGATAGATAGATAGATAGATGTGATGCTTAATGATATTAATTTTGATTGTAAAATGTTCATCTAAAAATGTTAAATTCCTGATATCTTTGGTTTATAAGAAAAATTGAATTTTTATAAAAGTGTTAGGTATGTAATCATATATAGGTGATAAGTACAAACACACATGTAAACACATATACACACATATACTTTTACAAACATATATACATATATACACATATACTGTATAATAAAATATACGGTATAATAAAATATACTGTATGATAAAATCAGGAACCAGAAATTGAACTTTGAACATTTTACCAATCGTAAAAATTCCAGATACTGAGATCAATGTTTTGACAGATATGTGTGAGCATGTATGTGTGCATGTGTGTGTGCATGTACATATGTGTATGAGCATTTGTGTATTTATATATATGTACATGTTTATGTGTATGTGTGTGTGTGTGTGTGTTTGTCTATTCATTAGCTGTAGAAGTACCAACAGAACAAAGTCTAAAATGTATATGCATATATTCATGTATGATTGCATCTAATATTTCTGTATATATATATATATATATATATACATATATATATATACACTTTTCTTTTGCTATCATCAGGTCTGTAACATATAACGTATGACTGCATCCCAAATTTCTGTCTTTGCATATATATATATATATATATATACTTTTTTTGCTATCATCAGTTCTATATAATAAATGTATAACTACAAAATTTCTGTCTTAGCATATATATATATATATATACTTTTTTCCTGCTATAACCATGTGTGTGATGATGTCATTTCCATTCTTAATCAATATGCACAAAGTTAGAAAAAGATACACACACTCATATGCATAACTAGATTATAGATATTATTAATGGGCCAATCCTGATACTCATTCATATTTCTCTGGTACTTATGAAAATCAAAATCTCTATCAAGAGCCCATGAGACTAGAAGTATCCTCTCTATGGCTATGTCAGCAGGTCCTGATAAATGTGCATATAAGAGTGCATAATATAATTTATTTCTGACCATAAAAATGACCTATGCTCTACAATGACTGAGGGTGGGTTTGTGTTAAAGAAGCAAGTACACTCTGTTTTTCCCATTTTTTAAAAAATGCACTTAAAGGCTTCTCTCAGAGGCTATTAAGCTTAATAGCGAGTCACATCATATCCTATTCATGGACTTTATGTTATAATTAATTGCAAACAAATTGATAAGGGGAAGTACTCTTTGATTACAGTTTGATAGTCATCTTCCTTGAGACATTATAAAGCGGTCATAAAAGCAAAAATACTTCTGTTACACACTCCTAAGGGACTTTGACGTACAGACAGATCACCTAATTCTGGCCAGAAGACCAGACCCTTTAATAATCAACAAAAAAAAAAAGAGAATTTGCAAAATTGTCGACTTTGCTGTCCCAGTTGACCACATAATAAAACTGAAAGAATGTGAAAAGAAGGATAAATACCTCGACCTTGTTAGAGAATTGAAAAAACTCTGGAACATGAAGGTGATAATTATACCAATTGTGATTGGTGCTTTTGGTACAGTAACTAAAGGGTTATTAAAGAGACTGGAGGACTTGGAAGTTGGCGGCTGAATGAAGACCATCCAAACGACAACATTATTGAGAATGGCCAGAATACTGAGAAGAGTCCTGAAGACTTTAGGAGACCTGCTGTCACCCAAACTCCAGTGAAAGACCATCAGCATTAGCTGATGTGAAAAACTCTTAAGGAGTAAATAATAATAACACAAAATGTACAAGATATCTGATGACATCATATAGTTCATCGATGAAACCATGAAAAACTGCTAAGTGGAATTGACTGCAGAAGGAAAAAGTTTAGCTAAGGCAAAAATCCAGAGAGGTATATTCTAGGGAGGTGCATTTACTCAATTACTATTTGTAATAGCAATGATGCCACTTAATCACACACTGAGAAAATACACTAGCAAATACAAACTTCATAATCTGTAAGAGAAGATGAACCATCAAATGTTCATGGATGATGTCAAACTGTTTACCAAAAATGACAAAGAAGTGGAAACCCTAATACATGCCAGTGAGGACATACAATCAGGATTTAGGGATGGAATTTGGCATAGAAAAAGGTGCCATGCAAGTAATTAGAAGTGGAAAATGACAAATGACCGAAGGAATAGAACGACCAAATAAAAAAATAATCAGAATGCTTGGAGAAAAGGAAACTTACAAGTTCTTGGGAATATTCGAAGTGGACACAATTAAAAAAGCAGAGAAGAAAGAAAAAATTTTTAAAAATGTATCTCAGGAGGACAAGAAAATAACTTAAAACCAAACTATATAGAAGAAATCTCATCAAAGGGATAAACACCGGGGTTGTTTGCCTTGTAAGATACTTGGGACCATTCTTAAAGTTGACTTGGTAAAAGTTTCAACAAATGGACAAGAGAACAAGAAAATTGATGACACTGTGTAATGCCTTACATGCCAGAGACAACAAAGGCAGACTATATGTGTTAAGAAAAGAAGGAGGAAGAGGACTCACCAACATTGATATATCAAAATGACTACTCAAAGATTACATGAAAAAGAGCAAAGAAAGACTAACTACAGCAATGAGAAACAACACAAACAATGCAAAGATCAACAGAACAACAATAACTAGAAAATAAAAATAGGAAGAAAAGCAATTGTATGGATATTTCAAGTGACAAATCACTGAAATTTTATATGAGAAGACTTGGATATGGCTGAGAAAGGGAAACCTTAAAAGAAAAACTGAATCCCTTCTAATGGTAGCACAAAACAATGCCGTCAACTTTACCAAGGCCTTCAATCTTATTCACAGAGGAAAGACGGAACAAATTCTTCTAGCATACGGCCTACCTAAAGAAACCGTAGCAGCAATAACGATTCTCTATAGAAACACCAAAGTGAAAGTACATTCACCAGAAGGAGACTCAGAATACTTCGACATTGTAGCAGGAGTACTACAAGGAAACACGCTAGCTCCATACCTCTTTATCATCTGTCTAGATTACATGCTTAGAATATCGATTGATAAAATCAGAGAAAACGGCTTCGAGCTGTCAAAGAAAAGAAGCAGAAGATACCCTGCAAAAACAATTACCGATGCTGACTACGCCAATGACATAGTGATACTGGCAAATACACCCAACCAAGCCGAAACACTACTGCATAGTTTGGAACGAGCAGCCGCAGGCATAGGCCTCCATGTCAATGCACACAAAATGGAATATATGTGCTATAATCAAACAGGTGACATATCCCCACTAGATGGAACCCCTCTTAAACAAGTAGACAAATTCACTTACCTAGGAAGCAGTGTCTGTATGGACACACTACATGGACGCTAACAAAACGGCTGGAGAAGAAGCTAGATGGCAATTACACAAGAATGCTGTGAGCAATCTTGAACAAGTCCTGGCAGCAACACCCCACAAAACACCAACTATATGGCCACCAGCCTCCTATCACAAAAACTATCCAAGTTAGACGAACCAGACATGCAGGAAACTGCTGGGGAAGCAGGGACGAGCTCATAAGTGATGTACTCCTATGGACCCCCATATATGGCCGGGCAAAAGCAGGACGACCAGCTCGAACATACATTCAGCAGCTATGTGAGGGTACGAGATGTAGCCCTGAAGACCTGTCAGAGGTGATGAACGATAGGGAAAAGTAGCGAGAGAGGGTCAGGGATATCCGTGCTAGCGGCACGACATGATGATGATGATGATGTCACAACAAAAATAAATAAGACACAAAATAGCAAATGCAGGTTGTAAGTTGATAGAGATGAAACAATCACTCATACAATAAGCAAATGCAACAAATTAGCACAAAAAGATTTGACTATATGAAAAAGGGGTGTATGCACAACCCAGTATCTATCCTGGAGAATGAGATGTACAATGTTCTTAGGGATGTACAAAGTTCTTAGGGATTTTGAGATACAATCCTGGCCAGATAACCAGACTTAGTGATTCTATTTACCAACCCCTCCGCTCAGGCAGGATATGACACAAGGTCAATCTTTTTTTAAGCGGAGTTTCACAGGTTTGAATTCAGAGTTTTCCTTCTTGTAGACTAGTTGCCTCACCAAGGCTGAAGAACCCAGTCTGTCCTACTATTTACCTATAGCTGGAGGGAGAATAATTGGATCCACACCTTTCCCAAGGGTATTAGTGCTATGTGAAATGCAATCATTCTCGTCCAGGATTTGAACTCGAGTCACCGTGTTCATTTCCAACGACAATAGCCATTACACCACGGGCACCTCCAGACTTAGTGATAGTCTACAAAAAAAGAGGACCAACTGAATAGTGGACTTTGTCATTCCAGCTGACCACAGAGTAAAAATAAAAGAAAGCGAAAAGAGAGATAAATATCTAGACCTTGCTAAAGAACTAAAAAAACTATGGAACATAAAAGTGATGGTGATACCAATTGTAATTGGTGCACTTGGAACAATCCCCAAAGGATTGGTGAAAGGACAAGAAAACTTAGAAAGCAAGTACAAGTTGAGACTATTGAAACTACAGCATTATTATGATCGGCCAGAATACTAAGAAGAGTCCTGGAGACTTGAGAAGACTTACTCTTACTCAAACTCCAGTGAAAAACTCTCAAGAGAGTAAAATAATAATAATAATAATAATAATAATAATAATAATAATAATAATAATTATATCAGAGATAATACTTCAAGCAATAAACTTAGGAAATTGCATCCAAGACGACCTGGACTAAGAGTCATCCTGAAAAGAGAAACAATCTGTTTTAATAACATCGCAAAATACAGCCATAAGAACTACTTATGTCAAAGCAAAAAGTGATAATATGCCAAAGAATAGCAAGTGTATGGTATATGGTGACAAAAATAAAACAAGTAAATGTAGCAAACTGGCCCAAAAGGAATACAAGACTAGATATGATTGGGAGGGAAAGGTAATCCACTAAAAATTGTGCGAGAGATAAAAATTTGACCATACTAACAAATGGTATATGCACAATCCAGAATCTGTCCTACAAAATGACACCCATAACATTCTCTGGGATTTTGAGATACAAACAGATCACCAAATCCTTGCCTGAAGGCCAGGCTTAGAATTAATTAATATGAAAAAAGAACTTGCAGTGGATTTTGCCATCCCAGCAGAACATAGAGTGAAAATAAGACAGTGAAAAGATAAACAAATACCTATATTTTACAAGAGAGCTGAAAAAGCTGTGAAACGTGATACCATCCATAGTTGTGGCCTTCAGTGTGATCCTCATAGGCCTGGAAAATAGACTGAAGATCAGAGGAAGAATTGAGAACATCTGAACCACAGCACTGTTAAAATCATCTGATGGTGAGGCTCTAGTCTTAGAGTTTTGGAAATGTGGAGTACCCCTTCATTACCATTATTCTCAAGTCCATTCTTACCCAGAGCGGTAGTACTTGTTATGGTGCCGTCTATGAGTCAAAAAGAACTATTCAATCTTTTACTAAGAATAGTTCTGGAGAACTGAAAAGACTTTCCGTCACTTGCACTTCAGAGGAAACCACCAGTTACTACTGGTATGAAACATTTGCAAAGAGAAAAATGACGATGATTTTAATATAGTGGAGTCATAGTCTTTAAAAGGGTATATGAAATAAGCTTTAGAAAAATGGTCTTTAAAAATGGAAAATATTTTTGATACGCTCTAAATACACTTAGATTATCTTTAAATGTCTACTTGTAGTAACATTTGCAGTAAAGGTCTGTCAAAACCAAAATGACTTTTGATACACCCTAATATTTATTTAAAAAAGATAATAATCAAGTAAAATCATTGATGGTCTTTAGATATGTTGAGGAAATAAGCTTTGGAGCAAATGTCTAAATACACTCTAAAAAACTGAAAATGCTTTTAATACAATCTTTATTCTTTGTTGTAAAGAAGCTGTTTGAAGGCAATTTTGCAAGGTGTACTTTTTTTCTTCAACTTTTAGAAATAAAAATTCATTTGGTTGTTTTTTTTTTTTTGTATATTTCTGTCAGATGATCTCATAGATATTATGAATGTTCTTGTAAGTTTAAAAAAAGAAATAAGCAAAAAAAAAAAAATGAACTTAGCCTAGTATAACATAGCTTGCAAAAGTCGGTAGAACAAAAATGCAAAGCTACATAAAAACTGTTTCTGTCATTTTTTTTTTCTTTCATTTTTTTTCAAACAACTGACTTCAAAACTGATTCCTCTTTATGATAAAACAAATGTTCTAGTAAACAAAGGAATTTTTTTGGTTTTTTTTTTTGCTTTTAGTTTAATTTTAAATAAGAACATAGACATAGCATAACACATTCCAGAATATTAGATTTTCATGCAGAACAGAAAAAAATTTTGAGATATTTTCATTTCAACAAAATGTATATATTCATCTACCTTTGCCGGACTGAAAATGTTGATAACAAAAATTTGATTCAAATTTGCTAATCTTTGGTATATATATTTGAAATATAATAAAGTTATGAAGTGTTATTTATTGGTTCAGACACCTCTGAGAGAGAGAAAAAAAAAGGATACTGAGACAAATCAAATTTGTTTATGAATTCTTCCTGTTATGTTGATAAACATATTTTTTTAGACTTGTCAAGTGAAAACTTCGACTATAATAACTCTTATTAGAGTGGAGACAGGAGACATATTCTCATTTATCCCAAATTAACTTTTATTTAATCATTAACAAGCTTGGATTACCTTTTAAGATTAAATTCTCAGTAAAAATCATTGATTTTTTTTCTTCTTTCTTTATTTCTTATCAGAACAAAATTTTAACATCAACAGAAAATCACATGTCAATGGAAATCATATGAATGTATCAGTGTGTCAGTTGGTTGATTGTTTGAGTTTTATGGCATATCAACCTTTGTAGGTTATTTAATGCCAAATCCATTTTTATACAAATAATCAGTTCTATTTCAAACAATTCAGTTTAGCATGACCACACAGTTCAATTGCGAAAAACATTTCTATTTCAAGCTATTCAGTTTATTCAAACAGTTCTAATTCAGCGAATTCGGTTTAGTATAAGTATAGATTTTGTTTACCCACAGTTGAATGTCAAAACAGTCCAATATTAAACAATTTAGTTTAGTGTAAGCACAGTTTCAATTTCAAAAACAGTTCCATTTCAAACAATTCAGTTTAGCGTAAGTACGAGTTTAATTGAAAGTACACAGTTTAATTGTCATAAACATTTCTATTTCAAGCTATTCAGTTTAGTCAAATAGTTGTAATTCACACAATTCAATCTAGCATAATTATACAGTTTAGTTCTATTTAACCCACAAATAGGGCCTTATCAGATGCTATTATTCTGGGCCAGAGTGAACCGGGAGCAATGGCAATGAAGGGGAGCTCTGCATTCCCCAAAACCTCAGCATCACTGGAACCTCACCATCAGATTGTTTAGTATTATATCCAGGATACTCGTTGGTGGGGTCTTACCCTTTGCAGAGGTGCAATTGGTGTATTCTACAGCCCCAGCCAACTGGGCAATGTGTGTGTGTGAGAGAGAGAGAGAGAGAGAGAGAGAGAGAGAGGATGAGTATATAATGGAAAAGAGGCTCAACTAGAATTCTTTATAATTATATGGTCATTTCACACACACACACACACATATGTACAAATGCACATACACATATGTAGTTCATAATAAAAAGCACAAAAGGTCTATTAAAAAACTTATTATGACTATATGATCAAGACACACACACACACATCCATACATATTCTTTGTTAAAGTGAGTATTTTAACACACATACACATCACTTACACACACACACACACACAAAATCATATATATGCATTTATTATTATTAAAGAGACTATTTTAACACATGTACATCCAGCCCAGCCAGCTGGGGCTGTAGAATATGGTGACTGCATCTCTGCAAAGAGGTAAGACCTTTCCAGCCTCATGAGTGTCCTGGATATGACAATAGATTGCATCTGATGGTAAGGTTCCAATCTTGGAGTTTGGGGAATGTGGAGTACCCCATCATTACCATTACTCCCTGATTCAATCAGATCTGGAGTGATAGTAACTGTTAGGGTCCCATCTATGGGTCAAATAGAACTTTTTAACCATTTAACAGTGTGTAAACAAATGACTGATGTTAAATTAAATTATTAGTATTACATAGTAAGTCTTGGAAGTCTTTAACTGTGTGCCAATAAAACTATTAGTGTAAGATAGCTATACTTGAAACCATTTGACTGTTTGCAAACAAAAGATCTCAGACTCATTTAAAAATGTTACCTACTAACTATTTGTTTACAAATTATATATATCTAATATGTATGTATAAACAGGATTCGGCATTAAATAACCTACAAGGATTGATATGCCATAAAATCCAAGCTGGCAACCAACCAATCACACATACATATATACACTCATAAACTCAACCTCCCACACACACTCATATACATATATATATTCTTGTTAAAGAGACTATTTAAACACACGGGTAGATATGCACAAATATACACTCAGATACATGTACATAAAACATTTATATGACTACATGACCATATCATGTAGAGATGTACATGAATAGGACCAAACACAAAGATACAAACTCTTGTTAACAAAGAATTTTGATAAATAGAAGATAAACGTTTTTATTATTAAGGGTTTTCGGACTATTCTCTTCATCTTTATTGTAATTTCTACAACGTTTCGGCCGATGTGTCCACAGGGCTCCTTCAGGTGTTTGTCAAACTTGGGAACTTACACGGAACTTCAAACTTTATTGAATCCACGGGGGTCGCCTATTCTGATTCTGTTAGCCATAACCGGGTACAAGTGTCAAGTATTCCTGTATTGTTACTCACCTGCAGCCAGGATTGAACCTGCAACCTCCAGATAATTATCTCCTTAGGGAACTAATGCCTATAACCGTTACACTATGTGTCCCACTATCAAAATTTGACTTACAAATATGAGTGGTGGACATGTTAGTCAATAAACGAAGCTTGATCAATAGATAAGAACAGAGCAAGGCAGAAAGGTAGATAAATATAAATAAATAGACTGATATATATATATATATATATATATATATATATATATATATATATATGGTGAGGAGAGAGTGATAGAGAGATAGAAAGATAGATATTAATATGAACATGAGATAGATAAATAGATAGCTACAAATAGATAGACTGATATATATATATATATATATATATATATATATATATATATATATATAGAGAGAGAGAGAGAGAGAGAGAGACATGAACATAATGTGATAGACAAGATAGAAAGATAGAAATAAACAGACTGATATGTATATATATGTGTGTGTGCATGTGTGGAGAGAGAGAGAGAGGGGGGGGGGAGAAACATAATGAGATAGATAATTTTGTTTATGAATGTCATCCTTTTAGTTTCTCAGAAGACAAAAAAAAAAACAACACATGAAAACCTTACACAACTGAAAGAGTAAAATTGGGATATTCAGCAACTTGAGATTATTATTGTCAGCCTTTTGTTATTTTCACCTGCATACTTGGCTGATGAATATAGGTAAAAAACAAAAGACAAAAACAAAAAAAAAAAAACTCTTGATTTATTAAATGGAATCAATAAAAAGAAAATAGCCAAGGAAACTTGTTTTCTCAGTTCTCCATCTTAAATGCTGTGCAAAATCATCTCTCTTTAGTTTTTGTCTAAGATTAAATTTCCCAGTTCTTCTCTCTCTCCAATGAAAAACATGAAAAGAAAAAAAATTTGGGAAGTTGACTTTTTGCCAGTGAAATGAGGCAAGTTTCTTTAATCAGGTGTTCTATTCTTGAGAGCTAATCCAATTTTAGTAAAAAGTGTTGAATACCTAGCGTAAAACACAAACAAATTTAATCTGGAATGATTACTTTATCGAACGGAGGGTTGGATTGTATTGGATAGGGATGTGCTATCTATGAAATTTGATTCATCTGAATAAAAAAAAAAAACATACTGAAAATCCATGAGAACTGTATGAGGATCGTTATATATGTATATATTTATGTATATATATCTATATATATACACGTACAAGGGTCATTAAATGAATAAGGGTGATTTTTTTAAAAAGCAAAATGATTTTTTTTTAGAATTTTTTTTATAAATACAAATTCTGCATTGTTTGAAATAAGTTTGTTTGAAACAAAAATTATTTTATTCTGACAAAAAAATTCCGTACACAGGGAGTGCTAAGTTTGAACAAAGGTCTCTTATCAACTATTTGCTGGCTGGAGAATGAAAACTACGCAAAATTTACTGATCCATTGACAGGATCCTACCAGGTGCTACCACTCTGGGCCAGAGTGGACCAAGGAGCAATGGCAATGAAGGAGTACTCTGCATTTCCCAAAGCTCCAGCAGTACTGGAACCTCACCATCAGAATGTTAACATAAGTACGCAGTTTAGTTCTATTTGACCCAAAGATAGGACCCTATCAGATGCTACCACTCTGGGCCAGAGTGGACCTGGGAGAGATGGTCATGAAGGGGTACTCCGCATTCCCCAATTCTCCAGCAGTACTTGAACCTCACCATCAGATTGTTTAGTGTCATATCGAGGTCACTCATAGGGGTTATCTAACTCAGAGAAGCAGTCAGTGTATTCTATAACCCCCACTGACAGGGCAAAGCTTCTTTAATAATATTCATATTCTCATGACTGCATTGGTAGCTGGTATGTAGAACGAGGCTTTCATGAGGCAGAGGGTTTGAATCTTATTCTTTATTCTTGTTTCTGATATGTCCTTTCCTTTGTTGTCATAAAAGTGACAATCAAGTGAGTTCTGCAAAAAGGCAACTGGAATTAGGAAAGATGAAGGATAATACTAGACAAGATTGTTAATAATAAGGATTGATAAAGCTTCTTCTGAAAAATCAATCAAATTAGTTGTATTTTATCCTATTCATATAAGGAATGACCAATATAAATTATAATAAAAAGCAACTGGAATTCAGAAGATGAAGGGTAATACTCAATTTCGTTTCTTTATTTAATGGTGTATCAACCATTGTAGGTTATATAATGCCAAAACCATCCTTCTCAAAGAACTGGGAGGATAAGAGGATTCATACCTTACCAAAGGGTATCTGTCCAAAAATGAACATAATAGCGCGACTGGAGTTTGAACTTGCTTATAACGATTTTGCAATCCAATGCTTTAACCATTACACTATGAGTTCCCCCCGAAGGATAATACTAGTGAAAATTATTAATAAAAAGCAACTAGCATTAGGAAGATGAAAGATAATACCGGTGAAAACTATTAATGATAAGGGTTCCTTTCTACTATTGGAAAACTGGACACTGGCATGACGTTTAGAATGTTCACCAATGGCCCAGGAGACCTGGGTTCAATCCTAAAGTTATACCAAAGACACAAAAAATAGTACTTGATACTTCCTTGGTTAACACTCAGTATTATAAGGCACATATCAAGGGAAAAGTGGAGCAATCCAGGGAAAAGTGGAGCAATCCAGGGAAAAGAGTAGCGCCCTCCCCTACACCTTAGTGTAGTAGCTATTGAAAAGGGAGCCTTCGGGTCACCCTCGACTATGGTCGCCAACTTTTTTACTCTACTATTGGAAAATTTAAACAGTAAAAAAATCCTCAGGAATAATCCAACAATTACCATTATTGCATTTATAAGTTGCATTAAATTCAACCAATCAAACAAAACTTATAAAATGTTTATAAAACAGAGGAGGAGTTTTCATGGCATCATGGCTAATGTGCTGGATTTTGAAATCAAAGTAAGCATGTGTGAACTCCAATAATACTATTATGTTCACTTTGGGCTAATACCTTTGAGAGAGGTATGAACCTCCTTATCCTCCCAGCTATGGGTTAAATTCTATCATTACCGTTATTCTACAAGGATGGCTTTGCTAAGGTTGGTATGCCATTAAAATCAAAGAAACCGCTAAAACTGAATAAGTATAGAAGAGAATAAAAAACAAAATAGAACAATCAATAAGATGATACTTGTATACTTATGTCATCCAGAATAAGCATTAAATAGAAACATCAATATTTTTTCAATTATCAAATTATCTATTTGCAAACCTACGTTGTTGATAGAACATATGTGCATGTATGCACGTGTGTGTGTGTGTGTGTGTGTGTGAGAGAGAGAGAGAGAGCATAATGAGAAAGAGAAGTAGTTGGGGAGAAAGAAAAAAAAGTTATACTGAGAACACATACATTGACAAATGAGATTTGTTTACACAAATGGTTTTTAAATGGTTGAAGAGGTTTATTATTATTGTCTAAGGCACACACACACACACACACACACACACACACACACACACATACACACACACACACACACACATACACACACACACACACACACACGTACAAATATAGATGAATATACAAGGTATCTTCAAAAGTATTATTACTAAAGTTGTATCTACCAAGATAATGAATGAAACATGAATAGTCTGACTGGCATTCAACACTCTTATTTCAACAAGTTTTCTTTTCATTAAGACATCTCTAAAATTCATATTTTAATACTGTACAAAACTCTGCTTTTATATTTCTTTTAATGAGTTCTACATCCTCAAATCCCAACTCTTGAGATGCATTTTCAATTTAGAAAAGAGTAAAAAGTTGTATGAAATAAAAATGTGGTGGATATAGAAAGTGCTGCACATATCCATTTTGCCAAGACCATTTTATTAAAAAAGTAACAAGACTGGCTTCATAGTTTTATTAAAAATTGGCACAGATCTGTCAAGAAAAATTCTTAACGTCTAGACAGCAATAGAGATGAATAAGTCTTGGATAAGAATATTTCTTAAACTACTAGTGTAGTAAGAAATGATGGCTTACATGAAAAAAATATTTTGTTAAACCTTTTATTATTAGATTTTAACAAAAGTATTTAATTTTTTTCCCAGTTATTCTTATTACAATATAACAATTCTTTTCATGGTGGTTTTAATTTATATTTCACTTGTAAATTGTATATTAAAACCAACATTTCAAGAGAATAGCAACTACATTCTTAAAAAAATAATTGTGGCAGATAGACATCTATGTGCAAAACTAACATAATGATTAAAAGTCAACATTACACACAAAGACAGACTCCAAAAAATTATTGTACATTTAAAGATTTAACTGGAAATAAGTTTATTTTTAAGACATAGCACTTTAGCTATATTACTCCAAGACACACAGACAGACACACACACACATACATACATACATACATGCATATATATATATATATATATATATATATATATATAATAGGAAGTTTTTATTTATATTTTTATTTAATTGATATTGAGATTACTATTAATATAATTTATAGTGTTCACCATTTTAAAAATTCAGTAATGTATTAAATTATAGGTAACTGCTTTAAGAAAAGAATGCATAAACATTATATTTGTTAATATATAGATATATCTCCACCATGAAAAATTCTGTCTTCTCTATTTAAAAAAAAATAAAACTTAATTTCCAAATTCTCTTTTTGATGGGGCCAATGTAAGCGTTTCTGGATTATATTCAAATATATAACTGATTCTTTCCATCTGAAGAGGTCATAATACCATCTGTGGACCAAAATAAATTCATAATGGAATTACCAAATTAGATAATTTTTTGTCTGCTATATATATATATATACATATATATATATATATATATAATCTGGGGGTGTCCTAGTGGTGTAATGGTTAAAGCGATGGACTGTGGAATCGTAGTAAGCGAGTTCATACTCCAGTCGCACTATTACGTTCACTTTTGGGCAAATACCCTTGGGAAAGGTATGAACCCCCTTATCTTCCAAGCTATGGGTTAAATAGTACCACTACCATTCTTCTCGGAGAATGGCTTTGGCATTAAATAACCTAACAAAGGTTGATATGCCATTAAACAAAGAAACCAAACCAAGAAGTAGTGAACCAGGGGTAGAGCTCATCAGGTTCAACCTGAAGAGCTATTATCTCAAATCTATCAATTTCAAAGCAATAAAAATTCACTCAGAATTATTCATTTGTCCTTGACATTCCTTAAAGACAATGCTCTGACAGGATCCATCAAGAGTAATTATTTTAACTCATTAACCTTTATAGCTTTATTTTAATTTTTTGCCTTAAAATGTTGATTTAGATAAATTTTGGTTACAGTAATCATGGTAATATTACATAAAGAAAAAAAGTAACAGTTATTTTGGGCCAATGAAAATCAACCCTTAGAAAACAAATGATACCCTAATAATATGACTCAGAGAAATAGATTTCTGGCAGAAACAATAACATTAAAAAAAATCTCAGATAAATTTTTCTTTCTATTTTTTCAAAAAATATGCTTTTGTTTTGACCTAACAACTAAATTTTCACTGTGAATATTTTTTCTCTTCATCATATTATGAGTAAAATTTTAAAATATAACTTTGGGTTGAAAAGATATGAGCCCCATTTAAGTTCTATGTATGCTTGTGTACATTTATATGCATGTGTGTGTGTGTGTGTGTTTGATCCATTCCAATGAATCAGACATTAAGTGGTTAACATCAAAAATTCTAGTGGGCACTGAGTCAGGTACTTAACTTTGGAAAAAGATATTTGTTTTGAAAAATATAACAGATAAAGACAAAATATTGTTTTGGTTTTTGTAGAATGGTCAGTTGTTAAATATCAGCAGTGCGAACCAGCACATAGAGATTTGATGAATTGTACTTAGAAAAAAATATAGTTGAATTCAAAAATTTTTCTCATATTACGTATTTCTCTGTATTATACATATAGCAAATTGTAGAAAAAACATGATTCTAAGTAACATTGATGACCTAAAGTCACTATATATATATATATATATATATAATAACATATCCAAAGAAGATGAGTTGGAAATGATTCTATTTAGAATAGATAGATAGATAGATAGATATCCAAAAAAGATCAGTTGGAAATGAATCAGTTTGAGTATATATTAAAGGATTCCAATAAATCTCCAGGAGTGCCCAATGTATGATTATTAATATATAAATTTCTTAGGTATATGTATGTATAAGCACTATGAGAATTTTTGTGATACATAAGTATATAAAAAGATTTTTCAAAATGATATTTAGTATGAGTAAAAAGCCCTATAGAACTATCATTTGGTTCAAATGAGGCAAGAAATCATTTTATTTTAAAATTATTTTAATTGTCATTTGTCTAAATTTCTGAGATGAAGCTTGATAAAGAAAAAGAAAACCATCTGCCCTTATGTGATAAAGTTAAAATAATTGACAGGAAGAACATTGGAGAATAAGATGTTGTAAGAAGCAGTGCATATGTTGGGTTACAGTGACCTGTTGAGCAGACTAAGTAGAGAGATTTCGGAACAATTAATCAAATAAGCACGATAAAAAAATAACTTGTGTTATGAGCTAAGGTAAAAAATCATACATAATAATAGCGAGTTATATCTGATAGGTTGATGGAGACATTAGTTTTATAAGTACTAAAAATTCACTGTGTTCAAAAGGACACATGGTGCAGTAGACATGGGTGTTTCATTGAAATGTCTTCTAAGTGAAATGATCAGGACGTTGCAAGTTCAATCCTGATTACAGGTAAATAAATAATAAGGAATACTTATTATTGCTTAACACTTGTTCTTGATCAGGGTTAATAGAATTAAAACAATCTACCCTTGTGGATTAAATAAAGGGTTCAGTTTGAATTTCTGTGTGTGCCCCTGAGTTTAACATAAAACACCTGCTAAAGGCTATATCAATTGAAATACAAAGATAAAGAGATAAAAAAACATTTTAAATGTCTTGTTCAAATAAAAATCTTGACATAATATGCCATTTTTGCTGGCTTAGAGTTGCATATAAAAATCATTAGAATCTTGACATAATATGCCACTTTTTAAAAAAAAAATTCATTAGAATTTTAGTGATATATATGGAGTTGAATCATAAATAATGTTCATTTTTTTAAGCAAATTTTAATTATACATTTCAAACTTCAAATGTTTTAAATGCAACCAAATATTATATTTAAATCAAAGAGTGCCTTCAATGTCATTCTTATTTTTGTAGTGAAAGAGTGTACATCATAATTTAATCTATGATCTGATGCCACTAAAATGGAGGAACTGAAAGTACAAATGTAATGCTGTGGGAGTTTAACAAAAACACCACAGAAACATCAAAGAAAATTTACAGTGTCATTATTGACCACCTAGTCTGAATCCAGTTTTTAATGTTTGATTCTAGTGATACATCACAGAGAGATGAACCCAGAGCTGCATGCTCATAAAACCTCGAACAAGATGCTTTAAGAGTATTGGTGGAATGCAATCCACACAAAAGTACTTGAGAATTAGCAACTGACCTCAATACTTCCCAATCCACAATTTTCCACCACTCGAAAAAAATAGGAAAAGTGAGCATGCTGGGCATTTGGCTTCTTCATACTTTTTGTGTGAAGAATAATGAAGATTGCATATCCATATGACAAGTCTTCTTTCAAGGCAGAGAAATTACCTATTTCTCAAGAATATCGTTAAAGGTGATAAAAAATACTTCTTTTATGACTTTTATGACTTTTATGTATTACCTATTTCTCAAGAATATCGTTATTCTATTTCTCAAGACTTTTATGTATTAGAATATCGTTATTCTATTTCTATTTTATGTATTAGAATATCGTTATTCTATTTCTCAAGACTTTTATGTATTACCTATTTCTCAAGAATATCCATATGACAAGTCTTCTTTCAAGGCAGAGAAATTACCTATTTCTCAAGAATATCGTTAAAGGTGATAAAAAATACTTCTTTTATGACTTTTATGACTTTTATGACTTTTATGTATTAAACGCAAAAGTCAGTGGATTGGCATGGATGAATCTCTGCAGCTGACTCTAAAGCAGAGAATAAAAGTTACATTGTGAATGGTGGAATTGACAAATACACCTACCTAGGAAGCAGTGTCTCATCAACCGAAAAAGACATCGACACGCGGCTAACGAAGGCATGGACAGCTATCCATAGATTATCGACCATATGGAAATCAAATCTGACCGATAAAATGAAACGCAGTTTCTTCCAGGCAGTGGTTGTGTCGATACTGCTGTATGGATGCACTACTTGGACGCTAACAAAACGGCTGGAGAAGACGCTAGACGGCAATTACACAAGAATGTTGCAAGCAATATTGAACAAGTCCTGGCAGCAACACCTCACAAAGCACCAGCTATATGGCCACCTACTTCCCATCACGAAAACTATACAAGTTAGACGAACCAGACACACAGGATACTGCTGGAAAAGCAGGGACGAGCTCATAATTGATGTACTCCTATGGACCCCCACATATCGCCGAGCAAAAGCATGATGACCAGCTCGAATATACATACAGTAGCTATGTTAGGATACGGGGTGTAGCCCTGAAGACCTGCCAGAGGTGATGAATGATAGGGAGAAGTGGCGAGAGAGGGTCAGGGATATCCGTGCAAGTGGCACAGCATGATGATGATGATGATGATTATTCCTTTTAAGTTTTTAAACCTGAATCAGACACTCAATACAGACCTGTACTCTCGACAACTGCAACATGAATAAAAAATTTTAAAGAAAATGCCTCACACTCATCAATAGGAATAAAGTTGTGCTTCCCCTTAATAACACTGGGCCGCATTCAGCAACAATCACACATGAAAAAATACTGGATTTTGACTGGTATATTCAACCCCCATCTACCATGTTCACCAGATCTTGCATGGAATGATTTCCATCTTTTTTGTTCTCTACAAAATGCTTTGAATAACAAAAAATTTTCTAAAGAATATCAGGTGAAAA
>OY757908.1:109300277-109337777 GCA_963585895.1 Sepioteuthis lessoniana
CTGCAGAATGGTAAGACACCCCCCACTTCAATTAGTGTCCTTGATATGACACAAAGCAATCTGATGGTGAGACTCAAGTCATACTGGAGCTTTTGGAATGCTGAGGACCCCTTCATTACCAATGCTCTCAGGTCCACTCTGGCCCGGTGTTGTAGCACCTGATAGGGTCAAATAGAAATGTTTGACATTTAAACAGTGCGCAATCAAATGACTTATGCTAAATTGAATTGTTAGAAATAGAACTGTTTGATAATCTAACTGTGTATAAACAAATGACTGATGCTTAATTGAATTGTTAATGATACATTGCAATACTTTAAACCATTTAACTTTGTTGATGTATCCTAAACAGCAGTGTTTGAAATAGATCTGTTTGATCATTTAACTGTGTGTAAACAAAATACTGATGTTTAATTGAATTGTTTGTGGTAAATAGCAATACTTGAAAACATTTGACTGTGTGCAAACTAATAATTAATAGTTGATTGAATTATTCGTATTTGATAGAAATAAGTGAAATCATTTAACTTTGTAAAAAAAAAATCATTTAACTGTGTGAAAAAAATTATTTAACTGTGTGAAAAAAAAAATTTTAAAATGTTATCAACAAAATGTTTAGAAATCATATGTTTGATTTATATATGTATAAAAATAATTTGACATTAAATAACCCACAATAGTTGATATGCCATAAAAACAAACCAAACCAAATTAAAAAGGGCATTCGAAAAATCAGCTACAGAGCTCAAACAATCAAAACTACTAAAATGCAAGCAAACACTACAAATTGCCACATTTAACGTAAGAACCTTAAATAGAATAGGACAACTACCAGAGCTAATCGCATCGGCCGAAGAACATAAGATTGACACAATATACATACAAGAACACAGATACACGCACACCAAAGATATCAAATATCACGAAACTGGCAATGGGTGGTCGCTCGTCACTGTATCTGCATGGAAAAACTCTGTCAACGCCGCAGTAGGAGGGGTAGGATTACTTATAGGACCTAAAGCATTAAAAACGCTAAATAGCATTGAGAAAATACAACCTAGAATGATGGCAGCTACTTTTAACGGCAACCCCAGAGCAACAATCATCTCATGCTACAGCCCCACCAATGTTAGTGAAGAAACTGAACTAGTCACCTTCTACGATGAGTTATCCTCATTAGTGCGTAGCATCCCAAAACACAACATGTTAGTCATTGGCAGAGACATGAATGCACAAATCGGGAAAAACAGAAACAACAAATACAGCCTCCACAACACGTCAAATAGGAATGGGCAACATCTAACAGATTTCATGATAGAAAATAGATTAGCATGCCTCAATACAAACTACCAAAAAAGGGAGGGCAAACTATGGACATACATGCACGCAAACAATACTAAAGCTCTGATAGACTACGTCCTTATAAACAAGAAATGGAAAAATAGTGCAATGAATTGCGAGGCATACTCCTCTTTTGAGGGTGTGTCCACCGATCACCGAATAGTCACGGTGAAAATACGGTTAAGCCTACGAAAAAACGCCAAACGAACAGCGACCACCAAACACTATGACTGAGCCCTATTGAACAACAGAGATATGAGAGATAAATACGTATTAGAATTAAGAAACAGATTCGAAACACTACAAGAAAAGACCGAAAAAAGTACACCAAACGACGAATATGAAAATTTCGTCAATGCACACCTCGAGGCAGCAGCGAAATGCATTCCAACAAAACTCAAAACTAAGTATAGAGTCCCTTTGGGAAACTTTAGCGGTGAGAGAAAAACGTGCACTAGTGAAAACAGCCTCCAAAAACTATCGAAAAAACCCAACAAACACAAATGCCTTAAAACTAAAAACAGCACAATATCAATTAGCAGGTATATATATAAAGGAACAGACAGAATACATTCAAAATCAGATAGATAAGATTAGAGACTCGGTGGAAGATAGATAATCTAGGATAGCCTGGCAAACAATAAACGAAGTGAGTAGAAGAAAGAACACAGCCAAAGCAAAACTGAAAGCAGCAAACCAACAAGAAAGAATAAAACTTTGGAAACAGCACTTTGAAAACTTACTAGGAAACCCACCGAAAATAACACATGAACCAATCACCAGAATAATTAGCAAACAATTAGACATTAAACTAGGACCGTTCACACAAGAAGAACTCAACTCAGTTCTCAGAAAAATTAAAAATAGGAAAGCTGCAGGGCTGGACGAAATTCCCCCGGAAGTATGGAAGATCAGACAATTTCGATGACATACTGCTCCGACACTGCAACGCAGTATACAATGAAAATCCGATAGATAGATGGATGAAGGGATGCATACTCCCCTTCCCTAAAAAGGGGGACCTCGGATTAGCCAAAAACTACCGAGGCATAACACTTACATCCATAGTAGCCAAAATCTACAATGCCCTACTACGAAACCGCATAGAACCCGAAATCGACAACATACTTAGAAAAAACCAAAATGGCTTCCGAAGAAATAGATCCACAACCTCACAAATATTAACCATCCGTAGAATCCTTGAAGGTGTACGGGCAAAGAACCTACAAGCGACATTAATTTTTGTTGACTTTACCAAGGCGTTCGATTCCATTCACAGAGGAAAGATGGAACAAATCCTACTAGCGTACGGCATACCTAAAGAAACCGTAGCGGCAATAACGATTCTCTATAGAAACACTAAAGTAAAAGTACGATCACCAGATGGAGACACAGAATACTTCGACATTGTAGCAGGAGTACTACAAGGGGACACGCTGGCTCCGTACCTCTTTATCATTTGTCTAGACTACGTACTTAGAACATCGATTGACAAAATCAAAGAGAATGGCTTCGAACTGACGAAGAAAAGAAGCAGAAGGTACCCCGCAACAACAATTACCGACGCCGACTACGCCGATGACATAGCAATACTGGCAAATACACCTGACCAAGCCGAAACACTACTGCATAGTTTGGAACGAGCAGCAGCAAACATAGGCCTCTATGTTAAGGCACACAAAACGGAATATATCTGCTATAATCAAACGGGGGACATCTCCACTCTAGAAGGAACCCCTCTTAAACTAGTAGACAAATTCACAGCGTCGAATCAACCAAAAAGGACATCGAAACGAGGTTAGCGAAAGCATGGACAGCTATCACTAGGTTATCGATTATTTGGAAATCAGACCTAACCGATAAAATGAAAAGCAGTTTCTTCCAGGCAGCGGTCACATCGATACTGCTATATGGCTGCACTACATGGACGCTAACAAAACGGCTGGAGAAGAAGCTAGACGGCAATTACACAAGAATGCTACGTGCAATCTTAAACAAGTCCTGGCGGCAACACCCCACAAGACACCAACTGTACGGCCACCTGCCCCCTATCACGAAAACTATTCAAGTTAGACGAGCCAGACATGCAGGACACTGCTGGAGAAGCAGGGACGAACTCATAAGAGATGTACTCTTATGGACCCCCACACATGGCCGTGCAAAAGCTGGACGACCAGCACGAACATACATTCAGCAGCTATATGAGGATACGGGATGTTGTCCTGAAGACCTACCTAGGGCGATGAACGATAGGGAGGAGTGGCGAGAGAGGGTCAGGGATATCCGTGCTACCAGCGCGATATGATGATGATGACTAGCACAGATTCACCAGACTCTCTCACTCCATTCGTCCTCATCATCCATCACTCCCAGCAGAGATTCCAGACTACATCCTGTATTCATATAGAGCTGTTGTAGGTAAGTTCTTGTTGATTGGCCGACACTTGCACGTCCATGTTAAGAGGTCCATAAGAGAATGTCGCATGAGTTCATCCTTGCTTCTCCAACAGTGTCCTGCATGTCTTGTTCGTCTTATTTGAATGGTTTTAGAGATGGGAGGTAGGTGGCCGTACAGCTGTTGTTTCGTGGAGTGTTACTTCCAGGATTTGCTCAGTATAGTTTGTTGCATTCTTGTGCGGTTCTCATCAAGCTTTTTTCAGTACATTTTTCAGTGTCCACATGGTACATCCATACAGTAGTACTGACACAGTCACTGCTCAGAAGAAATCCCATTTTATTTTATCAGGTAAATCAGACTTTCATATGATTGATAGCCTATTGATAGCACTAGGCACATATTGATATCATTTTCACTAGATGAGACACTGCTACCAAGGTACATAAACTCTTTCACTAGTTTAAGAGAACCAACATTTAGAGTGGAGATGGCTCCTTCACAATTAAGACATATGTACTTCATTTTGTCTACATTCACATGAAGGCTGATGCCTCCTGCTGCCTACTCCAGGCTATGTAGCAAGGATTTGGCTTAGGTACGTGTATTTGCAAGAAGCACTCTATCATCTGCATTGTCTGTGTCCGTAATAGTTTCTGCAAGATATCATCTGCTCCTGGGCTTTTTTAGAGTAAAGTCATTTTCTTTAATTAGATCTCCCGATGTTCTATAAACATAGTCTAAACAGATTATAAACAGATATGGCATTTCTGTATCACCTTGCAGAACTCCAGCAACAATGTCAAAGAAGTCTGTGTCTCTATCTTGTGAGCAAACCTTGATTTTCATGTTACTATATAGCATCATTATGGCTATAACAGTTTCTTTGGAGAGACCATAAGCTAGAAGTATTTGCTCCATCTTTTCTCTGTTTATGGAATCAAATGCCTTGGAGAAATCTACAAACAGTGTTGCCTCAAGGATATTTTGCACAAAAATAGCATCATAGCCATAGTTAACATTTTTTATCGTTTGTTATATCATAGTTTATACTATAGTTTGTTTTATTTTAGATCAGATCATATTTGTAAAAATGTCATCATCATCATCATAATTTTTATATTTTATATTATAGTTTCTAATAATATTAGCATTGTTTTTATAATTAATAATGGGATTATTTACATATAGATCAGTATTTCATCCCTCTCTCTCTCTCTCTCTCTATCTCTATCTCTCTCACTTCCTATTACTCCCTATTCTTCAGATTTCTCTCTTTGATAAAAAAAAGAAAATAATTCATGAAATAGTTACTTCAAGCCATCAATATAACTAAAAAAACAAAAATAGTTGCAAGAGGTAAAAGTGAAGGTACCATAGTATTTGTAAGTTAAATTTAAGAATTTTATTAGATAAACCTATCAAATTCTGCCTAACAATATATGTTAGTGATATACTCATCATATAAACAAAACTTTTAACTATTAAAGTTAACAATCAGTCATAAAAAAGTATCAAGATTGAAGCTGTAAACATTTCTATCTTAAAATTTTAAATGTAAATAAAAATGTGCATGTTACATTATGGATACTGTCATTGGAAATGGAGTTGGGCAACCCTAGATCAAATGCTGGAAAAGCTGTTTGTGTTTCACTTTGTGCCAATGCCCTTGTGAATTGCATGTATCCATCTATCCCCACTCTGAATATGAGTAGATAGCCTTTTTAGCCTTTAGTATGGCAACTGGTTAAGGAGAAGGGAAACTCGGAATTAAAACCAACTGTAATCCACAGAAAAATTGACTTTGTGGAGAAGTTAGGAAAATTCATGAATATAAATGTGTATATAGGTGAGCAATTTATATTATAGAGTGATGATGTCCTGATGTCTAGACAGAACTCTAGACTTCATCCAGGTGAATCAGGTGAGCTCTTATATAATAAAGTGAGGATGCCACAATGTTGAGACAAAATCTAGATGTGTCAGTGCTAAGTTTCCAAATATTTTTATTAGAATTTACAATACTTTTTTTATCAATAAACACAAACAATAAAGTGAGGATGTCTAGATGTCTAGACAGTAGTACTAACATCTTGACTTCATCTAGGTGAGTCAGGTTAGTGTTATAACACCCCTAGCGACCGACCCCCACTATAACTTCTTTAAATCAAACTACTTGTAGCCTGTGATTCATCTAGTGGTTTTTCTTTTTCACTTCCAACCAGGAGTATCACACATTTCTTTACGGCCACATAAAATACAACTGTGAGGGTGAAAGAAAGAATAAACGAACAAACATAGACTTTGGTCAGCTCCAAGAGCAAGAAAGGGAGTTTGTGACACTTTGTATTCTTTGTGCATCTGTAGACAATTGCAAGCTTGTATTTCGCATGAAACTTCTACAAAAGCCACTAGGAATGCCAACTCATCTTTGACTATCTTCCCTCGCTGCCTCCTTCTGGTGATTGTCCCTCCCCTGGACTGCTATCTCACGCTGACTGGTCTCTTCTGCTCTCTGTTGTCGACTGCATCTCTCTGTCTTCTTTTGTCAACTCACCCCCTGTCTTCTCTGGGACCTTCCTTTCTTCATCCACTTCTGGTCTCGTGGTAGATCTCACCTTTAGGCCCTTTGTGTGGATTTTACGCAAAAGCAGACAAAGAGATTCTCTGACCGGTGCACACACACACACACAACACAACGAATGGCCATATAGTATCACACAAGCTTCTTATATAATAAGGTGATGATGCCAAAATATTCAGACAAAATACCAAGTTTCTTGACTTTCTTTATCTTGAGTCTCAATATTTTTTGATCAACAGTGATAAATAATAAAGTAATGATGTCTTGACATCTAGACAGCAGTCTAGATGTGTAGACTTCATGTTGGTGAGTTAGGTGAGCTTCTTATATAATAAAGTGATGATGTCACAATGTTCTTTACTTTTTTTTTCTGAATTCTCAATATTCTTTGATAAACCATCATAAATAGTAAAGTGATGATGTCTTGATGACTAGATTATTGTCTTGGCATCAATATATTTGTTAGATGATTCAGCAACAATTCTCAATACTTTTTGATTAGCAGTTTTGTGCTTTTTTTTATTAGATCACGTTCTATACTGACTACACCTAGCTTCATACAACTTTTTCTTGTTTCCTAAACTAACACTTCCTCACAAGAGCAAGAGGTGAGGATGTTGAGGACATTAAAAGAAATATGTCAGTGCTTCACACCATATAAAAAGAGGATGCACTGGCCAATAGAATAAGTATGTTGAATGCCAAGGTGACTGTTTTTGAAGAAAATTGATATTTCATTTATTGATCATTTCTTTTTTGGTAAATATGACTTCAGTATTGATACTTTTTGAACACACTTTGTATCCTTGAATAGCAATATTAACTGAAAGCCACATCAGAAAAGGCATGGCAATGATATTTATAAAGGGTTGGGAAACTGGATTAAAAATTAATATGACAAGTAATGAAGATGCTCATCTCTGGGATCAAGGGAAAATTCTTTTCATCACTCTCTCAGTGTGCACTTCATGGCAAATGATTAATGGATATAATATCTGAAGGAAATGAGATGATCTTAACTAGTTTGCCATCTACAAAGCGATAAGCATTTCAAAGCTAAGAAAAAAAATTATGTAAAAAATATCTTCTTTTCCTTTCTGTATGTTGATGCATATATTCAGTCTATATCAATCTTAGTTCCCCTCATACATAACAATAATTTGTGGATCAGTATTTTGACACGTCTTTGAGTTTCAGTTGATGAACTCTCCCAGCAACCTTTTCGACTTTGAAACTTAAAATTTTATAAAATTTAAAATTACATAAAATATGTATATAAGAGGTGTACTCATTTTTGATCTGCTACATATACATATTTTTACTACCAGTTTTTAATGTTGGAGAGTTTGATAATAAAAAAGATCTAATAATATATTTTTGATTTTACAATTTACCACTAAAAATCATAAAACCCTGGTATCTTTGGTTTACAAGAAAATTAATTTTTCCTGAAAATTGTTTGGGGTGTTATTATTTATCGTTAACAATATTATATATATATATGTATATATATATATATATATAAATACATATTATCCCTGGAAAAATTATAGAATTTGTGCACTTTGAGCATGTTCGTCTTGCTTTTCTTATTTAGCTGTAAATGAACTAAAAAAAGAATAGATGCAAAATACTTTTTTCATTTAATAGCCAAACATTCTTGCTTCATAAAATATTCCTTAAAAAAACTATATTGAATTATTCAAATTAATGACTTTATTGAAATAAAGCCAGAATGTTACATAATTTTTTCAGTGGCCAGTATATATATATATATATATATATATGTATATAATTGACAAAAAAACTTATCAAACCATCGTTTGGCTATTTTGAATTTATTTATGCTGGCAATTCTCTAAGAGAAACCATGTTCTTTTGATAGCCATCACAAAATGAAGAAAGAAAAAAATTATATTCTTTTAATGGACTCTTACTCATTAAAAAAAAAAAAGGAAACAAAAAGACATGAGCAAGAAGTTTGTGTCAAAAATGGATGTAATGTTTTTGTCTGGTGTCAGATATCCTTCTGTATCTAAAATTTTTACTCAGCTCACAAACCCTCAACACCTAATATATATATATATATATATTGTCATCCACAGACAGACTGTTTCGTTGTATCACAACTCTACCGTGTGGCTAGACATGTAGGACACTTGAAGCTGGGATTGAAACCCACCCAACTTAACATTAGACTTAGTATCAGACCGCTCAGCCAACAAGCAAACCACCTCAGCTCAGGAATTATATGGTATTAAGTCGTAGCTTTCCTTTGTTTACATTTTTATACCTTACCGGATACCAGAGTGCTCAATTCGTTTGAAGAGCTTTGCTTTATGCGAGTGGCAGCCGTAAATTATATATATATATATATATATATATATATATATATATATATATATATATATATATATATATATTCACATACACACATGTACTTCACAGCTTAAATAGTACCACAACTGATCTTCTACTAGGACAGCTTTGGCATTAAATAATCCATGTAGGTTGATATACCATTAAACAAAGAAACCAACACCATCACATGTGTGTTAGTGTGTGTGTTTGTGAAAGGACTTGAAAAGATTAAATATTTGTGTGCCAAATTTGTTCCAGCAACTTTGAAACTCTCACTGGCTTCAAAAGCCACATTATTGCAATTATGAAAACATTTTAAAAAATCTAGGAGTGCATATTACATCTTTATGAGTGAGTATCGATAAATGCATGGTCTGATATATCATTATGAGATGAAATTTGAACAAATATTTTTACTCTATAATGTTTGATTCATGTGGTTCATATTACTCTACTGAATCAAGTATGTTAATAATAAAGATGCTTATGTCATAAATCTACATTCCTTGCATATAATAAATGCTTTTTTATCATTTGTCTGCAAACTTGAATATATAAAACAAGTTTTAGTTAAGCATATAATTTTTTACTCCTTGAAGAGTGAGCAAATTTTTTCAGAAAATTTTCAAAAAAGCGGTCGTTGTATAGTAATCAAACATAATCAAAGATAATGAACGAGTTTCAATGAACGAACGAAACACTTCTTTAGAAAAATATATCTCTCATTTTATTCTCGAAAGAGGCCCACAGTTTGTTGTTAGTTTGAGAGATGGATGGAAAGATATACTCAGAGAGAGGACTTCCTATGTCTTCTTCTGGGAGCAAGGAGGTGTCAACGCTTGCACCCTCTTGCAAGCCGAGACGCCTCTTCCTAGCTGTATGTCCCAGGCTTGACTCCCAATTCTCTGCAATCTGTCTAAATCTGACCGCGTGGTTATCACGTAGTCTCCTTCCAGTTAGACACTGCCATGACATGCTGTCATCCCTCTGTTTACTAATCACAACCTGACAGCTTGTGAAAGCACACGGGGTTACTAGGAATGAACCGAAAATCCATGTCATATGTTATATAACACGGGTATATTTAAATAAGTCACTTAATCATTTATAAAAAACAAAGCCTGAAGATTTGATCAGCAATTGCGTGTCATAGTAAAATAGCATGAAAATAAAGAACTCACTTTTAATTATGATATTTTGCAAAACAACCTTTACACAGTATTATGCCACAGTGGGGCCTTTCTATTTATCAATATTGAATTGGTCAATGAGCAACCAATAGGAAAATGCCTTACACTAAACTACCACCAAAAAATTTTTTTTTAAATATTGCTCTGCCTGCAAAAGAGTTAAGTTAAACATATTGTTACTAAAACATATGTTATATATTTTGTTCTATTTCACATGTGTACAAATATTTGATTCAGTTATACAAGAAGTGCAAAAAGATAAGTGGAAAAATCAATATGAACCAACAACAAATATGAAACATTTTTTTTAATTTCAAATATTGACTGTTTAAGTTCCAACTTTGTATGTTTTTCAACATTCTGTTTGTTTTTCAGATTATTCTATCTATATTTGTTTCTGAAACATCACAGACTGTTAGTTTGCCAATTGGCTTAATACTTAAAAAAAAAAGCAACTTTTTCTTATCGTCTAGGTTTTTGTATTTCATCTTCTCCTTCACACCTTTATCTTCTTTTCATCAACTTATCATTCATCTTTCTTCCATTCCTGCCATCAACTTTTGTTGTTTTTTTTTTCCTTTTTTTACCCTCATCCTCTTCTTTTACTTGCAGTCAAAATATATTTGAAGAAGAAAAAAGTTGTTTTCCACTCGAATTGTAAAATTATTCAAAATTCTAACTGGATGATAGCAAATGAATAATTATCTGTAAATTTCAGGTGTCAGTGAAAAGAAAAAGAAGTTAAACTTCGAATGAGAAACCCCCCCCTCCAAAAAAAAAACAACACACAAACAAACAAATAAATATTGCCATCATCCTTAATGATCTTTCAGCTGCTGATGTGATCCAACATTGTGTTACCACCATATTTTGTTTTTTTCTTTTACCTTATTATACAGTAATCTTTTCAAATTAGTGTCTCCATTTTTTTAAAATTTAGTCATATTGCTTCAGTCATAGTAACATTCAGCCTTCTTCAGGTGTCTATATTTTAAAAAAATGTTTGTCTTCCACAGGATAGTTCATTGCAAAAAGTAAAAATAGCAAAACAAAGTCATATCAAATTTGAAGAATTAATTGATATCAGATATCCAATTGATTGAAGAGCAGGGTGAAAATAGTCCATAAATAATCAAAAAAAGGTTACTTCAAAATTACAAGATGATTATCAAGTTTCACCACTGGATCCAGCTTACCCTTTAATGAGGGTGGAATAGTCTTACTTCTCCTCAGGTAAAGCAGTTGGTATATTCTTTGGTTTCTATGGAAACTATGAAAACTGCATGTTCATAAGTTTCAATGCTTCTACTATATAACCTTTATCTGGACCTGGGTGTAATGATAATAGTAGGTGATTCCACACTTTCTGAAGCTCCAAACCCGAACCCTCACAACTGGAGGCAGTTTAGTATCACAAACAGGACATATTTTTGTGGGGAGATCTTACCTCTCAACAGAGCTTGCAGTTGGCATATGGCAGGCCCTGCTGACAGGTTAATAACAATGATGAAGACACTGGGCCACTGATTAATCTGGGGGGAGTCCCCATGGTCTAGGGACTTTGAGCTCAAGTTTCAGTATTATATTCACTTTTGGACTAAAACCCTTGAGAAAGGTATAACCTCACCTTCTACCTCCAGTTATGTTTTAAATAGTATCACGGCTGTTCTTCTACAAGGATGGTTTGGCATTAAATTATCCATGAAGTTTGATATGCCTTTAAAAAAAGAAACCAAACCAATAGATTAATCAATGATAATGACAATTTATTTTAAGAAATTTTAAAAGAGGATAGTACAAACAGATTAATGTATGAGAATGAAAATTCTTCACCTGAGAAATTCGATTGCCCAGTCAGCTGGGGCTGTAGAATACACTGATTGCACCTCTGCTGAAGGGTTAGACCCCCCCCCCATGAGTGCCCTGATATGACACTAAACAATCTGATGGTGAGGTTCCAGTGATGCTGGAACTTTGGGGGATGCGGAGTACCCCTTCATTGCCATTGCTCCCAGGTTCACTCTGGCCCGGAATGGTAGCACCTGATAGGGCCCTATCTATGGGTTAAATAGAACTAACTGCATACTTATCCGAAGCAGAAATGTTTGAAATAGAATTGTTTGACTAAACTGAATTGCTTGATATAGAAATGTTTTTGACAATTGAACTGTGTACTTACATTTAAACTGCATGCTTATGCTAAACTGAATTGTTTGAAATAGAACTGTTTTTGACATTGAAACTGTACTTACACTAAACTGAATTGTTTAATATAGAACTTCAGTGCTTATACTAAACTGAATTGGCTGAATTAGAACTGTTTGAATAAACTGAATAGCTTGAAATACAACTGTTTTTGACAATTGAACTGTGTACTCATGCTAAACTGAATAGTTTGAAATATGTGGTGCATTCAATAAGTTTCAAGACTTTTTTTATACAGACATTTAAAATTGTCATAGACACTTGAAAGTTCAGTATGTTATTGCTATACATCTTATGAGATGACAGACCAATTTTTATGATTTCAGGTTCATCTCAACAGCTACAGCAGCAATTGGAATACACCCTACTAAAGCCTGATTGTTACAGCTGGTGAATTTCAAAAATCCAATTTGGATGTGAGGACACTTTAGAAGAACGATATGCAATAAAATTCTGTTTTAAACTTGAAAAAAATTCCACAGAAACGTTGCTTCAGACTGCTTTTGGAGCATCTTGCATGAATCGAGCATCAGTTTTTGAGTGGCATAAGAGATTCAAGGAAGGCAGGGAGTCTGTGAGGGATGATAAGAGGTATGGGAGGAGTAAGGAAGTCAATACACCAGAGTTGATTGGCCAAAGGATTAGGGTTTGGGTTACAATGTTGAGGTTTTAAGGGAATTCAGAAAGAGATTCTATCTGAAGAGGCGAGCACTCTTCAAATTGGGTCAGTGGCATTTCCATCCTTGTCACAGACTATTTGACCAAGATGGGCGTCAAGACAGTTCCTCAGCCTCCCTATAGTCCAGACCTTACACACAGTGACTTTTGGTTATTCTCTAAGCTCAGAGGCTGTCGTTATGAGACAATTGAGGAGATGAAAGAGGCTGTGACGAAGATCATTGACATGCCCACACAAGAGGACTTCCATGGGGCCTTCTAGAAGTTGCTGGAACGGTACAACAAGTGCATTGCAGCCGGAGGAGATTGCTTTGGAGGGGACTAGAGTTTCATGTGTGTACTATCAATAAAAGTGCCCACACGAAAAAAGTCTGGAGACTTATTTAATGATCCTCGTAAAACTGATTTTTTGTATAAAAATGGATTTGGCGTTAAATAACCAACAAAGGCTGATATGCCATAAAACCCAACCAACCAGCTGAGGAATTCAAAGAGAAAAAGCTTAATCTTTTGTCTTGAAACCATCAAAGTTAATAGAAAAAAACAACAACAAAGATGAGGAGGGTGATCTAAATCATCTTTATGAAGTTGTACTGATAGACTTTCTCTCAAAGTCTGTCTCTTTCATCTGTCATTCCTGGTAGGTCTTCTAAGTTGTATCCTCCATCTGTACAAAGCTAATGTACATCTTTGCAGGTCAGCTAATACTAGCACATCCAGGTGCAGAATTCCATAAGAGAACATTGCTTATGAGTTTGTCCTTACTTCTCCAGCAGTGCTTTGCATGTCTTGTTTATCTTACTTGACTGGTTTGTGTGATGGGAGGCAAGTGTCTGTATTGCTGCTGTTTTACTGGGTGTTACTTCTAAGATTTGTTCAAGATAGCATGAAACATTTTTGTGCAGTTCCCATCTCTCTACATTTTGTAAGTGTCCAGCTGTGCATTCATACAGTAATATGGACACAGCTATAACTTGGAAGAAATCCCATTTTATTTTAACCGATAGATTAGATTTCTATATGATTGATAGCCTGTCAGCAGCATTCCAAACCTTCACTAAGCCTTTTGGTAGACAAGATGTTGCTACCAAGGTACATGAACTGCTCTACTAATTTTGGAACAGTTGGTCTAAATAGATTCAGAAATTCACAGAGAAAATATTTTTTCTACTTTTCTACATTTTTTACTCTTTATTTTCTTATGTCCACTTATTTTTATCATCAATTTTTTTTATTTCTTCTATTGTTCACTTTTTCTGAGGGTGGCCCATATTTCAATGATCATTTGTTGATCTAACAGATCCAATTATTGAGGTGTCATTCATTACCAGGTGCTCCGAAAATTTAATAGATTTCCTTTCATTGTCTCTTTAATGTGTTATTTGTTTTTGTTTGTTTGTTTGTTTGTTTGTTTTTTTTATCTACTTTACTATCTTCAACATCTTCTTCCTCTCTTCTTCTTCTTCTTCTTCTTCTTCTTCTTCTTCTTCTTCTCCCCCGCATTTCCATTCTTCTCATTTGCCAAATTTTTATTTGTCTTTTTTCATTGACTTATTATTCAATGTCTGCTCAAAAATGTTTTCTTTTTGTTTTTCACATTCTATACTTCTTTTAATTATTTCCTCTTTATTTTATCTTTCCCTTTTCTTCTCCTTTCATTTCTACTATCAATTATTTTTCAACTTGTGTACATCTTTCCTTTTCTTCTTTCACCTTTTGTATGTGTTCCATCACCACCCACATAAAACATCTAGGCTTGTTCAATACATCATCTATCAACCTGATTATATCCTCTACTTTCAACTTTTTTTATATGAGTGACAAGAAAACTTTAAAATTGATAGACTTTTGATGAAAACTAATAAATGTTTAAAGAAATTAGATCCATTCAGCTCTTTACTACAATTTTACAATAATTTACCAAATGCCATTTTTGCTCAACTCTCTGATATCACAAAGAGTGACTAAATTTTCTGTGATTACCACTGACACCAAAGAGCAAATTTCTAGTGTATAAAGTTTTAAAAATTCCAATGTGTTTGTTGTGTTCTGGTTAATGAACACAGGTAGTATTAATAAAAAGACAAACCATGAGATACGAAGAAAAAAAGTTATATTTACAGGAACAAGTATTTACAAGAAAGAGGCTGTTAGTAATAAGAACATAGGATTAGTGGCTAGAATAAGAATATAGTTCAACAATAGTATAGACTTCTGTTATAAGGAGTGGCTATTCACCTTCCAAAGTTGACTCTGACTTGTTCAGACTTAGGCTTACTGGTCTTATAAGCTACTGCTATATATATAGCAGATGGGACAGACTCATTATGCCGAAAAGGTAGGTATTACCAAACAGTGTTGTATCATGGTAAGGAAAAGATACACAGTGAAAATAGTGTTAATTATTTTTTAACTCAAGTGGTACAGTCCGACTAGTATTATAAGTCTTGCGCTGATAGTGTTACGTCCAAAGTTGGTCTTGCAACTGACCGGTGTCCTTTCAGAGCTGTCTCTAATTCTGCTTCTGCTTCTGCTTTTACATGCTTAAGAGATACGGCTTCTTTTATACTTCTGTGATACTGGAAGTCACGTTGTACGAGCCACTATACAACACAATGTTTTTTATATTTCTTATGTAGGGGTTTAATTCATGATTTAAATATGAAGTTAACCTGGATTCTTATTTTGTGTCCATCACCTTCATCCTTTTGGTTAAATATATAAAGAAGACAAAGAGCAAAAAATGTTCTCTCTTGACATAAAAGTTATGATCATTTTTGCATAATTTTTTTTGGGAGTCCCAACGGCATAATAGCTAAAGTGCTGGACTCCAGTGGTACTATTATGTTTACTTTCAGACTGATACCCTTGGGAAAGGTATGAGCCCTTTTATACTCCCAGCTATGGGTTAAATAATACAACCACTGTCCTTCAAGAAGAATGGCTTTGGCATTAAACAACCCTTGAAGGTTGATATACCATTAAACAAAAAAGCCAAGCCATAACTTCTTTCTCCTGTGATTTTTTCCTAAATTACAGGAAAACCAAGGCATAAATAAATTGTTGTGTTTACAATTGTAGTATGAACAAAGGTCACTAGGGGGCCAATAAATTCCAACTTCTCAATGACATTTATTAACTTATAAGTGCTCAGAAAAATATAGTTTGGATTTATGTTTGTGTTTATAATGGCAATTAAACATAGGAAGATTGGTTGGTTGGTTGGTTGGGTTTTTATAGCATATCAACCATTGTGGGTTATTTAATGTCAAATCCTGTTTATACCATGAGGAATATGCTTAAATGAGGAATAGGGCTCTCAAAGCTGCATGAGTCTGTCATTGATAAACATTTGTACAACTATTATCTATGCCAGACAGGCTATTCAGATACTATTTACCCAACCCCTCCGCTCGGGCAGGATATGACACAAGGTCAGTTTTTAAGCGGAGTTTAACAGGTTTGAATTCAGAGTTTTCCTTCTCCTAGACTAGTTGCCTAACCAAGGCTGAAGAACCTAGTCTGTCCTACTATTTACCCATAGCTGGAGGGAGAATAATTGGATTCATACCTTTCCCAGGGGTATTAGTGCTATGTGAAATGCAATCAGTCTCGTCCAGGATTTGAACTCGTGTCGCCGTGTCCAATTCCTACGACGATAACGACTACACCACGGGCTATTCAGATGCATGTTTTTCAGTCTTGCACCAGGCTAGGAGTTAGAAACATTTAGTACTATTAGAGGTGCTAGCGATAATTGAATATCACCCTAGCATGTGCAAATAGAGAAAATTCCTATACCCTTTAAAGTTATTTTGGGAATCTGGAGAGTCATAGTTTTTTTGTTCCCCCCACCACCACCACTTCTCTCTACAACTTTGCTGTTAATCATCCCATTTTTTTTCTTCAGCACATTTTTGTAAATAGTATTTGAGAAATTTTACTGTTTGTGGCTATTGAAAAAGTGCCAGTTGAGAAGGCCCTTTAGTTTGTTTTTTTTTGTTTTAATCACACTTTTTACTAAAGTATGATTCCCTTTTTGATATATATATATATATATATATATATATATATATATATATATATATATATATAAGGGTCAGAATAAAATCTGATAGAAAAAAAAAAAGAATGTCAATAGGTAAAATTAAAGTGACATGTTTTACTGTGAGGATAGCTTCATCAAAAATGAAATTATATTTTTAATTATAAAGACTATTCATCTTCCTTTTCTCATGTATATATCAATCCACAGCATGAGCAGGATATGACGCAACAATAACTATTACACTACCAGCAGCATGTATGTATATATATATATATATATATATATATGAGGAAAAAATCCAAGGGGGAGGAGTATCCAGTTTGAGTGTTTAAATCCAACTGCTATCAACTGTATGATTAATTTGGGATTAAAAATACATCAAAACTCACATCAGAACAAGAATATTTTTTATATAAAAATAAAAAGAAAAAAATCACTTCTTTGGTGTCATTATCAATTTATTTCAGGTCTATGATGACCCTCTACAGATGGTGAAAGAAAAATACAATTTAGTATTTGAATATCATTTAGGTATGTTTATATTGCTTCTAGACATTGGCATGATGGTTAGAGTGTTTGCAAATGGTGTGGAAGACCTGGGTTCAATCCCTGGTCAAGTCATACCAAAAACTCAAAAAATGGTACTAAATTCCTCCTTGATGAACACTCAGCATTATAAGGTACAGATCAAGAGTAAAGTGGAGCAATCCAGGGAAAGGAGTAGTGTCCTCCCCTACACCTTGGTGTAGTAGCTATCGAAAAGAGAGTCTTTGGGTCACCCTCAACTATGGTCGCTAACTTTACTTTTTACTTATATTGCTTCCGTTAAGAAGAGAATTTAAAGAATTATTTTAGTGATTTAATTAAAAAATCTTTTTATTTTTTTATTAAAAAATTTTAATCATGAGAATATTATATATTATTTATTATCAGATATAATGTTTATACATTCCTCTTTTTAAAAAGACAAAAATAACAGTTACCTCTAATTTGAATATTACTGAAATTTAAAAAAAAACATGAACACTGAAAAAATTTAATAGTGGCTTGTGACTCAATTAAAATTAAGAATAAAATATGAATTCATTATTTTATTAAAATTATTATGTGTTATAAATATTAGATACATATATATCTATGTAATAATTTGTTATAATTTGCACTTGTGTAAATTTGTACATACAATTTTATCCATGGGAGGCATGAAGGTGATTGGCTATTTTTAATAGCCAATCATTTTACTATGCATTTTTTTAGGAATGATAATTGACTATTTTGTTTAACTCTTCTGGATTATTTGATGCCAAATCTTGTATTTTTCATGTGTTTGTATGTTTAGTTAGTTTGTTCAAGAGCATATCAGCCTTCATTGGTTGTTTAAGAGCATATCAACCTTCATGGGTATTTGTCATACATCCAACCAACCGGACGAGTGTTGCACAAGGCCTTTTTTTAGGCGGGCCCAGGAGCAGGGCTGTAGCCTAGACATGCTCAGTGGCTCCAAAACTGCTTCAGACCCCATCAGCATTCCCCTAAAAGAGGTGTCTCAGATATCAGGTGCTAAACCTATCTCCCTCTGAGGAGGGTTAGAGCCTGGGGTACAGCCCCCTGAGGCTTGAGGAGAGCCAGTCTTAACATGTGTGACATGAATGCTGGCTTCCCAGAAGCCATGTCAGGTGGCCTTGACCAACTGCTGAAGTGGAGTGTTGCAGATCACATGAGCACTTAATATTAAAGTCACAGACTGCTCAGTTACCAGGATCCTGTTCTCAGGCATTACAGGTTGCCACACATGGCCAACAAGTGCCCCACATTGCAGGGGGCAGTCTTATCCCTCTGCAGAAGACAGCCTAAGCCAACATGGTGGTTTTTGAGAATATAACTCAAGGTATTACTAAAAATAAAATCTATTGATTAGACCTCTTCCTATGTTTTTTGTTTTCACTTAAATCAAAAATTTGGGAAGGAGTTCCCATGATATAATGGCTAAAGTGTCAGACTATGGCCTCAAAGTACCTGAGTTTGAATTCCATTCACACTGTTACATTTACTTTTGGACTAATACCCTTCAGAAAGGTATGAACCCCCTTATCCCTTTAGCTATGAGTTAAATAGTATCACTGCTATTTTAAGGCAAGGATGACTTTGGTATTAAATAACCCATAAAGTTAGATATGCCGTTAAAACAAAGACACCAAACCAAACAAAAAATGCCAAAATTCTAAATCACTTCTTCTGTTCATGATATAAAATTAAAAACTTATGGCTCAAAAGGAACAGACTTTATTCTTACATTTGTCACTTAATAAATGGTGTTCATTATGACAACCAGTGTTAAGCAAATTAATCAATAAGCAATGACTTTATAAGATATATCAAGTTGATTTTCAATTGCATTATATCATCACCGTATTGTGGTTTCAACTCTTTGAAGTGTTTTCATGTGCTGAACTGGCTCATTGCATATTAACTTCAGTGAAGTAGTAAGAACTAGTGTTTTCAGTGTGACTTGACTATAAATTTAAGAAGCATAAAAAATTATTGAGAAATACTTCTCTTTCTTTACAAAAATAAATGGAAAAAGAAAAAAGAAATAAAACAAAAAGTGTATTTAAATATTCATAAACTCAAGTTCTTAAAAATTTTGCAAAAAAAAATCCAAAAGTGGCTTTCCAAAAATATCTGAGATATAAAAAATTCTTCCAAGCTGTTAGTTGTGTCAGTAGTGCTGTATAGTTGCACCACTTGGATTTTAATGAAATGCTTTGAGAAAAAGTTAGATTGGCACCACACAAGAATGCTGCATACTGTTTTGAACAAATCTTGGAAGCAACATCTTACAAAACAGCAGCTGTACTGTCACTTACTTCCCATCTCATAAACCATCCAAGTCAAGCAAACAAGACATGCTTGGCACTGAGAGAGAAGTAGGGACAAACTCATGAGCAACGTTCTCTTATAAACTTTTACACTTTTGTATAGCACTGGACCTTGCTGTCCAGTTTAAGCTATAATCAGGGATACGTGCCTGGACCCAGATTTGGATCCAAGACCAGCTAGGTTCATCAGGCCCACATTGCATTAAGATGACCAGCATAGACCAACAGGTCGGGCACGAGCCAAGGCTTCCCCTCCCTTAAATCCCCACTATAATCGACCTTTGAATCAGTGTCAAGTCCTGTCTGGTGGGAGGCAGGTACAAATGCCTAATGAACTTTTACACATGGACATACCAGTGTTGGCTGGCAAGCAAAAACTTACATTCAGCAGCTCTGTATGGACACTGGATACAGTCAAGAGAACTTACCAAGAGTGATGTTCAGTAGGGAGGGATGGCAAGAGAGAGTCAAGTGAATGTATGCCATTGGCATGCTTTGATAATGATAAGTACATAAGCAGAAGAGTCTTCTTTCTATCTGTCCAGAACCATCTATTTATTTGCTCAGTTATTTAGGAACTATTGTTTTCTAGACCTTCAGTAAGTTCCTTTATTATATCTTTTAATTGAGCTACCACAATTTATAAAATAAAAAAAGCAAAATATGCCAAATAAAAAAACATAGTAAAATACTTCTCTTTCAAAGCATTACTAATATATATATATATATATATATATATATATAATCGCACTTGTTTTTTTTCTGGGCTTTTTTCCAGTTTCATCACTAAAGATCTGGCAGCATAATTTCCCCTTGATAAAAGAAAAAAAGTAGAAATGCTAGTGTCACTACGATAGCATTTTTCAGCTCCTGGTGTTAAATTGGTTCCCTTGATTTGTTTAAATCATTTCTGTCATTTCTTTGCAATCCATTTCTCTTCACCAACCTCTAATGCAAAGTCAAATATTGAAAATAACTTCTCCCCATAAAAACATATCAAAATAGTTTAGGATAATTTCTTTCACCATAGAGAGCAGTCTTCCACCAGAAAATATTTGCCACAATCTCAGCCAGGAAATTGAAAATAAACAACAACAATTTCTGACCAATTGCATAGACTAGGCAAAAGAATGAGATTATATATATATATATATATATATATATATATATATATATATATATATATATATATATATATATATATATATGAAGTTATATTTAGAAGCAGCAGTCATTTTTTAGTATGCTTCATTAAAAACCACTGTTAATGTTCTTTTTAACAGGATTTTAACAAATTTCCTTTTCTCAGTTTTATATTTTTTCTGGGGTTTGGATCAGTTTTATGTAAAAATTGTTCAAATTCTTTTCCAAGTACTTTTCACTATCATTGACTATTTACAAGTATACAGGTATAATCTGGATATTATTATTTTATTTTATTTTTAATACAGTAAAAGATTTGTGATTTCAATATCCAGAATGAAGAAAAGTAAAAGAAAATGGTATAGAAAAACTATAAATATTCAACACCCACTGCAGAAATGGGGCGCCACCACTGCATTCAGTTTAGAGTCATGCCCAGGACACAACCTATTTCATTACCCCCTCACCATATATATATATATATATATATATATATATATATATTATATTATATTACATGGTAGTATCTGTGACCCAGGGTCTCATACATTTTGCATGAAACTCAGGGTCACAGACACTACCATGTATTATAATATATATAATTTTTTTTACCTATATGTATTTATACATAAATTATATGCCATGTAATGTTTCGTTTTTTAACCATCTTCAAGGTGATGTCATTATGTTATGTCTTGTCCCAAAAATTATTTTCAAATGAAAAAACTTTTAGCATTTTATCATTGTTTATAATGTTCATTTTCAAAGTGTATGTGATGCTATTAGTGTTTGAATATATATATATATATATATATATATATATATATATATATATATATATATATATATATATATATATTCTAAAAGATATATATATTCTAAAAAGATAAAGTTATGCATATCTACAATTTTCAATAGTTATAAATAACCAGAATTTCAATTAAAGTATATGAATATGATTTCTGCAAGAAAAGCAGATTGAAATAGAATAGATTTGAAGGAGCTTAAATAGATTAAAGGAAATTTGAAATAAAGTGCAAAAGATTTTGATTCTAATTTTAATCAAAAGGAAAGCAAGAGATTTATTAATAGACTAATGTGAAAAAACAAATCTATGGTGTTTTACAGCATATTAACTCATCTTACTTACTTATTTTCCGTGTCCAGTCAGCTGGGGCTATAGAATACTCTGATAGCTTCACTGTAGAAGTCTAAGACCCCCCACACACACCGCCAAATGAGTGTTCTGGATATGACATTAAAGAATTTGATGGTGGGGTTCTGGTAATGCTGGAGCTTTGGACAATGCAGAATACTCCTTCATTGCCATCAATCTCTAGTCCACTTTGGCTCAGAGTGGTAGCACCTGATAGAGTTCTATCTATGGGTCAAATAGAACTAAACTGTGTATGTATGCTTAACTGAAATTGTTTGAAATATAACTGTTTTGACATTTAACTGTGTGTAAACAAAAAAATAACTCTTACTCAACTGAATTGTTTGAAATAGAACAGTTTATATTTACAAAAATGGATTTGACATGAATAACACACAATGGTTGACATGCCATAAAACCAAACCAAACCCAAACCCAAACCCAAAACTTATATATATATATATGATTTGTAAGCAAATAGTTTGTTGGAAGCTTCCTTTTTAAACAAGTTGTTAGAGCTCATTTTTTTGCACAGTTAAATGGTTTCAAGTATTCCTATCTAACACTAATAATTCTATTTAATATTAATCATTCGTTTGCTCTGTTAAATGTTTCAAGTATAGCTATTTAACATTAGTAATTTTATTTATCAACTGCAACTATGTAATATAAATGATTTGCACACAACTGAATGGTTTCAAATAACTTACAATAAAAATCTTTTTAAATGATTGAACAGTTCTATTTGACCCATAGATGGGACCCAATCAATTATCAGAGTGGACCTGGGAGTAATGGTGATGAAGAGGTACTCAGCACTCCCCAAAGCTCCACAATGCAATCTTACCGTCAGATGCAGTTTAGTGTCATACCCAGGATGCTCGTTGGAGGTATCTTACTCCTCTGCTGAGGTGCAGTTGGTATATTATACTGCCCCACACAGCAGGGCAGTAAATAAATTTAGATAAATCTGTAACTCTTTACTCAATATTGCTTATGAGTGAGATGCTGCCTTTCTTTTTCAACAAGCAGCAATTTATCACAACACTGACCATCGGCCTCCCAGACACCCACTTCTGGTGTAATGGTCAGCAAACAAGTCTTGAAGAGCCATAGCTACTGAGTTCGATTCTCACTAGGTGCCTCATAGTTGCTGCTTTGTGACAAATCTAAGCTATTCTTAGTTTTTTAAAGGCAGCTTGTCTTGCTTAGTTATTAATTACGACTGAGTTATGACTTTGTTTCTCACCAGGTGCTGGATACTTGTAGCCTGGTACTAGTTTTAAGCTGTGCTTTGTTTTTGTTTTTTTTAATGAATTTCAGTCAAGTAACTCTAAAGTACAGTTTCTTGCTCAATCACCAAAATTAAGTATTGATGAACCAGTTTCTGAATTAGATGAGTGACCACTTTGCCTATATGCAAGACAAAACAAACATTAGTAAATTTTAAGTCATTCTGAATGTACTGATTACAACCAGATCACTTAAGTTAAGCAGCCAGGAACCCAGTCAGAAGTTGGATGGGTGACTATTTAATAACAGCAGGTACTCAGGGACGAACTCATAAGAGATGTACTCTTATGGACCCCCACACATGGCCGTGCAAAAGCTGGACGACCAGCACGAACATACATTCAGCAGCTATGTGAGGATACGGGATGTTGTCCTGAAGACCTACCTAGGGCGATGAACGATAGGGAGGAGTGGCGAGAGAGGGTCAGGGATATCCGTGCTACCAGCGCGACATGATGATGATGACTGTTAGCAACCCAAGATCTGTATGCCAGACTAAACAAAGCTTAGTAAATAGTAACTTCTAAATGACTCACAAATTTATAATAGAGGTTGGTTGTTGGTTGGTTGTTTGGGTTTTATGGCAGATCAACCCTTGTAGGTTATTTAATGCCAAATTCTGTAATATATATATATATATATACATATTCAACCAAAGATTTCTCAACAAATACTTAGGTAGGTAAAATTTTCTATAAGCAGGATTTCATTTGTTTGCACAAGATTAACCAGTTTTAATTCGTCATATTTTTTGGTATAACTCTGTCTCTCTCAAGAAAGACAGAACGTCATCTATTTTGACATTCTTAAACAGATTGGTTAAACTATTTACTTTGAAAAATCGCTTTCTGATAACAGCGAAAGCTCTGCATTCTATAAGAACGTGTTTAATAGAGGTCAATAAATAAACAAAATATTTAGGAACCACTTTTTGGAAATTATAATTTTCAGTGCAGAAACAGAATCTATATTATAAAAATCCATTCTGTTTTTGGTTTTGGTTTCTTTGTTTAATGGCATATCAACTTTCATGGGGTAATTAATCCCAAAGACATCATTTTAAAAGAACAGTAGTAATACTATTAAACTCATCGCTGGGAGGATAAGGGGCTCATACCATAAAGATCTATGTATGGAGGTTACTATAACACAGCAAAAATAGCCAATTGCGGCAAAATTATTTATTGAAAAATAGTGTAAAGAATGATAAAATTTCAAATCCAGTTTTCAACTTAATAATAAGGTAGAAACTTTGTATTAGTAAACAGTAACTACACTGATTATTTCCCTTCTCTCAAAATCAAGTAATAATTTGAATAAGTTATAAATGTAACAAATAAAAGTGTCAAATATATTTGAATATATTTGAGAGAGAGAGAGAGAGAGATGTGGTTTGGTTTGGTTGAGTTTTATGGCATATTAACCATTGTAGGTTATTTAATGCTAAATCCATCTTTATACATATAAGCAGTTCTATTTCAAAAAATTCAGTTTAGCATAAGTACACAGTTTAAATGTCAAAACAGTTCCATTTCAAACAATTCAGTTTAACATAAGTACCCACTTTAATTGTCAAAACAGTTCTATTTCAAACAATTCAGTTTAACATAAGAATAGTTTAAATGTTAAAACTATTTCAAACAATTCAGTTCAGCATAAGTACAGTTCTTTTTTTGTTTACACACATTTAAATGTAACAATAGTTCTATTTCAACCATTTCAGTTTTAGTTTTCATTTTGACACATTGATAGAACCCTATCAGGTGCTACAACCCCAAGCCAGAGTGGACCTGGGAGTGATGGCATTAAGGAATACTCCACATTCTTCCAAAGCGCCAGCATTATTGGAGCCTTACCATCAGATTGTTTTGTATCATATCCAGGACGCTTGTTAGTGGAGTTTTCCCTTTCTGCAAAGATGCAGTCAGTGTATTCTGCCGCCCAAGCCAACTGGGCCAAGAGAGAGAGAGAGAGAGAGATGAGGAGAAGAAATTTACAAAGGATAAAGGCACAACCAGAATAACAGTTATCATCATAGGATATGAAATCAGTGACCTGAGTTCAAATCCTAGATGAGGTTGTTTGCATATCACTTAGTGCTAATGCCCTTGAGAAATACATTAATCCATCTAAAGGTAAATAGTAGGGCAGCCTGTATTTTCAGCCTTGGTTAGGCAACCAATCTAGAAGAAAAGCTCTAAATTCAAACCAGCTGTAACCTACCAAAAATTTGACTTAGTATCTCACCCTGCTAGTGGTGGAGGGATTGGGTAAATACATGCACTGACCATTCCTCCAATCTCTCAAAACAAATGTCCTTGTGCCACATCATGCCAATTGCTGAGAGTTGAATAAATGCACACACTAAAGTAAATCTCCAAGATAGAGAGAATCTGTGAAATTATCAATAAAAAATAGAACCTAGATTATAATGATCCATACATGTATGTATTTTCCAACCCCTCCACATGGGCAGGATATGACACAAGGTTAATTTTTAAGCGGAGTTTAAGAGTTTGAATTCAGAGTTTTCCTTTACCTAGACCGGTTGCCTAAACAAGACAACAGTCTGCTTTACTATTTACCCATAGCTGGAGGGAGAATTATTGGATTCATACCTTTCCCTCAGGTATGAGTGCTACATGAAAATGCAAACAGTTTTGTCAAGGGTTTGAACTCAGGTTGCCATGTCTGTTTTCTTCGTCAATAACTCTAATACCATAGTACACCTACATATGCATAACAGAGCAAAAATGGCACATTGTTATGAGATTTCAGATAGCACAATAACTAAGAGAGTTAAGTAATTATCAAATCTGATTTAAAAATTAATATATAAGTGAGAGTCTCATATTAGTAAATAGTAAGTACACTGATTATTCCCCACTATATCAAAATCAAATAACAATTTAAATAAAGTAGGAGTGTTAAATATATTCAAGAGAGAGAGAGACAGAGACAGAGAGAGAAAAAGAGAGGGACAGAGACAGAGACAAAGAGGGAATATATGCACTAAAGTAAGCCTCTTGAATAGATAAAATCTGTTGAACAAACAGACAAGTAAAAAAAGAATGGTGAAAAGCTCTAGAATTAAAACCCAAATACAAAAATACTTTAATTTACACCCTCCACTACAACCCAACATACTAAGGCTATTACCTGAACCCCTCATTCTTCCCACCGCCTTTCATCCAGGACTATTTTACTTTTGGTCAGGTTGGCACTACCTTCCTTCAATATCAGAAAGTAGTTTAGCAAGTGTGAGGGTGGGAACAGTAGCATTAAATTGCAGCTAACATTATTACTTTTGTCCCTCATCCAAAAACTTTATACTTAATGAAGGGGTCATAGTGATGGTGACTGTGACTTACAACATCAATGTCTAGTTAATATTATTCTATTTTCTATTGATGCTACCTTAAAACATAACATAGCTCATTTGAAAGTCTTTTTTGAAATTCTGTTATTCTCTTAGTTCTGGTTACTGGTTTCAATGTTTTATGGCATATCAACATTCATAGGTTATTTAATGCCAAAGCTATCCTTGTAGTATTGATACTATTTAACCCATAGCTGGGAAGGGGTTTCATACTTTTCCCCAGGGTATTAGTCCAAAAATGAATGTAATAACTCAACTGGAATCTAACTTGCTTGTGGCAATGTCGCAGTCAAATACATAAGCCACTGTGGTGTAATGGTTATCAGGATAGAAAGTGGACATGGCAACACAAGTTCAAATCCTGGATGAAGCTGATAACATTTCCCATAGTTCTAAAACCCTTGGGAAAGGTATGAATGTAATTATTCTCCCTCCAATTGTGGGTAAATAGTAGAGTAGACTGGATTATTTAACCTTAGTTAGGCAACCTGTTTATCTACGGGCAGTGGCTACATAGTATTGGCCAGAAATTAAAAAAAAAACAACATTCTACACAATAGGAAAGCCTACACATTGTGCCCATGAATTTTTGCTTTTTTTTTCCTCATGAATTCAGGAGATTTACAGGAAAAAGAAATTAACCAAAAAGAAAAAAAAAACCCAAAAAACTCAGTTATATTTATATATTTCTTTGCTGTTTTCAGTTGAATTTTTTTTTTAATCTAAAATATTCTCCCTTCAACTATGGCTAAATAATAGAGAAGACTGAACTCTTTAACTTTGCATTAGCAACTGGTTTAGGAGAAGGAAAACTCTGATTTCAAACCTGTTAAACTCTGCTTAAAAATTGATCTTGTGTCATATCTGGTTTGTGCGGAGGAGTTTGCAAATACTCTCATACATATAAGCACATATAAACGAAGGAATAGAATTGGACATTGGCATAATGGTTAGAGTAATCACCAATGGCCCAGGAGACCTGGGTTCAATCCCAGGTTGAATCATACCAAAGACTCAAAAAATGGTACATGATGCTACCTTGCTTAACACTCAGCATTATAAGGTAAGGATCAAGGGTAGAGTGGAGCAATCCAGGGAAAGGAGTAGTGCCTCCCTTACACTTTGGTCTTGTAGTTATTGAAAAGGGAGCTTTCGAGTAGCCCTCAACTATGGTCACCAACTTTACTTTATACCTATGTATATATATTTACCAACCTCTCTAGACAAGCTGGATGTGACACAAGATCCATTTTTGAAGCAGAGTTTAACAGGTTTGAATTCAGAATTTTCCTTCTCCTAAACCAGTTGCTATTGCAAAGTTAAAGAGTTCAGTCTGCTCTATTATTTAGCCATAGTTGAAGGGAGAATAGTTGTATGCATACCTTTCTGAAAGGTATTAGCACTATGTGAATTGCAAATAGCCTCCAGGATTTGAACTTAGGTTGTCATGTCCATTTACTACAACAGCAATCATTACTTCACAAACACCTCCTATATATATATATATATATATATATACATTTATCAAATGCACACACCAATTATTATTATTATTATTATTATTATTATTATCATATTTACCAACCCCTCCGCTCAGGCAGGATATGACACAAGGTGAATTTTTTAAGCAGAGTTTAACAGGTTTGAATTCAGAGTTTTCCTTCTCCTAGACTAGTTGCCTCACCAAGGCTGAAGAACCTAGTCTGACCTACTATTTACCCATAGCTAGAGGGAGAATAATTGGATTCATACCTTTCCCAAGGGTATTAGTGCTATGTGAAATGCAATCTGTCTCGTCTAGGATTTGAACTCGTGTCATCATGTTCATTTCCTGCGACAATAACCATTACACCACGGGCACCTCCTTTTACACCACGGGCACCTCCTAAAACTATTATTATTATTATCACACTCCTTGCAAGTTTTTCACGCCAGTGTTAGCTGATGATCTTTCACTGGAGTTTAAGTGACAGCAAGTCTCTTCTAGTCTCCTGGATTCTTCTCAGTATTCAGGCCCATCTCAACAATGCTGAAGTTTAGATGGTCTCATTTCATCCTTTTATTTCCGACTCTTCCAACACCTTTTTCCAAGCCTTTAGGGACTGTACCAAGTACACCAATTGCAATTAGCATCACCATCACCTTTGTGTTCCACAGCTTTCTTTGTTCTCTGGCGAGGTCTTATTAGTTGTCTCTCTTTTTGGTTTCTTTGACTTTTCTTCTGAAATCTGCTAGGACAGCATTATCATCATTGTTTCTTAGTCTTTATGAGGTTTTCACACCAGTTGCAACTGGTAGACTTTACTGACATTTTAATGACTGTAAGTTACCACTGCTTTGACAGATTATTCTTATTATTCTACCGAATGTCAGCAGTGCTGTGGTCAGAACTGTTTCTGTTCTTCCTTGGATTTCTATTTCTCCTGGTCTCTTTTCGAGGTTTTTCAGGATTATTATTTTCTGAGCCTGCAGTTCCTTTAGTCTCTTTTTTCATATTTTGGGGATTATTCCAAACACTCAGTCTATGATTGGTAACATTGTCACCTTCAAGTTCCATAATTTTTACAGCTCTCCGACAAGTTCTGAGAATTCATCCACTTTTTTGTTTTCCTTTACTTACACTCCGTGATCTGCTAGATTAGCAAAGTCCACTTGTTGATAAGTTTATTTTTTCTTGTATATCAAAACTGGATCTGGTCATCTGACCTGGATTGGGTGTCCTCATTTCAAAATTCTTAAGTATTTGTCAGTATGATCAAATTTTAGCCATTTGCATACTTTCTGGTGGATCACCCTCTCTACCTAATCATGTCTGTTGTTGCACTTGTTTCTGTGCTAGTTTGCTGCATTGACTATTATGGTCGACTATGTCATCTCTCTCTCTCTTTCTCTCTCTCTCTCTCTCTCTCTCTCTCTCTCTCTCTCTCTCTCTCACTCTTGCAACATATCTATTCTAGCTTTTACATAATTGGTCATCATGATTCTGAGCTGCTTTAAATAATTATTCATTTTCTTTTTTGAGGTTTTCTCTGCACAGACGCATCCATGTCATCTTATGCATCATCAATTTAAATTGTCTTCTGAAGTTTCCCTTCATATTTTTGATGCTTCATTTTTATAAATCATCATCATCATCATCATCATCATCATCATCATCATCTATGCTTATGTGTGGCCTGTCTAGTCACACTCTTGCCCTAACCTAAAATTTATGATCTATTAGTTTGTGTAACATATGTTAAGTGAGATTAGAAAAAAGGGTGGAGAGAAATGAAGAATAGTCTTCAGTTGGGTTGCATAAATGCTGTTCATTTGAAGTTTGAATTTATGAAAGAAAGAGTCAGTGTATGAGTAACTGACTGAAAGAGACCCTAATTGATTGAATCAATTAGAGAAAGAGTGATTAAGGGAGTGAGTGAGTGGTTTAACATTAAAAAAGGATACAGTAAAATTACACAAAAGATATTTGTAGTCTTAAGTGTAGTCTTATGTTTGGAATCTTAAATCAAGCTTGAGCAAAGAGAGAGAGAGAGAGAGATTAAGGATAGAGAGAGAGAGAGAGAGAGAGAGAGAGAGAGAGAGAGAGAGACTTAGGGTGGAGAGAGTGAGAGAGAGAGAGAGTAAGGAAGGAAGGAAGGAAGATAGAGAGAGAGAAAGGATGGAGTCAGAGATGGACAGAGACAGAGATAGAGAGAATAAAGATAGAGAGTAAGTGAGTAAGAGAAAGACAGAGAAGGAGAAGGAGAAGAAGCAAACATAATGAAAAGAAAAAGAAATATATTTTTCAGTTGATTTGGAAAACCTGTAAAATGAGGGGATTAAAACATATCTATTAATGTTATATTTTTTTTTTTTAAATACAGATATAACATTCAGATATATCCATGAATTTATATATATATTTTTATATATATATATATATATATGTGTATGTGTGTGTGTGTGTGTGTGTATGCGCATGTGTGTGTGTATGCTTATGTGTGTGTATGTGTGTGTGTTTATGTGCGTGTGTGCTTATGTGTGTATGTGAGTGTGTAAATGTACAAATATGAAAAATCAAGATATTCAGCACAGGATTTTATTTACAGTTGAATTATTCGACAATGTTAAACATTTGGGATTTTACATTAAACCATCATCAGGGCATTTGAATACGCAATTTATTTTAGCTTTTTAATCATATATATATATAAGTATACATATATATAAGTATACACATATATATATATATGAACGGATGTATGTAAACAATAGTAATTGTGATTCATAACCGTTTAAAATTTACTTCGCAGCTAATGGCTCCTCATGCCTGAATGGTTAGAGACTTTGGTTTGGCGTTTGAGTCAACCGGGTTTCGATCCCGGCTACTTGAAGCTACTCTCTAGCCACACTGATGAATTCTGATAGAACAAAACAGATCTGTCTGTGGATGACTATATATATATATATATATATATATGTATATATAAAACACTGTGTTATTATAACAAATATGTAATAATATAATTGTAATATTATAACAAATTATCATTATATAGATAATTATGATTATGATATAGTTACATCATCATTGTATTCTTATATATAATTATATAAAATTTTATAATTATAATTATTATTATATGTAATAATAAAACAATAATATGTATATAATTATGATACAATTATAATGTATAATTATTCATTTATAATATTATTATGTATAATTATGGAAGAATTATAGTATTATCATATAATTATATATTATATATAATTATATGAAATTTATAATATTATTATATATAATTATATAAAATCATATATATACATGCAAACATAATATAATTTTATATATATATATATATATATACTCGTATATTATTAATTGTATGATGTATGCTTGTATATGTATATAAGCTTATATGATTACATATGTATATATATATATATATATATATATATATATATATATATTTACATATATATATATATATATATATATATATATATAAACATTCATGCATAAGAAAATATTATATATACAAGGAACTTTCATGAATAATATATATGAATTTTTAATTGTTTAATGTTTAATTGTTTATTGCAAATGTCATTTTAGATTAAAAAAAAATAATTCCACTGAAAACAGCAAAGAAATATATAAATATAACTGAGTTTTTTGGGGTTTTTTTCTTTTTGGTTAATTTCTTTTTCCTGTAAATCTCCTGAATTCATGAGGGAAAAAAAAGCAAAAATTCATGGGCACAATGTGTACAAGTGTGTAGGCTTTCCTATTGTGTAGAATGTTGTGTTTTTTTTTCTTTCTGGCCAATACTATGTAGCCACTACCCATAGATAAACATGGAACCACTAGCCTGGTTTTAAATGGATTTTTTTTATGTATAGGTCTCTAGCAGCATCACATCTATGGTGGTGTATGCACTTGTATCAGTGACAGTACGACCAGAATTGTCAATATGCATATGTGCTGTTTCTAACATTTGAAACTCTTATGTGGGTTTGCATAGACAAGTTTTCAGATTATTGTGTGTCCGCACTAGAGATAATAATGGATAATTCTAAAGAGAATAATGGCTGTGTTGGTATGAGTGTGGCTTTGGGATTCATGAGGCCTGTTATAAAAGACTTTGGGCTCTAGAGTAAAAGAAAAAAAATTATCTTTTCTCAGGAATATTTTCATGGCCAAGCATGCATAAGTAAAAATCAGTGACCATGAATCCTAAGTGTTGACAGATAACAAGTGTTTAAAATTATGCAACATAAAATTATATATATGTTCAAATTATACTCCCTCCACCAAGTAATAAAAATGAACAGATATATGAAAAAATATAAAAAAATAATTACATATTATAGTTTTGAAAAGAGTTATCACTTCCAGACTACTGAACTCATTATATATATATATATATATATATATATATATATATATATATATATATATATATATATATAAGATATTATTCAATTCAGTAAATCCGGAGTAGGGAATAATTCCTATCAGGACCAACAAAATATTCAAAAATAGAATATTGAATTAAATAATCCTGGTAAAGAGCTCAATATAAATAAGATCCACAGATCAAATATTTTTCTCTTCCAAAAAACCAACAATTGGTCACATTAAGATAATAAATTTATAAATTTTACATGCCATAATATTTTGATATTTATTGTTACTTGAAGGCTTAGGCTTGCTTTAATACATAGGAGAAATAAGTTTTTTGTTTTTTTTTTTGTCTTAGTCTGGTTGTAAATGTAAAAAAAATTCATTTTAATCCATTTCCTGTTTGATCTGAAGAAGTCCTGTTAATTTTTTAGAGCATTGATTTATATCAATGCTTTTAACCGGATGAAAATAAAAAAAATAAATTTTTTATTTTAATGTGACCGATTGTTGGTTTTTTGAAAAAAAAAAAAAATATATATATATATATACATATGTATGTATGCATTTACCAACACTACAAATAAGCTAGATGTAACACAATCTCAAGTCTTATGTAGAGTTTAATAGGTTTGAATTCAAAGTTTTTCTTCTCCTAGATTGGTTGCTATACCAAGGTTAAAGAGTCCAGCTTTCCTTACTATTTATCCATAGCTAGAAGGAAAATAGTTGGATACATACTGTTCCCAAGGTTAACAGCTCATGTAAAATGCAAACAGCCATGTCCATAATTTAACTCAGGTTGCCATGCCCATTTCCCATATATATATATATATATATATATATATATAAATGTGTATATATATATGTAGATATATATATATATGTATGTTTATACCGGACATTGGCCTAGGGGTTAGAGTGTTCGCCAATGACCCGGGAGACCTGGGTTCAATCCCAGGTTGAGTCATACCAAAGACTCAAAAAATGGTACTTGATGCCTCCTTGCTTAACACTCAGCATTATAAGGTACGGATCAAGGGTAAAGTAGAGCAATCCAGGGAAGGAGTAGCGCCCTCCCCTACACCTTGGTGTAGTAGCTATCGAAAAGGGAGCCTTCGGGTTACCCTCGACTATGGTCGCCAACTTTACTTTTTACTTTATATATGTACGTATATGTTGATAATCTTTATGCCACAGATGCCTCCAATTGTATATATATATAAATATATATATATATATATATATATATATGAAGTAAGATGGTGACCATAGTCAAAGGGAACCTGAAGGCTCCTTTTCAATAGCTACTACACCAAGGAGTAAGGAAGGGTGCTACTCCTTTCCCTGATATATATATATATATATATATATATATATATATATATATATATATATATATAAATAACTTATGTATTTATGTGTGTATATATATATGTACACATATATACAATTATGGTTTGGTTTGGTTTTGGTTTCTTTGTTTAATGGCATATCAACCTTCATAGATTATTTAATGCCAAAGCCATCTTTCTATAAGAACAGTAGTGGTACTATTTAACCATAGCTGGGAGGATAAGAGGGTTCTATACCTTTCCCAAGAGTATTTATATGAAAGTGAATGTAATAGCACGAATTGATTTCGAACTCGCTTACTAAAATCCCGCAGTCCAGCACTTTAACCATTACACCACAAGGACACCCCCCTATACAATTATGAGTCTGATTAAAATTTTATGCTCAAATCTTTCGAGTGCTCATTACATGACAATGCAGTGCAATATCATAATATATTTCAAGTGTGAAAAACATAGGACATTAAACAATAAAAACCCTGGACTCAGAGTTTAATGCTTTCAATGCTCAGGGGAAATAGTATTCAATATACATACATCTACAGAGTGCTTAAAAAAATTCTATATCATTTGAAATATGCAAGTGTTTCAGAAAAATCATTAACATTTTATTACCAATTCCCATTCAAATTATCTCACATTTTAACGGCATGTATAGAAACAACTCAAAACTCTACATTTAAGTGTTTAAATGTCTGTAACTCTCTCTCTCTCTCTCTCTCTCTATATATATATATATTTATTTATATTGATATGATTATAATCTTAGGTTACTCATACCATAGCTCCAAGTTTCATGTGTTACCAAAATCATCAGACACTTAATGAGTGTAAGTGGCTAAACATACAGAGGCAGTAAAAACAAATGCAGACAGTGTCTTGAAAAAACTTTACATATTGGAATACCCCAAAGCCAACAATATGTTGAATAAAAAACAAAACAAATTAGTATTCAAGCGTAGAAACCTTTATAAATTTCTTTTGTATCATCAACTTCTTCATTAAAGTCAATGTGGGGAAAAATAAATGCAATAGAAAAATATCTAGATATATAAGCAAATAAATAACTCATCTTTTGGTCAAAAGAATGAAAAACTTTTGTTTCTCTCAGTCATGTTTTCATATTTTATGTCATGTGATCAATTTTTCTTAATATGAAGTCAAACCATTTATAATGCATTTCTTAAAACAATTTGCTTTTATCATTAATCACACAACACACACACACACTATTGCCCATAAGTAATTGCTAATTTCTTCAAAAATAAAGGTGGGAAATCCCCATGGTATAGTAGCTAATGTGCTAGACTGTAACATCTTATAAGTATGTTTGAACTTAAGTCACAGTATATACCATGATCTCCACCACTGGAGATCGAATCAGTGACCACAGAGCTGAAACTCTACAACTGAGCCACCGTCCATATCACACACAAGTGACACCAAATTAACTAGTCATGGTAATTGCACAGCCAATTAACCTAAATGTGTCTTGCTAGTTACATCTGTACTATTTACAGAGGACACGGTCACCTCCAGGGCCACGTCTTCCCAAGAGGATTAGAAATACGCATCCGCGTTATTATCATGACCTCAATGGCAAGGATATAGATCTACATTTTCTTTTTTAAGTTGAGGAATTATATTGTAAATTGAATTACCATGACCAGAAAATCAGGTGAATAATAAGGTTGAAACAGCTGTCCAGTGTTTCCGTATGTCATGTGTAGGGGTTCACTGAATTTTCTGGTCATGGTAATTCAATTCACAATATAATTCCTCAACTCAAAAAAGAAAATGTAAATGCAGTTAGAGTATTATGCTAACTTTTGGACTAATACCCTTGGAAAAGGTATGAACCCCCTTATCCTTCCAGTGGTTGATTAAATAGCATCCCTACTGTCCTTTAACAAGGATGGTTTTGGCATAAAATAACCCATGGAGTTTGATATGCCATAAAAAGAAAAGAACCAAAACCAGTCAAAAATACAATTGCAACACCTCCATTACCAAAAAGAGGACTGAATAAATTTATATAAGGAGCGTACGTATTTTTCATCAGGTACATTATCATAGTTTTGCTAAAATGTCCACATTTTCATAGGCTTTATATTTTCTCTTACCTTTGCTGAGTTTGAATCAAGGCTTCAGTTTCACATAATATGGAACATACAAACCATTCTATATATTTGTATTTTATTGTTATTTACTGAGTATCTTAAATTCAGAACAGGGCCACAAATATTGAGTACCTAGTAAGAAATTGAACTTACTTCTCAGTAGTTATTGATCTGTGAGTCTAGCTTGCTAATCATGATATCACAGTGAGGCATCCACTTTGCAAGGTTATAATATGAAAAAAAAAAGCCCAAACAATCTTGCTTTCAATAGTCTTCTTTGATAATCATAATTATGTTTTATTTGTCAATTCTGAATACCATAAGAAATGATATCTGGTGCTATATGACTCACATAGTCATCAATGAACCAGCTTATTATATTCATATTCTTTTTGTTCAGCATATACATGCATGTGTGTCTTTAGATAGAAAAATTGCCTAAACGCCCAGAGCATCTTTAACAATAAAACTCTCTCATAGATGTCCACCAGGATGAAGATTTGGAGCAAGGATGGGGTTCTTTTACCTCCATTGCCCTTGTTCCATCCTTCCCCTGACTTACCTTCCAATTCATGCACAAGTCAGTTTCTCCTTATCGTTTTTTTTCATTTCCTTTTTTTTTTTATTCCATTATTTTTTTAATATTTATTTTTGGTTTTTGCTTCTTTTTTTTTTATTTCTTCTTCCCCTCTTTATTCGTCCTGTTTCACCTCTAACCTCCCCAGCCCAGCCACCTGACACTCTCTTGCAAAATTCTATCTCAGTATCATTTCTATGTATGATGTATGCATGCTCTGCTTGCCAAATGCCTCTGTCCATCACATTTCCAGAAAATGACTTCCAGCAGTAGACGTAATACAGAGTTACTGCTCTGAGCTAAGAAAAAAAAAGAATTAAAAAAGGAAAATAAATAATAAAGAAAGGAAAGAAAGATCTACAAATAGAAGGAAGAAGTAAAGATATAAAGTGAGAGAAATAAAAAGAGATGAGTTCTCTAGGAGTCCATCTTTTCCCCCTCCAACCACCACTGCTTCTCTGTCTCTTCCTTCTGAATCTTGTCTTCTCATTCAATATTTTCTTGTCTCTTCCATTTCTATCAAACAGAAAGCAACCTTACCTCCTTTCTCTCTGTCTCTGTCTCTGTCTCTCTCTGTCTCTGTCTCTGTCTCTGTCTCTGTCTCTCTCTCAACCTCTGTCCTTCCTTTTTTTTTTCATTGTTTTATTTCTTTCCCCCACATTTTTTTTCCTTTTTGCCCTTAGCAATAGGCAAGTCTAGAGCAAGTAACAACCATTTGTCATGTCAAGAAGCCACACACACACATACACACAAACTTTTTTTTTTCTTGTAGTTGATTTATTAAAGTAGAGTGATGGTTACTCGATGGTCTTTTATATCATACCGTGATCAGCCCCTGCAACACCAAGATCAACCCAGGACTCACTGAGCAAACCCTTTTCTTTCTGTCTTATTGGCAAAGTTAAAAAA
>OY757908.1:109342777-109402777 GCA_963585895.1 Sepioteuthis lessoniana
TGTATATATATATATATATATATGAAAGGCTAGTTGATTAAAGTGGAGATGGCTTCAACTTATTTAAAACACATGAAAGAAGATTGAGACTCCTCCACATTAAATGGCAAGCCTCTGAAATTTGTAGACCAGTTCATATACGTCAGTAGCAGTATCTCATCCTCTGAAAGTGATGTCAACATACACATAGGATAGGTATGAACTGCTATTGACAGACTGTCAATCATATGGAAATCTGATCTCTCTAATAAAACAAAATGGGATTTTTTTCAACCTGTAGCCCTGTTGGTACTACTGTTTGGGTGCACCACCTGGACTCTAATGAAACGCTTGGACTAAAAGCCAGATTAGAGCTACACAAGAATGCTACGTGTAGTTTTGAAGTTGTACTCCACAAAGTAACTGCTGTATGGTCACTTCCCATTTGACAAACCATGCAAGTAAGATTAACGAGACATGCAAGGCACGCCTGGAGAAATAAGGACAAACTCATAAGTAATGTTCTTTAATGGACTCCTATGCATGGACACACGAGTATTGGCCAACAAGCAGACTTACCTACATGTGATATATCCTACCTATGAATATTACTTGGTACGTTCCATTTCTTATAAGTATGTTTGACATTATTGTGAGAGGGGTGACAATACACCTAGTAGTAACCACTAGCAGTGGTTACTTTCTTCCTGCCGCTGGCAAGTATTGTATTTTGTTAATGCTATAAAGATTTCCATTTCCTTTCCAACCTCTGTTTTGGTCATTTCTCATTCAGTAACATTTTTGTTCGGTTACAATAATACATCAGCTTTGTGCTGACACTGGATCCAGTCTATAACACCTCCTAAGAGTGATTGAAAATAAGGACAAAAAGCAAGAGATAGTCTGGAGACTCCATGCTGTCAGAAGGACTTGATGAGGATGGTATATATATATATATATAATAAAAGATAATATGCATAAAAAATGCTTGATGCAAGCTAATATAACAAAGCTTGTGTAAAAAATAAAGTATCTAAATCTATATACTCTTAAACTCTATTACTTAAAGTTTTATATATGTCACACAATTGTCCAATGGAAATAGGGGAAAAGTGGCTATTCCACTGTATCTGTGTGTTTGTGTATTTGTGTTTGTGTGAATAAAAGGTTTTATAAAATCCTCAGCAGATTTAGAATGAATTAACGATGATGGTGTAATAGTCATAAAGTTAATTAAGAATAAAGCTTAAAGAGTTGAATTTTCATTTGTTTTTGTTTTTTTTGTTGGTTGGTTTTTTAGTTGTTTCAATCATTTTAACAATGGCAGATATCAAGTTTAAAATCTAAGAACTGCTCTAGGACTTTATGAATACACACACATACATACATACATACACACTATATATATATATATATATATATATATTTCTTTAAGAAAACCAAAATCGGTCACATTAGGATTATAAATTTATTTCCATCCTGTTATGGGTATTCATAAATATCAATAACACCAAAAGAAAACAGGACTTCTTCAGATCGACCAATTTTGTTTTTCTTAAAGAAATTATTGCTCTGTGACGTTTGTCACATTGAGCTCTTTACCAGGAAAATTTTAAATGTTCTAGTGGAATGAATTTGTCCTGACAGAATTATTCCTGACTCCGGTTTATCTGGACTGAATAATACATGTGTATATATATATATATATGTATGTTAGGGTTATTCAATAAATAAGGTGGATTTTGATGTACATTTGGACCTTTTTCAAAAATTTATGGTGATTGATTGTTTCATGTCTCAGAAAACTGTCAGCATCACCTACCTTATTGACCACTGTGGCCAGAACTTTTTATTTATTGGAGAGTCAGTTTTTTTCCTACTCTATGGGTTAACATTTCGACTCAAGTTCATTGTAGAAAACCCACGTTTTGCCTATTCGTAAATATTTATTTGACTAAAACATGCTTTTCTGTTTGCATCACCCATTTTTCTGTAAATTTAATACGGTTTTTACTTCTCAGCTACCCAAAATTTAATGGCAGACCTTTATTTTAGCCAGGAATACACTGTTTGATTTGCCACCATTTTGAATAGCCTCAAAAGAAATATTTTTGCTTGATTAAAATGGTTTTTGCCATTAACCAATTCCAAACAATGCAGAGTTTACATTTATGGAAAAAAATTCTGAATAAAAGCTGATTTTTATTTTTCTAAAGAAAATTTCCTTTATCTATTGAATGACCCTCGTATATATATATATATATATATATAGTTACAAAATGTTCTAAATGGTTATGGGAATTTGAAAGGTACCTGAAATCATGGTACCTGAAATCAAGGTACCTGAAATCAAGGTACCTAAAATGCTTGTTTATTGCTGTCTATTTATATAAATGTTTTTTATTTCTCGAGCAGTGAGTTGCATGTTTATTTTGATAATATTTCTCTGCCAAACGAAATAGTCATTTTTAAGTGCCTAATTCACGTAAGTGCTGTTCTTGGTAGGAATATGTATACATACATGTGTGTGTGTGTGTGTGTGTGTGTGTGTGTGTGTTAATTGAGTATAAAAGAAATAAAATTTTGAAAGTTGCCCACGAATAACACCATTTAGTCTGCTTGTGACTAAAATGTTGCATTCCAATGGCCTTGATCTTTTGTATAAAGAATATATCATACAATTTTGGTTGTTATTCATCTATCTGTCGTAGGGATAATCTGTATGTTTTGTATTTGTCTTGTTTTTTGTTTTTTTGTTGTTTTTTTTCTTTATCCCAACCCCTCAGACAAGATACCTTATCCAAAAAATTTTAGCAAAGCATCAGAATAACTCTTGTCCTCCAGCTGCTCTCTTCTGTAGATTTGACCCCTCCAGATATTTTCTTTTGTTCCCAAGCTGAAATCCACCTGAAGGGTTTTCAGATAGTAAAACAGATAGAAGAGAATGCATTATGAGATCTGCACATTATCTTTCAAGACAAATTTCTGGAATTCATTCCAGAATTATAAAAAAGTGTTAGCAATGGTGTATCAACAATTGAAGGAAATATTTGGAAAAAGACGATTCTTATTTGGTTGTAGGTAAAGCAATGAATTTGTTTTGGAAAAATGTTCAATTTTGGAGGTGGGGATACACCATGTGTACATACATATATGCTTGTGTGTGTGTGTGTGTGTGTGTGTGTGTGTGTGTGTGTGTGCGCGTACGTGCGTGTGTGTGTGTGTGTGTGTGCGTGCGAGTATTTGTTTTTATACACACACACACACACACACACACATGCACACATATATATTACAATCAAAATATTGATCAATGTTTAAAAACTCTTCTTCATTGATTTAATCATTGCCCAATATTTTGACTGTTATATGGCTCTATCCTGAATATTGAATAAAAAGTAAGTAAGCAAGCTTATATATATATATATATTAATAAAGTTGGCAACCTTAGTTGAAGGTGACCCGAAGGCTCCCTTTTTGATAGCTACTACTCCAAGGTGTAGGGGTGGGTGCTTCTCTATTCCCTGGATTGCTCTATATTACTCTTGATCCATAACTTATAATGCTGAGTGCCAAGCAAGGCGGCATCAAGAACCATTTTTGAGTCTTAGGTATGACTCGACCAGGGATTAAACCCCAGTCTCCCTGACCATTCGTAAACACTCTACTCATCAGCCGTATGGCCTGGTGAATATTGAATACTATTTCTAAAACAATGCAAGTTTTGTTTTATGTATTACTAAATATATATATATGTACATATATATATATATATATATATAGAGAGAGAGAGAGAGAGAGATGAACAAAAGTGATAAGTCAAATAGGAATATTTCTTTATAGATATTTATCTTTTAATTGTTCTCAACTATTTTGACCTTAGGTCATTGTCAGAAAAGGTTTTTGTGAAGAAAGGTTTCTCAAGAAAGTTTTTGAAATAATTTTTAAAAGAATTGATATACTATAAAAGAAATGAAAAAAATGAATTGGTACCATCGCATATCCATTCATTGAATGAAAATTACTTTTTGGGATCCAACTCTCTTCAACTAACCTTTATATGATCCCTGCTATCATAGACACTTGGCACTGAACCCCTCCTTTGGAAGATATTTGCACCAGTATGATTCCGGCTCATGGGTCTAATGGGTAGAGTGTTCGCCAATGGTCCAGGAGACCTGGGTCCAATCCCAGGTCGTGTCATACCAAAGACTTTAAAATGGTACTTGATACCGCCTTGCTTAACACTCAGCAATATAAGGTACGTATCAAGGGCAAAGTGGAGCAATCCAGGGAAGGAAGTAGCGCCCTCCCCTACATCTCGGTGTAGTAGCTATTGAAAATGGAGCCCTCTGGTCGCCTTTGACTACGGTCGCCAACTTTACTTACTTTACTTTACTTCCGTGTCTCAAATAGGAGTTTGTAATGTTACTGCACCAAAAAGGATGTTGTACTGTTAGATACCAAATATACGGTTCTAACCTTGCTGTTGGAAAAAGTGACAAACACACAGAAACCCTGTCCTGGCTCACTAACACAAGAGTTTATTTGCTACTACACTTTTAAAGTAATTATTGGAGAGAAAGAAACAGAGTATGAAAGCTGAGTTGACCTAGGAAGCTGGACAAAAAGAAACAACATCTCAAGAGGAAAGAGAGAGAGAGCAGACATAGACCTTGAATTATCTTCTATGTTTCCTCTTGCAGTTCTAACAAGTGCTTCCACAAGAGGATTGTCCTCACCACTATATATCTGGGCTCCAACTGCTCTTTACATCATAATCTACAGCCAACTCTCGTCTTTACCTCATTGTATCTTGCAGCCAACTTTTGTCTTTACCATGTCATGTCTTGCAGCTAACTAACTTTCAAACTGGAGTCATCCCCTTATTTCCACTTGGTATCGGAGGGAGGAACATGTCTGTTTCCAGTAATTCCACATCTGCACAGAAGATTTTGGACTTCTTTTTTTTCTTGTCATTTTCAATTACTGTAGTTATTCACAAATGACTAGCTGACATGCAACAAGTGCTTTAGCCTGACTCACTTGGGGGGTTTCTAGCCATTCAATAAACTCTCTGCCTGCTTTTCCTTCTTATTTTTTCTTCTCTTTCCTTTCACAGAAATTAGCTAAGGATTATTATTAGTTACTGGAAACCATATAATTGATTGAAATATTAGAAATTATATAATTGTGTTTGAATTATTAGCATAAGATCAGAATACTTGGTGATTAGGTAAATTAGGTAACTGTGTGCAAATAAATGGGTGCAAATAAATGATTATTAAATAGGAATTGTTTCTTGAAACCTTATAATTACATGAATTATTAGTATTAAATCAGAATACTTGAAACTATCAAACACTATTATTACAATGAGGAGTTTTAGGTTATTAGCAAAATCATTTTGAAAAACAATAAAAACATTAATTGTAACCTATTACTTAACTAGTTCTAAATTAAGAATACTAATTGATTCATTATACTTAAATTATATTTTTAAGGAGATAAATTATATCACTTTGGTTTTTCTATCTTATTAATACTGAAATATTCATCCAAATCCAATGTTGTAGAATATTGCATTTGTCAAGATAAATGATTTCTAATTAAATATAATTGTTTATTGTTTATAATTCCTTTATGTGATACAAGAATGAAATTTAGATTCTGAAAAGTTTATCATTAATGCACATTAAAAAGTCAAATATCACTTAAATCTAGGGGAAAACATTAACAAAAAAATGGTTATATGATAATATATAATATGATAAACGCATAATAACATCAACAGCCAAAAAATAAACGTAATTTTTAAAAAATTACAAACTGCCCACTAAAAATGAAGTTGAAGGTCCAATGTGATCTCTTCTCTTAATTATATATATAATCATTTTAAATATCCTGTCTGGTGACAAAAGCTGCTTGGTAGTGCTAGGAGTGGCAGTACCGCCTTGAGCTACCAAAACTGTGTTATCACTCCTGGTTGGCGGCTGATGAGGGCAGGGTATCACACGTGCTTTCACACATTGTATGATGAAAAAAAAAGAAAATAAGAGCAACTCGTCTAATGCCAGTCAGTTTTTGTGAGATCTCAATATGTGTCTTTTTTTTTAAATTGCACAGGGATGATTTTTCATTTTGATCTAACTAATAGGCTTACTTTATATAATTAAACAATTTCTCCTCATTGTTGCATTGATTGGTTGCTTGATTTTAATAACATGTCAACCCATCTTGGAATATTATTTGCTCAGAGGTTAGAGAATCACATTCCTTGTATATTTATATTTACATTTTTGATATTTTTTTTTCCACATCGCCCAATCAAATATGAATAATTTTCAAACAGACCTATTTGACCCATAGCTGAGACCCTAACCCTGATCAAAGTAGACCTGGGAGTAATGACTATGAAAAGATACTCCAAGGTACTACACACATTTCAGAGCTCCAGAAATGGAGCCTCACCATCAAATACAATTTAATGTCACTTTCTTCTCATTATTGCTTAGGGGGGTGTCCTCATGGTGTAATAGTTAAAGCAATGGACTGCGGAATCGTTGAAAGCGAGTTCAAAATCCACTTGCACATTTATGTTCACTTTTGAATAAATACACTTAGGAAAGGCATGAATCCTCTTATCCTCCCAATGATTGGTTAAATAGTACCACTAGTGTTCTTCTAAAAAGATGGCTTCGGCATTAAATAACCTACAAAAGTTGATATGCCATTAAATAATAAAACAAAGAAACCATCATTATTGCTTTGCATCATAACTTATTATTATTAACTAAAAACCGACCCTATGGTCATGCTTGTGACATGGAACTATGTTTTGTGAGAACTAACAAATTGATAAATATCAAGTGGTTGACATTTATGAATTCCTAGTGGCCATTATTCATTCAACAAATGTAAACACAACATATTTTAACCATTGCCAATAGGGCATACAATAAGCTGAATGTAATCCATGCAGAGTAGTAAGACCCTTGCAAAAATGGATGCCCTGGGTATGAAACTAAACTGCAGATAATGATGATACTGCAGTTCTGAAGCTTTGGACAGTGTGGAGTACTCTTTAATTGCCATTACTCCCAGGTCTACCCTGAGTGGTAGTACCTGTTAGTGTCTTATCTATGGGTCAAATGAATCTGTTTAAAAATCATTTGTATTCAATAGAACCAGCTAAAAAAAGCTCTCAAGAAACAACTACACAAAAAATGTAAAAATGTACATAAAATGAATGCAATTCTCTAAACTTAAAGCATAAAATAATCATGGGTGGATTGAAATGCTGTCAAAACCAATCAATCAATCAATCAACGTTTTTAGTTCAAAATTCATAGGAAAAAGTTATTGAAAAAAGTTATAACTTCAGTTTCTGACTTGAAAATTTTCAACTTGATGTTTACTTTATATGGTTAAACAAAATGATAAAGATTTGCTTTAGCTAACTTGAGGGATACACAGTAATTGTCCAGTTTAGTATAATGTTTACATTGTGGCCTAATGATTAGAGTGTTTGCCTATGGTCTGGGAGACTGGGGGTTCAATCCCAGGTCAAGTCATACCAAAGACTCAAAAAATGGTACTTGATGCTGCTTGCTTTGCACTCAGCACTATAAAGTAAGGATCAAGGGTAAAGTGGAGCAATCCAGGAAAAGGAGTAGCACCCTCCCTTCCACCTCAGTGTAGTAGCAAATGAAAAGGGAGCTTTTGGGTCACCCTCAGCTAAGGTCGTCAACTTTACATTGTAAATCAAATTCCTTTAAAGCTTTGTAATTTAAAAAATAATATACTACTGGTGTCTCATTAGTAAGCATAGAAAATATGGTGGTCATAATTTGACCAGCCTTTGAGTAAGACAGGGAGAGTCCTTGTGGCATACTGACTAATGTGTTTATCTGTGGCATCATATAAAGCAAGTTTGAATTCCAGTCTTGCTATTACATTCACTTTCAGACTAATATCCTTGAGAAAGGTATGAACTTTCACATCCTCTCAGCAATGGGTTAAATATTACCACTACTGTTCTACGAAGATGGATTTTGCATTAAATAACCTGGAGAGTGATATGGCATTAAACAAAGAAACCAAACCAAATCAAATAAATAGACAAAAAAGACATTTGGTGAAGATGATCATTTGTTGTTGGCAATCAATGAAATGTGAAGTCATAATTGCAATGTAATTTTTAAAATGTCACCAATACTTTTCTAGTAAAAATTATATAAATGAAGCCTACTCACAATATGAGGCACAGAAAAAATCTTCCCCAAGAAAAAAAAAACACCCTCTAAAAAATATCTTCAAAGAGAAATGAGCCAATCGATAATAGCCAAAGCATGCTCACGAGTAACCTTATGGTGAGGATTTGTGAGAGTAGGGGCAGAAATTGAAGGGAGAGGGGGTCAAGAAGAAAGATAGGTAGTTCTCAAGAATAGATAGATTGAAGAAGGGCTTGAGTGCCCAGGGCTCGTCCATCACCTCATCCCATCCTAGCTCTCTCTGTCTCTGTCTCTTCCCTCTCTCCTCCCCATCATCAAATTCTTTTTGCTGCATCCCTAAGATGCAATGAAGTGTGCCTTGGGACTTAAAGACATCAAACTATAAAAATAGAGCAAAACAATGGCAGGAGGTCACAGTGCTTTTTTTTTCCCTTACAGCAATGTTAATAATAAGGAATCAGAGGCAAAAGCTTTTTATGATAAACATCTACCAACAAATAAATAATGAAATCACTCCTTCAAAACACACACACATAGCTTCCTTTCGCAATATTTACCAACTGACTTATATCAGAAAGGAAGACTGTCCATCTTTGACTTGCCTTGTCTAAAAGCAAAATCTAGAATTTGGGAATATTTGTTAAATTTAAAAGAAAAGCCCTTAAGCAAGTGCTAAAAATCTATTGATATTATAAAAGTCTGATAAAAGAACTGATGACCTTGAGGTTTAAAAGAAATTACTCAAGGTCATTGACAAGTTTAAACTTCATAAAGAAAAAAGATAAGCAAAAAAAAAGAAAGTGATAAAAATATATTATCACCTATATATAGGTAATCTACAAATCTTTTAAAATGAAAAATTAATATCCTTTTCAAACAAAGCTATATGAATTTTATTATTCTTAGTAAAACATTATACAACAAAAACTGATATCATTTATGACACTACTCTACAATATTTAAACAATGTAACAAAAGATAAAATTGCTATACCTCAAACCAAAAGTCAAATCAAATAAATACAAGAATCATTCAATAAATAAGAAGAATTTTTTTTGAAAAAAACAAAATAGATTTTTTTCAGAACATTTTTCTATAAATGTAGACTCTGCATTATTTGGAATTGGTTAATAACAAAAAATTATTTTAATCTTGCAAAAAATTCCTCACAAATGTGCTAATCATGGGTTTGCGATGACTAGCCCAACACAAAAAGATGCCACGTAATAGAAACATAATGACTCCCAAGTAAATAAAAAGTTCCAGGCAGAGCAGTCAGTAAAGAAGGTGATGCTGACAATTTTCCGGAACATGAAAGGACCCATCATTATTTAGTCTTGGTTAGGCAACATATCTAAGAGTTTTAATTCAAACCAGCTACATCTCCATTAAAAATTGGCCTTGTATCATATCCTATTTATGATGCAGGGGTTGAGTAAATATGTATATATATAAGGTCTACTTATTGGTCTGATTTGGTTTGGTGTATTTATTTAATTAATCTTGAGAGATAAGGGGCTTCATACCTTAATGTAATAGGCCAAAAAAGAATGGAATAGCATGACTGGAGTTTGAAGTGGGTCGAGTGCGCGCCAATGGCCTGGGAGACCAGGGTTCACTCCCAGGTTGAGTCATACCAAAGACTTAAAAAATGGTACTTGGTACTTCCTTGCTTAACACTCAGCATTATAAGGTAAGGATCAAGGTGAAGTGGAGCAATCCAGGGAAAGGAATTGTGCCCTCTCCTACACCTCGGAGTAGTAGCTATCGAAAAGGGAGCCTTTGGGTCACCCTCAACAACAGTCACCAACTTACTATGATGTCATGGCCAGCACTTTAACTACTATATACCTCAAGGAGTCTGTCCTGTACTTATTGGACATATATATATATATATATATATATATATATATATATGCTACATAAATAAATTGTTTATCTGAACAATTTATTTTCATTTTGAAGTCATATTTTTTAACTATATTGGTATAGCATTAACCAAATTACCATAATTAGTCATTTATAAGCCACAAGTATGTATAATATACACCCCAAACTTTCAGCAATGAAATTCTGTTAAAAAAACATTACTTGTGTATATAGTATGCATTGACTTTTGGGAATTTGCAGCAGCTAGATTTATATTAAATTTAACATTTGTTCAATATTTATACAATTCGTATTAACAAGAAATAAGAATTTATATAGATTATATAATGTTTCAAAGCTCAAAATTTACATACTGTTTTAGGAGAAAGTGAAGACATGTTCCCATGAAAATATAAAAACATTAATGAAAATAAATTCACCATAGAAAAAAATAAATTGTAAACAAACACACATTCTAGTGGCTATTTTGATTTGACTTTTATTGCCAGGGGACTCAAAAGGTTTAAAATTATTGAAAAAATGCCACTATTGAAGAATGTTCTCTCTCTCTCTCTCTCTCTCTCTCTCTCTCTCTCTATCTATCTATCTTTGCTCCCCAGGTATGAACTATTGGTCATCTCTCTCTCAATTTTCCCTTTTTTTTTAATACTCTCTCTCTCTCACTCTCTCTCTCTCTGTTTTTCTTTCTCTCGCTATACCACTGGTCTTGGCTGGAATTTGAACCCAGCATGCCAATTTCATTCTATGTGCTGTTTACTTTTTGGCCATTTGACATATGCATTGCACATTCTTTATTTGCTATAGAGACCTTTCAGACTACAGTCCAGTATCAATAAGTTTACATTCCCTTTTAACATTTTCTTTTTGCAAAATAACATCACCATGTTTTGCCATGTATTTCTTAAAAGAAAACCCAGAGGCATTTTCATTTCATGCTGATTTCTGTTCAAACATAAGTATAAAGCCGCAACAAGAGAAAATAAATAAAACTATAGGGTTTTTTCCTTCTTTAATAAAAAAAAAAATAAAATACCAAAAAGACTAATTAAAGATACACTGTAAACAAGTTTATCAGTTGAAGGGGACAACTAATAAGGGAGATGACTTAATGAAGGAGAAACCTACAAGGTGCGATCAAAAAGTATCAAGACTGAATCTTTTCATTTTAGTTTTAAAAGAGAAAATTTAAACAAAGATATGTGCACAGCTGAGTATGTATTCACCTCTTCTCTCCGCCATGAGTAGTGTATGACACAAGGTGAGATTTTTAAAGCAGAGTATTGGTTTGAATTCAAAGTTTTCCTTCTCCTAGACTGGTTGCCTTAACAAGGTTTATGCCCTACTATTTATTCATTGTTGGAGGGAGAAAAGATGGATTCACGTCTTACTTAAGGATATTAATGCTAAGTGAAATGTAAACAGCTTTTTCCAGGACTTGAACTTGGATCACTGATTCCATTTCGTATGATGATAACTATTATGCTTAACATGCCACATTAAATGCACAGCCAAAAAACTGATAACGTGATGATATGCAGTTGTCTAGAATACAGTCCAGACAAAGTCTAGATAAATCAAAGTGAATTTTCAATATTTTAATAGGTATAATAGAACTAAACAGTGTACTTATGCTCAACGGAATTGTTTGAAATAGAACTCTTTTCACATTTAACTGTGTGTAAACAAAAAACTGTTCTTGTGCTAAACTGAATTGTTTGAAATAAAACTGCTTTGTCATTTAAACTGTGAATTTATGCTAAACTGAACTGTTTGAAACAAAACTGTTTTGACATTCAAACTGCGTACTTATGCTAAACTGAATTGTTTGAAATAGAAATATTTGTATGTATAAAAATGGATTTGGCATTAAATAACCTACAATGGTTGATATGCCATAAAGCCAAACCAAACTAAACTATTAGTTCTCCCCTTACAAATTGGTAGGTTCCTATTAACAGCAGCTGCATATTTGTCTCACTTACTTATACAAATGAACTCACCTTTAGTGTTCAAAATAAATTCTCTATTTTTCCACTAGACAGGGACTTTTTACTGGCATGACGGATTCTTGTTAGTATAAAACCAAGATCTACTCAACATTTCATACTATATCTAAAGATAAGTTTTAGAGGTGCTTTGACAAACAGATAACTTACAGAAATAAGTGTATTGTATACCAAGTGTATTATTCTGAAGAAAATTAATGTTTCATTCATTGTTCATTTCTGTCTTGGTAAATACAGCATCTTAATTTTAGTTGCTTTTCATTTCAACCATCCAGATTCTCAGTCCTTTGCTAGTAGTAAACAGGTTGTAATATTATCTTTAATTTTTCATTAGATGAAGCATTATCCATATTTACCCAACCCCTCTGCTCAGGCAGGATATGACACAAGGTCAATTTTTAAGCGGAGTTTAACAGGTTTGAATTCAGAGTTTTCCTTCTCCTAGACTAGTTGCCTCACCAAGGCTGAAAAAATCAGTCTGCCCTACTATTTACCCATAGCTGGAGGGTGAATAATTGTATTCATACCTTTCCCCAGGGTATTAGTGCTCTGTGAAATGCAATCAGTCTCTTCCAGGATTTGAACTCATGTCGCCGTGTCCATTTCCTACGAGGATAACCATTACACCACGGGCACCTCCACAAATGAAGCCTTAACAACCATTATTAATTTTTGATTAGTATATTATTCATCTTAATTTTAGTAGCTTTTTATCACAACTATTCAGACTGTCAGTCTATCGCCATCAATAAACAAGTAGTAATATTATCTTGAACTTTTTCATAAAAAAGAAACTCTCCATAAGACTCAAATTTGTATCCCTTTATCTTGAGAGGCCTACCTTACTGTTGTAGTTTATTAACATATATAAGTAGCTTTAATTGTAATACAATCTTGAATAATAAATATTCTTTCAGTCTAAATCTCTGAGATGAGGAATTGTTATTCTTTACATCATTTATATAATTTAGACTATTGTCCTCATCTTGGTTGTCAACAAGATAGCCTTACTACTTCTGGATATCGTTTGGTTGGGTTTTATGGTATATCAACCATTGTAGGCTATTTAATGCTAAATCCTGTTTTTACATATATATCAAATATATATGATCAGTAAACTCATTTTGTTGATAAATTTTTGAATGAGCTTGAGCTCATTCTTTTGTACTCAGTTAAATTGTTTCATGAATTTCTATATAACAAAACTATTTCTACTTACTATGAACATCTCAAACAATTCAATTTAGTGTAAGTCATTTGTTTGCACTCTGTTAAAATGTCAAAGAGTTCTATTTGATCCATATATTGGACCCTATCAGGTGCTACCACTCTTGGTCAGAGTGGATCTAGGAGTGATGGCAATGAAGGGTACTCCTCATTCCCCAAACCTCCAGCATTACTGGGGCCTCACCATCAGGTTGTTTAGTGTCATATTCAAGATACTCATTTGGGTGGGGGTCTTAGTACTCTGCAGAGATGCTGTTGGTGTATTCTACAGCCCCTTCAGGCTACCACTAATGGAGGCTAGTGGTGTATTGGTTATCTCTTAGAAAGTGGACAGAGAGAACTGTTTAAATACTGGACAAAGCTGTTTACATTTCACTTTGTGTTAATACCATAGAGAAAGGCATGAATCCATCTTAGCTCCCTCCAGCTACAAGCAAATAGTAGGGCAGACTGCACTTTTTATCCTTGGTATGGCAATTGGTATAGGAGAAGGAAAGCTCTGAATTCAAACCAGCACCACTCAGCAGAAAAACTGATCTTATATCTCATGTTCCCCTGGCAAAGACATTGGATAAATTCATATTAATAATAAAACAATGGAATGTAAATAAGAATACCAAATATGGTTTTGAGTAATCAAAAAAAGCAAAATTATTTTAAGTCAAACCTGTTGTCAACATAGGGAGTCCTTGTCTTCTGAAAATCACTCCCAGTGAATGTGATGCGAACTAAATTTTTACTCCTCTACCAATTCATATTTAGTAGATCCCTCCCACCATCACTGGTAATACTTTAGTGAAGCACCTGATTTAAGTTTTGAATTCAGTCTTCTACCAACTGTGAAAGCTCTTATAGCTCAATCAATTAGAGCAGTTACCATAAATAATATAAAAGGCTTCCTGAGGTAAAAGGGATATGATTTTGAGTTTTGCCTCAAGCTTATTCTTTATTTCTTGTGTTGTTTACTAGTAGCTGTAGACCAATGACCAGAATAGTTGTGACAAAAAGCCACTAAAATTCAGAAGAAAGAAATACAAGTTAAAGATTAATAACATAGCACCTAAGTTTGAAAGAGAAAAAGCTCCAAACTATTCACTTTTGTTGTGTCCTCATCAGGAAGGAAGAAGAAATATGATGAAGAAAGGTCAGTCACTTCACAATTTTTCCCCTTTTTTTCCTCTCCTGAGAAACTTGTTAAGGTGTTAGTTGGATGAGCCAATTGAGGCTCATAATGTCATTTGGCTTTTCTCACCTTTTCAAAGCAAGTGAGACATTTTTATTTTTCCTCATATTATTAAGAAAGAGGTGAACTTACTGAAGCTGCTCAATGTCATTTATTTCCCTTTTTCAACCTTACCAAACAAGTAAGACATTTTTATTTTCCTCTTTTTCTTTTTCTCTCTTTCTCTCTCTCTCTCTCTCTCTTAGTCTCTCTCTCTCTCTTTCTCTCTCTTTCTCTCTCTACTCTCTCTGTCTCTGTCTCTCTCTTGACACTCTCCACACCAGGTGCAGTTTTCACTGTACTTATTTGTAGAGGGTGGGGACGGCTAAGTTTTTCACACCAGTGGACATCAGAAATTTGATCTTGATGCTCCCTTCAGTTACAGGCCCCCACCATCTTCACTGGCAAGGCCTATCAATTTTTCCTGTAATGTAGTTATTTTGTCTTGCATTCTAGATTGGTTTCACTCGCAGAGGCATCAGTGGTAGCGTCTAGATGAAGAAGGTGCCAATTCCAGCTGAAGGCTGGCTGAGATACCCATTTTCATTTTTTGACACTGTTGCAACCACTTTCTGAAGATTGGCTCTGGAGAAGATATCAGTACACCCGCAAGTGTACTCATATGTGCAGGTCTATGTAGGTGCAGATGTTTATGTAAATGTAGTGTTTTTCAGCTTATATATATATATACCAATAGTGTATGGTGGTTATCGTCGCAGGGTTGACACTGTGCGGCTGTTCTGACCCTACTATTCTGGTGTGAATATCACAAACATTTTCTCTGAACTAATATTTTCACCTAGTTGCTGGAACTTAGAATATGCCCCCTGCAAAAGGATAAGACTTTCCCGAAAGAGGTACATCCAGCAGTGAGGCTTCGATTCAGCAGCCTCCATATTCACAAGAAATAATTCCTTTCTACTTTAGTTGAACTTGTTTCAAAAACTAAAAATTCATCTCAAGGATGTGAGAGTTCAACTGACCATGGCTATAGAATACACCGACTGCATCTCTGCAGAAGGGGTAAGAGCCCTCACCCCAACAGGTGTCCTGGGTATGACATTAAACTATCTGATGAGGCTCCAGCCCTGGAGCTTTGGAGAATGTGGAGTACCCTTTCATAGTCATTACTCCCAGGTCCACACAGACCTGCAGTGGTAGTACCTGTTAGGATCCCATCTATGGATTAAACAGATCTGTTTAAATGGGAATACTCAATACTTCCTAGCTTTGTACAAAAAACTAATGATCTCTTAAGAAACAACGACACAAAAAATATGAATGTGAACATACAATGAATGAGATTACTTTACCTCTTGGCATAAAATAACTCTAGGTGGGTTGACATGCCATTAAAATCAATCTATCAATCAATAACTAATCTTTATGAAAAAGAGTATATTTTTAGTATACAAATTGGATTATGTGGTGGTCAGTGACTTTTAAAAATTATTTGCAAAATTTTTCTTGCAAAATACCCTTTTTATAAATACGTTGTTGGCAATCTTAGCCGAGGATGACCCAAGGGCTCCCTTTTCAATAGTTACTACACCGAGGTGTAGGAGAGGGCAGTACTCCTTTCCCTGGATTGCTCCACTTTACCCTTGATCCTTACCATATAATGCTGTGTTAAGCAAGGCGGCATCAAGTATCATTTTATAGAATCATTACATCAATACATTTACATATACAACTTATAAAACATTATTCATTACCAAATTCAACAATACTGAAACTCTATAACTACTCGGTATTAGAATTCCCAAAGGAATTGCTAGAATAAGGTTAAACACAATGTTCAACCGCCTTATCAATTCCAGGTCCTGATTTTTGCCACTTCAAAATAATAAGTTATATTCATAGAGGGTTTTAGTCATCTATAATATGAATTATTTTTCCAGATTTTTAAGCCTGAAAGTTAGAATTATAAATATTAATTTTTTCTTCATCACATAAATTAACAAAATCAGAAGAGCATGACTGAAAGTAAGTTATATCTATTGTCCAAACTCATATGTAACTAACACTTTTTAACAGAAAAATAGTTACTTAAGTGTGTGTTTATCTATAAGTTGTTTCTTCTATTGTGAACTTAGTAAAACCAGTTCATTGCAATAGTTGGTAGAATATTCACCAATGATCCAGGAGACCAGGGTTCAATCCCTGGTCGAGTTATACCAAAGACTCAAAAAATGGTACTTGATGCCTCCTTGCTTAACACTCAGAATTATAAGATATGAATCAAGGATAAGTGTAGCATCCAAGGAAAGAAGTAGCGCCCTCCCCTATTGAAAAGGAAGCCTTGGTGGGGTGTGACTATGGTCAACCAACTACTTACTTTTGTGAACTTATTTTCACCAAAAGTTTGTTACATTTTCATGTGAACATGTCCTTGTTTCTAAATACCATGTAAATTTTGTTTTTCAAAACTTTATATAAACTATATAAATTCTCATTTATTGATAAAAACTGGATAAAAAGTTAAACAAATGTTAAATTTAGTTTAAATTTAAATGTGTATCATATATGAAAGATGTACTTTTGCAGAATTTTGTGGCCAAAAGTTAAGGGTTCTGCCGGGAGACCTGGGTTCAATCCCAGATCGCGTCATACCAAAGACTTTAAAAATGATACTTCATACCTCCTTGCTTAACACTCAGCAATATAAGGTATGTATCAAGGGTAAAGTGGAGCGATCCAGGGAAAGGAGTTGCACCCTCCCTTATACCTCGGTGTAGTAGCTTTTAAAAAGGGAGCCTTCTGGTTGTCCTTGACTACAGTCGCCAACTTTACTTACTTATTATATCTGAATTCATGTTATACACAACTAATAAGGGTACAAAGTTTTTCTTCTTTTCTCAGTGGCTGGTCCAAATGAAGGGAAACTATCATATAACAGTGCAAATGGAAGTTTTTATTCAAATGATAAACAGTGTGAGCTTCATATAATGGCAGAACTTAATATTCCAAAGTCAGTGGTCCATGAAATCACCCATCAGGAGTTGGAATATCAAAAAGTGTCATCTTTTTCTTTTCTTGCTCAAAATTTCTACTTGAAAGTTAAGTCTGCCTTACCAATTACCCATTGCTAGGAGGGGGAATAGATTTATACCTTCCTAAAGAACATTTGTGCAAAGAAAAAAGCAAACAGCCTCATCCAGAATTTGAACTTGGTTAGTTTATCAGTTGATTGATTTTAATGGCATGTCAACTTGTCAAGGGTTATCTTATGTTTATAAGTTAGGGAATTGTGTTTATTGTATGCTTATATCTACATTTTTTATGTAGTCTTTTTTTTCTTTTTTAAAACATGTTCCTATTAAGATGAATAATGTTTAAACATCTATTTAATCCAAATTAGCAGCTACTACTACTCCCTCAGAGTAATGGCAAATCCACACACCCTGAATCCCCATAACTGGAGCCTCACCATCAGTTGTAGTTTAGTGTCATGCTCAGGATAACTATTTTTTTGGTGGGTATATGGTCAGCATATTAGCTCTGCTAATAGGGTGGAATTTGAACATACGTCACCAAGTCTATTTTCTATAACCACTCTGCCACTCAAGCCTCCATAGTACTTCCTCGAGTCAATATATTATAGTTGTGATCAGTTTTTGCAATGATATAAAATCAGCAGTTGCTATTCACTAAAATATTCCTAATCTTTCATCCACATCTCTCAGGTGCACCCTCTCACCCTGAACTGAGAAGTGTCAGTCCAGAAAAAGCGTAGCAGTTAACACCACAGATTTTGTGAGCTCAAGGTTTTCTCGATAATGATGCACCTTGTGACAGTTTGCTAACATGGAAGGAATGACTGAGGGAACACTTTGTAAAGTTAAAAAGAAAAAAAATTGTACACTCCTGTACACAAAGACAGATGAAAAGATCCTACAGCCAAACTCTATTTATATCAAACCGTGCAACTTGACCTTACAATCTCATCTCCTATGACACATCACACCCTCCTAGTTGTCTTCTCCTGCCAGGCTGCTCTGATCAAAAGCTTAGTGTCACAACCAAATTCCCCTATCCCCCACAATCACATATAGAGCGTTTGCACATATATTCTTTGATAATAAGTACCCACATTTTGGTGTCACCTTTTTTATCATGATCTACCTTCATCTTCTCCATCAGCTTTTTTTTTCTCTTTCTCTCCTCCCAATAATCAGTCTCGCACACCACATTCCCAAGAGACTTGACATAACACAAGTGTCTTAAAACACAGCATTTTGGTTGAGTGGTGATTACACACATTATTCAGTGCATTCTCCCTTACTCCAAATAGCTAGCTATTTATCTGCTTGCTTTGCAATATCTATTTTAAGACGTACATATCTGTCTCAACTGAATTATATATATACATATATATTCTCTCTACTTCAAGGGGAGTCCCCAAGTTGTAGTGGCTAATGTGCTCATCTATGATATCATAGTAAGTGAGTTCAAACTCCAGTTTCTCAATTAGATTTTCAAACTGACACTCTAGGAAATTGCATGAACCCTCTCATAACCCCAGTTATGGGTTAAATAGAATAACTAATGTTATTCAATGAAGATAGTGATTGCATTAAATAACCCATGTTGGTTGATATGCCATTAAACAAAGAAATCAAATCAATCTCTCCACTGGAGTATGTTTGAATTTATTCATCTGGTTCTATAACAATATTGTAAGCTATCACGATCAATATTTTTATCATTCCCAATCACAGAATATCCATATCTATTAATGAATCTAATAATCTAATCTGCTATACAGCAGCAGTCTCTCAATTTTCTTACATATAAAACAGGATGTGACTTTATATATATATATATATATATATATATTTCTTTTTTTTTTCATCATACAATGTGTAAAAGCACGTGCGATACCCTAGCCTCATCAGCCGCCAACCAGGGTGATAACACAGTTTCGGTAGCTCAAGGCGGCTACTGAAAGACTTTATATATATATATATATATATATATATATATATATATATATATATATATATATGCCACAATATCTTTTAAGTATAAAACAAGGTAAAAACTCATGACTCAAAATTTCATGTTGCTGATTCTCAGGTGATTTAGTATCAACACTAATCAACTGAATTGTTATTCAACTGAAGTGATATGTATTCTTATGAGTCATGTGATTATAATGTGGTTGACATATGTATTAAGTCATGTGGGTCAAACCCAGCACTAAATTACAAATTAAATATTTACTTTTATGTTAACATTTAGTAACAAACTCTTATCTTTTATTTAGGAAACTGTTTAAATCCAAAAATCTTATATGTATTTACCAACCTCTCTACATGAGCTGGATGTAACACAAGATAAAGTAGAGTTTAATAGGTTTGAATTCAGAGTTTTCCTTCTCCTTGACTAGTTGCCATGCTAAGGTTAAAGAACCCAGTCTGCCTAACAATTTTACCAGTTACTGGAGGGCGAATTGTTTGATGCTTACCATTTCCAAGAGAATTTGTGCCATTGGAAATGCAAACAACTTCATCCAGGATATGAACACAGTTCAAATCCTATGGTGATAACCAATACACCATGAGTGCCACCCTAGAAAATATATATGGTATTCTCTATCCATGCACAGTTTACAGTTTAAAAAAAAACACAAGACTGCCTGAGTACATCTGGGAATATAAAGAAAAGTATGGGGAAGACCAAGAGGTTAAGTGGTCTATTCTAAAAAGTGCATGGGTTTAAAAAATCAGATGTCTCAAATACTAGCTCAGGGCTTGAGGATCAACACTGTGAAACTCAGTGTCATGAGTTTTTATCCTGTTTTAATTATCATCCTGTTTTATACTTGAAAAATATTGTGATAGTGTTCTGCATTTTTGTACATAGATCACTGTAAGTCACCCGTTCAAATTTACTGAACTGAGATTTGTTTGACCAAATCTTATTTTCTAAACTCAAAATTTATCTCAGCTGTAAGAGTACTCCTTCATAGTCATTAGTCCCAGATCCACTCAGACCTGGAGTGATAGTACCTGTTAGGTTCCCATCTATGAGTCAAATAGATCTGTTTAAATGGGAATACTCAATATTTCCTAACATGGGCAAAAAACTAATGATCTCTTAAGAAACAACGACACAAAAAATATAAATACAAACATACAATGAATGAGATTCCCTAATCTCTTGGCATAAAATAACTCTGAACTGAACACTGAACTGAGACTCTTATTTTCTAAACTTAAAATTATCTCAACTCTAAGATTTGAAGATATTATCACATATTAAAAGAAATATGATAGTGTGGCTTAAAACTATAACAATAGATGAATTTTAAGTGTGCATCAACCAATAAAAATCTCACTAGAATAAATGCATTGAATAACAAGCTGAATTATTTGAAGAAAATTAACATTTCATTCATTATCTCATGATAAATTCTGCTTAAGTCTCGATACTTTTTAACACACTTTATAAATATTCCTCTCATTTATGATCCGAGCTATGATAGCATGTTGATAACTATCAAAAATATTTATATCTGGTCAATCAATCTGCCAAGGTAGCTTGCTATATATCAGTTTATATACATTCATATCCGTCACTCCATCTATATAACTATGAATTCTACTATTTTCCTCCAGACTCTTTGAGAAATATAGAGCCACAACTGCATTATATCTACGAAGGTGCTGTCATTTTAGTCGCAAGCAGACTTTTATGAAATAGGTAGCCCCATGATCTCTAATTTCAAAATCAGAGTTTTTCCTTCTCCTAGATAAGCTCCCTCACCAAGACTAAAAAGCCCAGTCAATCCTACTACTTATTCTTAGCTTGATGAAGAAAAGAAGGATTCGTGCCTTTCCTAAAGGCATTAATGTCAAGTGAAATGCAAACAGCTTTCTCTTGGATTTGAACTCGGCTCATCAAACTTTACATCATGCATGCTTCTTATGAATTAGTTTCTTTCAATGTTTATATTTATTGCAGAATATGCATATTTACGTCTCTGAATTTGATGAGATAGGTTGCTATCTATTTTAATATGTTCATATCTATCAATTGTCGAATGTTAAGATCTGTCTTTTAATCTGTCTAGCTAGCAGCTTCATCTATTGATATCGGTATTTTCAAATTCCTTTATCCAATAAACTGTTCTGTTGCATATTTGCATCTACTTATCACCCAAGTTTTTTCCTCAACTGTCACACTCTATAGGCTGGCTGAGATACAAATAAAACATTGTGCATATGTTACCAGTACTACTATGTTACTTTTCCATCTAGTTGCCATTGAGATCAATTCAATTATCCTGTCACTGCTTAAGCATAAAAATACACTTCTCAAAGAACATGACATTCACTTAATTGTTCCTTAGTCAAAATATTGTGCATATATTACCAGCACTACTATGCTACTTTTCCAGCTAGTTGCCATTGAGATCAATTCAATTATCCTGTCACTGCATAAGCATAAAAATACGCTTCTCAAAGAACATGACATTCACTTAATTGTTCCTTAGTCAAAACATTTTGCATAAATCACCAGCACTACTATGCTACTTTTCCATTTAGTTGCCATCAAGATTGATTTACTTATCCTGTCACTGCATAAGCATAAAAATACCTTTCTTAAAAAACATGACATTTAGTAAATTTTTCTTTAGTCAGTTGCTTTCTTATTTTTATCAAAAATTCTACATCATTATTAGATATCCGAAAAGTAAGGTACAAACATTTACTTATCCAACATGCTTATTGCTATGCAAATAAAACATTGTGCATATGTCACCAGCACTACTATGCTACTTTTCCACATAGTCGCCATAAAGATTGATGCATTTGTCCAATTAATGAATAAGTGCCAAAACACTTTCCTCAGAGAATGGAAACAAGTCAGTTTTTCTCAGTCTTTCGGACTCAACAAGATGATATCCCAAATTCTCACAAATAGTTCCAAGGACTTTCAATATCAAAAAGTTAAAAACATTTACATTACTGTGCATGCCAAAGTTTTTCTTCAAGATGATTTACAGTAAAAACTTGATGAAATAACTGTGGAACATTGTCATCCAAAGTCATATTTATCATCTAATTGCACCAGTATCTATCTATCTATCTATCTTTTGAAATCTGCTCATTATCTATTCATCTATCGATCTGTCCCAGTTTGTTCATATCTGTTTCAGTCTTTTTATATCAGTCTATTTATCTATCAATCTCAGTTTGTTCATTATCTAATCTATCTATTGGTTTGTTGACATCTAGACTTTGTGATATAACTACAGAAATTGATCCTCAAAAGTCTTTGGTCTATGAAATTGTCCACGAGAAGTTGAGTTATCTGAAAGTATTATCTTGCTGTTCTTTTCTTACTTAATGTTTCTACCTTTGTTTCTTTCTATCTGGCCAGAAAACACACACACACACACACACACACACACACACACACACACACACACACACACACACCTTGCCTACTTAATATTTTTTAAATAACAACACTTTCATTTCTATTTGTCTAGTCACATCTTATCTAGTCACTTTCTGTCACTTCTTGTTCTGATTTACCAATTTACTTCAGTTTCTTTCTATCTGGCCAGTAACACATACACACTCACATACACATACATACCCACACAGTCATACGCACACCTTGTCTACTTACATAATTATTTTTTCTGTCTCATCATATTTATCTCTTAGAATCATTTCTTGTTCTGATCCATCTATTTACTTTTCTCTGATTCCCTGTCCCCAGCGATTGAATACTGTCTATATTTTCCCTTATAATTCCTTCACTGCCTTTCTGACTACAGATATCTACCTACCTATCTGTCTTTCAGCTGTTTATCTCTCTCTTGATCTTTAATCTTATCTGACATGCTTTGCATTCTTCATGGTATGTGTTGATCAAATCCTCTTCCCATTGATTTATTATCAAATTCCTCCAATATCTATCTATCTATCTATCTATCTGTCTCAGTCTGTTCAAATCTATCAATGGCAATCTTTTCATATCTATCTATCTCAGTCTTTTTATATCTATCTGTTTATCTTAGAGCATCTCATTATGGTGTAATGGTTAGCGAGCTTATCTTGCTAGCCAAGTGCAACTAAATAGTGAGTTTGATCGTCACTGAATGCCCCATATTTTTTAGATTTGTGCCAAAATAAAAACTACTTATTGTTATTTTAGCTCTCTCAAACTAGGTTAGCAAACTAAGGTAGGTAATTTCAATCCTCACTAGGTTTATCATACTTCTGGTCTTGCACTAAACTAAGGTAAGCTTAGGAAATGACTATCTATCTATCTATCCATCTATGTTTTCGTTTTTTATTACTATTTATCAATCTATACATTTTGTCCTGATTATATCTTCTCGAATTTGTCTTATCTTCTCTCTTCCTAAATATAGACATATTCCTATAAAATACTTATAACTTTCTACTCTTTATCCCAATATCTTCTCTCTTGTTTTTATCTGTCTACCACTCAGCATTTTCTTTCTATTTTTCTATCTTTACATTTCATCTACAAAACTGGATCATCCTGCTTGCCTGGCATGTTCTCGCTTATTTTTGGAGAGGTTGAATGGCATACTCTTCTTTCTTTGACAGAAACTTGTTTTAAGGGTTTCATCATCGGGAGAGTCTACTGGGAAATTTAGGGCCCAGGTAAAGAGCAGCCATCTCTGGAAAAATGTTGACAGCTTCAGATGGATGTGGGTTGAAACCCCTGTCAAGAGCTGAACACATGTCAGTGCACATAAACCTCTCAGGAAATAAATCTTTCTGATTTATCTGCTATGGCCCTTAAAAAGATGAACTGAAAGTTAAAATGCTGTTCATGATGCACATGCAAAACCATACACTGTTTTATGTCTATAGTAGCTATATATATAAACATTATCTCTACATGCATGCATTTGTGGGTGTATGTGTGCATTGTGTGCATATATATATATATATATATATATATATATATAATGGTTTTTCTATCTAAAAAACAAGAAATTTAAAAATATATATATATATATATGTTAATAGTGATATTTAAAATAAAACTTCTGCTGTTTTACTAATATTGATCAATATTCTGGATAAGGTCACATGAAAGTGAAAATATTAGGTAACGATTAAAAACAATAATTTAAAACTTGAAACTGTTAAAAAATATATATTTCATATACATATTTATTTTGGAAGGATTTGATATATATATATATATATATATATATATATATATATATATATATAATACTTTTAGGATGAGAAATAAAAATTCTTGAGGATTTCCCAATATTTTTGCTTGGTAATGTGTATACATATATATATATATATATATACATTACCAGTCCGAAGTATTTGGTGATCCTCAAATATTTTTATTTTTCATCCTAAAAGTGTTTTTTTTTTTTTCATCCTAAAAGTGTTATATTTGATGACGCAAGTTAATCACCATTATACTAAATACAAGCTTTCCTGAGCCACATTAGATACAAATTAAACCAAAAAAACACAAAAAAATTTTCTTAAACCTTTCATTCACCAAAATGACCCCCTTTGGCAGACATCACTGCTTCACTCAGAGATATTCAGCATGTTTTCCACCAAAGACTGGAAGTAGACTGAAGACAGTTCTTCCCGGATTTCCTGTAAGAATTGCCAGAGGAGAGCTGCTCTAGTGGACTGTTTATCTCTGACTTTTCAGTCAAGTTCATCCCACTCCAGTTCAGTGGAATTTAAGTCAACTGATTGTACTGACCATGATGTCAGTTGAAGGAAGTGCTGTCCCTCTTTGCTTTTAATATATCTCTGGCAGAGTTTGCCAGAATGCTTTGGGTCATTATCTTGCATGTGTACGTATCTGTGTTCCAGATGGGATCATCTCATGCTGCAATATGCTGTGATTGCCAGTCTGATTGAATTTGCCCTTCACCAGGTGGAAATACCCAACTTTGAAATCAGCAAAAGCCTCCTACACAATAACACAGCTTCCTCCATTCTTTACGATTAGTGTGATGCAGGGGGTTGCACCTCTTTCACCAACTCTTCGCTGTATATAGACCCTCTTATTTGAGGCAAAGATTTTGAACTTTGATTCATCAGTACATAGGATTTTATTTCACTGACCAATTGTCCAGTCTTTGTGGGCCTTGGTCCACTGGAGCCTTTTGAAAATGTTTTGCTTTCTCAACAGTGGTTTCTTGACAGCAATTCTGGCATGTTGGCCAGCTCCACAGGGTCATCTTCTAACTGTGGATGTTGATACATTTTTTTCATGAGATTGGTTCACACAGACAAACAGGTGTTGGACATCTAGCTAAAACTTATCTACAACAGCTCTGTACAGACACAGGATGTAGTCTGGAGGACCTGCCAAATGCGATGGACAATAGAGACAAATAATGAGTCCAGAAAATCTGTGCTCACAGCACAACATGATGGTGATGATATATATATATTCTATAAATACCTTTTATATCTATCTATCTATCTATCTATCCTTATTTCATATATGTGTATACATATTTCATATATGTATATACATATTTTATTTATGTATTTATTTCATATACACATTTATATATATATATTTCATCATTCATCATCATCATCATGTCATGCAGCTAGCACGGATATCCCTGACCCTCTCCCGCCGCTTCTCCCTATCATTCATCACCTCTGGCTGGTCTTCAGGGCTACATCCCATATCCTCACATAGCTGCTGTATATATACTCAAGCTGGTCGTCCTGCTTTTGCTCGGCCATATGTGGGGGTCCATAGGAGTACATCCCTTATGAGCTCGTCCCTGCTTCTCCAGTCATATATTTCATATTTGTGCATATATATATATATATATATATATATATATATATATATATTGCCTATTGGCATTATGTTTAGAGTGTTTGCCAATGATCTGTGAGACTGGTGTTCAATCGAAGGGTGAGTCCTATGAAAGACTTAAAAAATGGTTCTTGATGCCTCCTTGCACTCAGTATTTTGAGGTATGGATCAAGAGTAAGAGGTGATATTCAGTGAAATGGGGTGGCACCCTCCCCTATGCCTCCGTGTTGAAGCTATTGAAAAGGAAGCTTTCAGGTCACTCCGACTACAGTCGGCCAACTTACTTATATTTCATATATATATATATATATTCTGAAATATTCTTTTTTAAAAGAGCTCTTCATTCTCATTTTAGTTCATATAAGAACATTTGTGTTTGTGTGTATGTGACAGTGTGTGCGTTTATATGTATGTATACATACATTTCAATAAGATGAAAGAATAAAACTGGACAAAAATTCAAAAATTACCTCAGCTCCTCAACTATTTTGATGAAGAAATGCTGTATCTGTTTCACAATGGATGTTAGATTTTCATATGTATTTTATACACTTTTACTATTCTTTTAAACAATTATTATTGATCTTTTTTCTTGTAACCTTACAATTATACCCTTGAAAATGACCAGAGATGGTAGAATGTATTTAAAGAGAATATTTTTGGAGAATTTTGATATAAATTTGCCAAATTTCCCAAAATCGTGAAAGATGACGAGAAAAATAAATCAATAAAAAATTATTTAAAGGAACCTTTTCCGTGATTTTAATTATGCACCTTTAAGATATATATATGTACATATATATATATATATATATATATATATATATATATATATATATATATATACATAAAATATAGATAAAGCATGTACATAACACATATCAAAAGAGATATCCCTCATTAAGAATCATATAAACATCCTAGGAATACACCAAACACCCACACACACACACTTAGCAAGCTCGACTAGCAAACCTACATGAATGAGTTCAAGTCTCATTGGGTGCCCCTTTCATATGGCCTTGTGCCACATCTAAGCAAAAAGCTTAGTAAATTACCACACACACACACACACACACACACACACACAACCACAAATACACACGCACTGATTCACACATGAACACACACACACTTTCACATACATACACAAACATACTCTCAGACAGACAAATATATACTATATCTCTCTAATATTCATATTCACATGAACATATCTAGACATAAGTATGCATACATCTATCTATACATATTAGTCGACAACAGATCAATAAGGGGAAGAATATTTCAGACTATCAATTTTCTAGCCGTCAATTGATATATCCCAAACCTTTGAAAGTGATACTTGCAAAGAACCCCCCGCCCCCCCCCCCCAAAAAAATATAAGAAATAAGTAAAAATAAGAAATGGATGAGGAAAAAAAAAAATAAAGAAGTTTAAGCCCACAAATACTCACCTACCAATCCAATGGAGTTTATCTGTAACTGGCTAATAATAAAACTAGAAAAAAAAAATTAAAAAATACCGACATCCAAGAAATCAGCTTATCATAAACGCATATCAAAAAAAAGATTCCCCAGCACCTCTGACTGCAATTCTGTGGTAGTGCCAGTCACAAGCTCCTTTGCTGAAAAATACAGTCCTTGCATCTTTCAGCCATTTTTGCAGAAAAAGATCACTCACATTTGATACTGGAATAAATATTCTTCAAATCCTGGCCTAGATTTAGTAATGGCAATGGGAAAATATCTTGGTTAAAAACCACTCAGAAAGCAAAGATGTTTGCTTCAGTTTAATAACAAAAACTTCAATATGGTGGGCACATTTAAGGAAGCACACACACACACACACACACACACACACACACACACACACACACACACACACACACACACACACACACACACACATATATATATGCAGTTGTGCGAAACATATATGTATATGGATAAATTGCAGGGTATGAAATGTATATATGTACATGTAAGAGACAGAGAGATTTCAACAGACTAGGATAAATAGTTAGTTAGATATATAAATTTATATGTATAACTATTAGTGATTCTACCTACATATCTATCAATCTATGAATCCACACACACACACACACACACACACACACATATTTATATATATATCTTTAGATATAGATAAATAGATATAAAGATATGTATTAATCATGTAGTTTGCTATATTAATAAATGAATAGTGCTGATTATTGTTGATAGAGCATATATATCTAAGTAAGGATTTCATAAACACAGAGGCAACAACGCTTCATAACTGTCAATTTCTCATGGTCAAATAGGCAAGAAACTGATAGTTACCAAGTGTTGTTGACTTTGTGGCTATACTACACTAACTTATATCTATCTATCTATCTATCTATCCTTACAAATCATATATATATATATATATATATATATATATATGTATATAAAAACAGCATTTGGCATTGAATAACCATCGAGGTTTGATATGCCATTAAACCAGATGAACTAATTGATCGATCTATCTATGTACATAGTATCATGCATAAGTTAAACTTTAGTGATTTTTATGAAAATCTAATTTTCTTTTAAGCCAAAGTAATTGATTATATTGGGGATTTTACCCAGTTATCTACAATTGTATTTAATACTTTTTCATAAATATCATTTTACCTATGTATCTATATATCTGCTTATCATATATATATATATATATATATATATATATTGAGAGAGAGAGAAAGATATACAGATCAATAAGTCAAATGTTTTATACAGCCACTTGCTTCCCATCATGAAAACTATACAAGTTAGATGAACCAGACATGCAGGACACTGCCGGAGAAGCAAGGATGAACTCATCAGTGATGTACTCCTATGAATCCCCGCATATGGCCAAGCAAAAGCAGGACGACCAGTTCAAACATACATACAGCAGCTATGTGAGAATACAGGATGTAACTCTGAAGACCTGCCAAAAGCGATGAATGATAGGGAGAAGTGGCGAGAGAGGGTCAGGGATATCCGTGCTGGTGGCATAACATGATGATGATGATGATGATGATATATATATGAGGTGCATACGATAAGTTTCCTGACTTTTTTCATATGGGCACTTTTATTGATAGTACACACATGAAACTCTAGTCCCCTTCAAAGTGATCTCCTCCGGCTGCAATGCACTTGTTGTACTGTTCCAAAAACTTCTGGAAGGCCCCATGGATGTCATCTTGTGTGAGTGTGTCAATGACCTTCATCACAGCCTCTTTCATCTCCTCAATTCTCTCATAACGACAGCTTCTGAGCTTAGGGAATAACCAAAAGCCACAGAGAGCAAGGTCTGGACTATAGGGACAGTGAGGGACTGTCTTGACGCCCATCTTGGTCAAATAGTCTGTGACAAGGATTAAGTTGATGACTAGTGTACTGTCCAGGTGGAAATGCCACTGACCTGATTTGAAGAGTGCTGGCCTCTTCCGACGGAATCTCTTCCTGAACTCCCTTAGAACCTCAACATAGTAACCCTAACCCTAACCCTACTCCTTTGGCCAATCAACTCTGGTGTATTGACTTCCTTACTCTTCCCACACATCTCATCATCCCTCACAGACTCCCTGCCTTCCTTGAATCTCTTATGCCACTCAAAAACTACTGCTCGATTCATGCAAGATGTTCAAAAAGCAGTCTGAAGTATTCCATACGTTTCTGTGGCATTTTTTCCAAGTTTAAAACAGAACTTTATTGCATATCATTCTTCTAAAGTGTCAGATTGCATTTTTGAAATTCACTAGCTGTGACAATCGGGCTTTAGTAGGGTGTATTCCAATTCCTGCTGTAGCTGTTCATTTGAACCTGAAACCATAAAAATTGGTCTGTCTTCTCATAAGATATATAGCAGTAACATACTGAATTTTCAAGAGTCTACACCAATTCTAACTGGCCATACGAACAAAGTCTCGAAACTTATCATATGCACCTCATATATATATTGTCATCCACAGACAGATTGTTTCGTTATATCACAACTCTTCAGTGTGGCTTGTCATGAAGGATACTTCATGATTATTATATATATATATATATATACACACAAATTATTGCTGATAGATAAGTACACCCCCAACAATTTTTAATAGAACTTAATTTTCTTCTGTATTATTTCTAGTTGAGTATTGTACGATCAAAATGGAAATTATTATATATTATTTATTTCCAAATTTTTTTTTTTTTTTTTTTTTTTATGTTATGCTGTATTTTGTTTGTGAAATAATGCTTAAACTATGCGTTTTAAATGTAAAGGCACGCTTACTCTACTATAAAGCCAATTTGATATTAAGCCTATCCACATGTCAGCGAACAAGGCTGAATGTTTTTGAATATCTTCTATCGAATAATTTAAAAATTCGTAAAGAAAGCCCTAACAGTAGTTTAGAAGAAAAGCCTAGAATGCTACCACAGCCCCCCCCCTCAGAAAGGGAAAAAGGAAAAAAAAGAAAAAAAAAAACCCAACAAAAACGAATTCTCCCCTCCACCCCAGTAGACCGCCACCCCCAAAGCTACCTAAAATATCAGTAGTAAATAAAAGTCCAAACGAAGAAGAGCTTTTGAACTCAGGAGCCGAGTGGAAGAAATGTCAATATTGGCCAGTATGTCTTTAATTCCAATTTAAAATGCTGAATTTTACAAAATGTTATGCTGTATTTTGTTTGTGAAATAATGCTTAAACTATGCGTTTTAAATGTAAAGGCACGCTTACTCTACTATAAAGCCAATTTGATATTAAGCCTATCCACATGTCAGCGAACAAGGCAGAATGTTTTTGAATATCTTCTATCGAATAATTTAAAAATTCGTAAAAGTATAAGTCAGTACTAGTGAAAGTCTTAAGAAAGTACCTTAATGTTGGACTTTAACTAAGTTAAAACTTAAAACAAATTCCCCCACCCTTTTCTTTTTTTTTTTTTTTTTTTTTTTTTTTTATTTATTTTTCTTTTTAAATTTTTTTTTTTTTTTTTTTTTTTTTTTTTAAATGTACACATGGGAAGCAGCATGATGTACGTAAAGGTATTTGAATAAAACAATGGACGACCAAACTCAATACCCAAATGGGTCCTGGACGTGAGTCTGAAGACTTTTCGCTCAGGATCGACAGTTCGATCGGGGAACTACTGCTGCTCCTCTATAAGAGTGGCTTCTATAGAAGAGAATAAAACAGCCATCGAAAGATAACCATGACCCACACTCAAACCACTTACACAAACCGCATCGCTCTTCGCGCGGGTAAAAAAGGGGCGCGTCCTGCTGAGGTTGGAGCCCTGGCCTCGGTGTTCGAAAAATCAGCTACAGAGCTCAAACAATCAAAACTACTAAAATGCAAGCAAACACTACAAATAGCCACATTTAACGTAAGAACCTTAAATAGAATAGGACAACTCCCAGAGCTAATCGCATCGGCCGAAGAACATAAAATAGACATAATATGCATACAAGAACACAGATACACACACACAGAAGATATCAAATATCACGAAACTAGCAATGGATGGTCGCTCGCCACTGTATCCGCATGGAAAAACTCTGTCAACGCCGCAGTGGGAGGGGTAGGATTGCTTATAGGACCTAGAGCACTAAAAACGCTTAATAGCATAGAGAAAATACAACCTAGAATGATGGTAGCTACATTTAACGGAAACCCCAGAGCAACAATCGTCTCATGCTACAGCCCCACCAATGTTAGTGAAGAAAATGAAATAGTCACCTTCTACGATGAGTTATCCTCATTAGTGCGTAGCATCCCGAAACACAACATGTTAGTCATTGGCGGAGACATGAATGCACAAATCGGGAAAAACGGAAACAACAAAAACAGCCTCCACAACACGTCAAATAGAAATGGGCAACATCTAACAGATTTCATGATAGAAAATAGATTAGCATGCCTCAATACAAACTACCAAAAAAGAGAGGGCAAACTATGGACATACACGTACGCAAACAATACTAAAGCTCAGATAGACTACGTCCTTATAAACAAGAAATGGAAGAATAGTGCATTGAATTGCGAGGCATACTCCTCTTTTGAGGGTGTGTCCACCGATCACCGAATAGTCACGGCGAAAATACGGTTAAGCCTACGAAAAAACGACAAACGAACAGCGACCACCAAACACTATGACTGGGCCCTATTAAACAACAAAGATGTAAGAGATAAATACGTATTAGAATTAAGAAACAGATTCGAAACACTACAAGAAAAGACGGAAAAAAGTACACCAAACGACGAATACGAAAATTTCGTCAATGCACACCTCGAGGCAGCAGCAAAATACATTCCAACAAAAATTAAAACTAAATATAGAGTCCCATGGGAAACTTTAGCGGTGAGAGAAAAACGTGCACTAGTGAAAACAGCCTCCAAAAACTATCGAAAAAACCCAACAAACACAAATGCCTTAAAACTAAAAACGGCACAATATCAATTAACAGGCATATATATAAAGGAACAGACAGAATACATTCAAAATCAGATAGATAAGATTAGAGACTCGGTGGAAGATAGACAATCTAGAATTGCCTGGCAAACAATAAACGAAGTGAGCAGAAGAAAGAACACGGCCAAAGCAAAACTTAAAGCAGCAAACCAACAAGAAAGAATAAAACTGTGGAAACAGCACTTCGAAAACTTACTTGGAAACCCACCAAAAATAACGCCTGAACCAATCACCAGAATAATTAGCAAACAATTAGACATTAAACTTGGACCGTTCACACAAGAAGAACTCGACTCGGTTCTCAGAAAAATTAAAAATAGAAAAGCTGCAGGACTGGACGAAATTCCCCCGGAAGTATGGAAGACCAGACAATTCGACGACATACTGCTCCGACACTGCAACGCAGTATACAATCAAAATCCGATAGATAGATGGACGAAGGGATGCATACTCCCCTTCCCTAAAAAGGGGGACCTCGGATTAGCCAAAAACTACCGAGGCATAACACTTACATCCATAGCTGCCAAAATCTACAATGCCCTACTACGAAACAGAATAGAACCCAAAATCGACAACATACTTAGAAAAAACCAAAATGGCTTCCGAAGAAATAGATCTACGACCTCACAAATATTAACCATCCGCAGAATCCTTGAAGGTGTACGGGCAAAGAACCTACAAGCGACATTAATATTTGTCGACTTTACCAAGGCTTTCGACTCCATTCACAGAGGAAAGATGGAACAAATCCTACTAGCGTACGGCATACCTAAAGAAACCGTAGCGGCAATAACGATTCTCTATAGAAGCACTAAAGTAAAAGTACGATCACCAGATGGAGACACAGAATACTTCGACATAGTAGCAGGAGTACTACAAGGAGACACGCTGGCTCCGTATCTCTTTATCATTTGTCTAGACTACGTACTTAGAACATCGATTGACAAAATCAAAGAGAATGGCTTCGAACTGACGAAGAAAAGAAGCAGAAGATACCCCGCAACAACAATTACCGACGCCGACTACGCCGATGACATAGCGATACTGGCAAATACACCTGACCAAGCCGAAACACTTCTGCATAGTTTGGAACGAACAGCAGCAAGCATAGGCCTCCATGTTAATGCACATAAAACGGAATATATGTGCTATAACCAAACGGGGGACATCTCCACTCTAGAAGGAACCCCTCTTAAACTAGTAGACAAATTCACGTACCTAGGAAGCAGCGTCGAATCAACCGAAAAGGACATCGAAACGAGGTTAACGAAAGCATGGACAGCTATCAATAGGCTATCGACTATATGGAAATCAGACCTAACCGATAAAATGAAACGCAGTTTCTTCCAGGCAGCGGTCACATCGATACTGCTATATGGATGCACTACATGGACGCTAACAAAACGGCTGGAGAAGAAACTAGATGGCAATTACACAAGAATGCTGCGTGCAATCCTCAACAAGTCCTGGCGGCAACACCCAACAAGACACCAACTGTATGGCCACCTGCCCCCTATCACGAAAACTATTCAAGTTAGACGAACCAGACATGCAGGACATTGCTGGAGAAGCAGAGATGAACTCATAAGAGATGTACTCTTATGGATCCCCACACACGGCCGCGCAAAAGCAGGACGACCAGCACGAACGTACATTCAGCAGCTATGTGAGGATACAGGTTGTTGTCCTGAAGACCTACCTAGGGCGATGAACGATAGGGAGGAGTGGCGAAAGAGGGTCAGGGATATCCGTGCTGCCAGCACGATATGATGATGATGATGATTTCCAAATTCTACGGCATTGAAATTCAGCCATAAAAAATTGCATCAATATATATAAGAGGATAAGAGGTGCACTTATTTTTGAACTGCTACTTATCCATTTTTTTTAAATATTGTGTATAATGTTCCATGAGAAATAAGAAAATCCTTCTTTTGCTTCAAAGAAAATTTCTTTGAAGTAATAACATGTGTGTATGTGTGTGTATTTGGGTGTGTAGCAGGTATATATTTTGGCATGTCTTATGGAAATCATGTTAAATGTAAATGAAATTATGTCAATGTAAATGAAAACCCAAGAAAATGACCATTTGGTTACAAAAGGAACTGGAACAAAGTTGAAGAATTTAAAAGGTATTGCTATAATAAAAATCTTGGTTTAATGTACAATTTTTACTATCTTATCTCTCTCTTTCTCTCTCTCTCCAGATATATATATATATATATATATATATATATAGGGCCCAGCACCTCTTTCCTAAGTCCTAGACAACTCTCATTCTTTCAAACAAAATTCATTTTAATCATATGGCCTGGACACGCTAAGATAGAAGTGTAGAGTGACATATCATCATTACCCAACATTTTTGTTCAATTTTGACCAAATTGGGGCAATATATTTTGAAAAATACAGCCTTTCATGATCACAGTTTTAGATAATTGATTAAATTGTAGTTTAGGTTATACAAAAAAAGTTTTGGACCTCAATGAGACATCATGTTGACATGATCAATCATGGGCAGATTTTGTACAATTTTTACAAAAATGATACATTTAAAGAAAATTTTAACCCCTGAAACATTATTTCAGTAAAAAATAAAGGCTTTTACTAATGGATAACAAGTATCATCTGAGTTTTACAAAATACCAAGGACTTGTATAAATCTTTTTCTTCCTTGAGAAAATCAAAGTTAAATTTAGACATTTTTTTTCAAGAACCAATGAAAATGAGAACGCATAACTTGAAGACCGTCCCTGGGCTGGTGGAGTCCAATCATTATTACGTTATTGGCGGGATTAGAAGTAAAATCTCAAAAAGTTTAACAGAGGAGAACACACAAAAAATAGCCAAAAAATCTGAAAAATTGTAAAAAAAACTCTAGAATATCAAAATCTTGTTATCTTTGGGATGCTTCAAATAAGAATGAAACTGGCAAATTGAATTGATTTTCTCATAGATATTTAAATCTTACCAGATTTGGTTAGTTGGTTTCTTTATTTGATGGCATATCAACTTTTGTAGGTTATTTAATCCCAAAGTCATCCTTCTAGAAGAATAATAGTGGTGCTATTTAACCCATAGCTGGGAGGATAAAGAGGTTCATAGGGTATTTGTGAATGTAATAGCACAACTGGACTTCAAATTCGCAGTCCCGCAGTCTGTTACTTTAACCATTACACCATGGGGACTTCCCTCGTAAATCTTACCCGAGAATGATTGTTTCAAACATTAAGTTGATAAGTTGTACTGTTTTGCTGCTAAAGGGATCTACAGTTGAGTAAATCCAAAGATGAAGATAATCTGAAAACTTTCAGTCACAGTTGGACTTGTTTTATACAATTAATCAATGTTAATTGTATGCGATACAAAAAATTAGGGTATGAATACTTGTTTTGTCAAACAAAACTTTCTCCTTAACCGACATGTTTAAAATGTGTGACATGGAGAGTGAAGTAAAAATGTATAGAATTATATGTGTTTGTATAAGAGCAGAGATTAAATAAGTGTGCAAGTGCTGTGTGTGCACATATGCATCATTTTGTTTGGTTTGGTTTGGTTTGGTTTGTTGGGTTTTATGGCATATCAACCTTTGTAGGTTATTTAACGCCAAATCCATTTTTATGTAAATAATCTGTTCTATTTAAAACAATTCAGTTTAGCATAAGTACACAGTTTAATTGTCAAAAACATTTCTATTTCAAACTATTCAAGCAGTTATATGTAACAATTCAGTTAAGTGTAAATAGAGTTTAAATATCAAAAAACAGTTCTATTTCAAATAATTCAGTTAAGCATAAGCATGCAGTTTAAATGTGAGTACGGTTTAATTGTCAAAAATATTTCTATTTCAAACAATTCATTTTAGCATAAGTATGCTGTTAGTTCTATTTAATCCATAGATAGGACCCTTATCAGGTGCTACCACTCCGGGCCTGAGTGGATCTGGGAGCGATGGCAATGAAGGGGTATTCCACATTCCCCAAAGCTCCAGCATCGTTGGAACCTCACCATCAGATTGTTTAGTGTCATATCACTACACTCGTTGGGGGGGGGGGGTCTTACCCTTCTGCAGAGAAGCAGTCGGTGTATTCTACAGCCCCAGCAGACTGGGAAAGCATCATTTTGTATAAGTGTAGTGAGTTTATTAATATATTAATGGTTTGGTTTGTTTGGGTTTTATGGCATATCAACCTTTGTTGGTTATTTAATGCCAAATCCATTTTTATACACATAAATAGTTCTATTTCAAACAATTCAGTTTCGCATGAATACACTGTTTAGTTGTTAAAAACATTTCTATTTCAAGCTATTCAGTTTAATCAAACAGTTCTAATTCAAACAATTCAGTTTTGTATAGTTTTTACTTACACACAGTTAAATGTCAAAATTTTTCTATTTCAAACAATTCAGTTTAGTGTAAGTACAGTTTCAATGTCAAAAACAAAAACAGTTCCATTTCAAATATTTCAGCTAAGCATAAATACATAATTCAAATGTCAAAACAGTTCTATTTCAAGTGATTCAGTTTAGCATAAGTATGGAGTTTAGTTCTATTTGACCCATAGATAGGACAGAGTGGACCTGGGAGCCATGGCAATGAAGGAGTACTCTGCATTCCTCAAAACTACAGTATTACTGGAACCTCAGCATCAGATTGTTTAGGACACTCGTCAGGGGAGTCTTACCCTCCTGCAGAGAAGCAGTCAGTGAATTTTACAGCCCCAGCCGAGAAGGCAACAAATGAAAGTGAAATAAATAAAGTAAAGCAGTAAATGTGCAAGTGATTGTATAACAACAAATTATAATGATTAGAGCAAAAAAAATGCTTGTATGATCACAATTAGTGCATGAGTCTCATGAGTGTAAAAGTACAGAGATCATATAACAGCAGAAATTACGCAGTGGTTTTATAAGGGCATTATGCATGAATATGTGAGTGGAGTAATTAAATGATCTTAGAAAATACGCAAGTGTTGTGAGTATGAAAGTGCAGTAAATATGCAAGTTTGTTGAGTGTAAAAGTGCAGTAAATATGCAAGTGTCATGAGTGTGAAAGTGCAGTTAATATGCAAGTGCTTTGATACTACTAATAATATTAATCTTTAAGAAATAATTATAGCTTCAAGTAACTATTCTTGGTACAAAAAATTTGCATGCAGTTATGTAGTTTCAAGTATTTCTATTCAATACAAATAATTTTTCAAACAAATCTATTTGATCTGCAGATAGAATCCTAACATGTACTACCACTCTAATAATGGCAATGAAAGGGTACTCTACACTACCCTAGGTTCTATAATTGAAGCCTCCCTACCAGATTCAACTTAGTCTCCTACCCAGGACACCTCTGAAGGGCAGTGAGTGTACACATGCAGTATGTGACTGTAGAAGTGCAGTAATTGTACAAGTCAAATGAGTGTCAATGCAAGCTTATGGTCATAATAATCAGGACACTTCCTGTAACAAAAGAGGAAACAGTTACCGTGCTGTAGTGGCTTATGTCCTTGAATGTGACATTGTAGTGAGTTCAAATTCCTGTCATGCTATTACATTTACTTTTGGACAAACACCTTTGTGAAGGGTATGAACTCTCTTACACTCCTAGCTATGGGTTAAATAGTACCACTACAGTCCTTTTACAAGAATGGCTTTGGCATTAAATAACCCATGAAGGTTGATATGCCATTAAACAAAGAAACAAAACTTACTGTAAAACAAGCCTAGTGGTTTTGTTTCTGATATATATATATATATACAAGTATAATACCAAATTTGTGAGAAATGGATAAATTGATAAAAAATGAATCCTATCAAAGGAATATTAATGGAATGTTGAAAATTGAAAAACAAATTTCTCTAAATCTTGTAAAAAATGTATTTACCCAACCCCTTTACCATGGGAAGGATGTGAAGCAATGCCAGTATTTATAAGAGAAGTACAGTTGGTTTAAATTCAGAATTTTCTTCTCCCAAATTAGTTGCCTTACTAAGGCTAAAGAACCTAGTCTTACCAACTATTTACACATAGCTAGGAGAGAACAGATAGATTCATGTCTTTCCCAAGAGTATTAGACCTAAGTGAGACACAAACAGCCTAGCCCAGGATTTGAACTCTGGTAGGTAATTTCATTTTGTACTACGATAACCATTACACTAAGTCAGTCGCAGCCATTTTGAAAATGAGTTAAAATAAACCATTTAGTATGATTATAGAAACACTTTGAAGGGATGAACAGACAGAAATATACTGTTCCTGTCTGCTTTGCCTCAAATTTAAAAGTCTCATTTTTTAAAACAACAGAAATGAAATTTAAAAAAATCAATGAAATGCAAAAATAGAAAGAAAAAAGTGAACCAAATATGGAAACCTGATGAATAAACATGATTTTTTTTCATCAGATTTCTGTAGTTCTTAGGGTTTTTTTTATTTTCATTTTTATTAGTTTTTCCCTTTCTCTTTTGAATGGGTATGAAGTGGGGAATGCAGTGCCAAAATTTTTGCCAGCCAAGATGAAATAAGAGATGCAGAAAGGTGTGTATCTCTTGTCTGGCTGTTTTTTTAATCAATCACACAAATATTACTACCTCTGTCCCATAATAGCTGTTACATTTGTATATAAATTTCGTACACTAAATGTCACAACTATTAAGGAATAGAGGTAGTCACTTTAAATAAGTAAGTAAATCTTAATGCATTTAATATATATATATATATATATATATATATATATATATATATATATATATATATATAGTCATTGCATTTTATATATATGGATAGTTATTCAATTGATTTGAATAATATAACTACTGTCCCAAAATAGTTATAACATTTGTATATAAATTTCGTTCACTAAATGTAACAACTATTAAGGGACAGAGGTACTAGATCTAGATAAATGAAGAAATTTTAATGCATTTAATATATATATATATATATATATACATACATATATATATATATATATATATATATATATATATATATATATATATATATGTTGTGTATTAATGACAAATGGGAAAATATTTGGTAAAAGTTTTTTTTTACCAAACATGTTTTGCTATATTGCATAGCATTTTCAACTGTAAATATGAAAAAGATTCCTTTTCATATTTACCTTTGAAAATGCTATGCAATTTTAGTAAAGCAAGTTTGGTAAAAAATAAACATCTTTTACCAAAAATTCATCCGGTTTGTCATTAATACTACACAACATGCTGTTAGAAATATACATCTCCATATTATACACATAGATAGATAGATAGATAGATAGATAGATAGATAGATTTAGAGAAAGATATCGATATATGGATAGTCATTGCATCTTATATATGTGAATGATAATTCAATTGATTTAAATATCATCACTGTCCTAAAATTGTCAGTACATTTATATATGAATTTTATACCCGAATTGTAACAGCTATTATAGGACACAATTAGTTTTAAGTAAGTAAAGAAATTTTAACTCACAAGATATATATAGATATTAAATAGCAGATTAAGTAAATTAATAGTCATGATTCTATTTTAAAAATATTCAATTGTACTTGTGTACTGCACATCCCAAATTTCAGAAGAAAATTTCAAGAAAAAAAAAATGATCCTTTTATACACTGCAGAGTAATTTCCTTCTGAGATGAAAGGTCATCAGATATGATGAAAAATTAGAGGTACTTTTGGAATAAAAAAGAGTGTTTCATACATACACAGCAATCTACAATGCACACACACACACACACACACACACACACACACACACATATATATATATATATATATATATATATATATATATATATATATATATATATACTTACCCACAATTTTACTCATCATATTTTATATATGTGGATAATGATTTATGTCTCAGAATAGTTGTTATATTTACAGATACCTTTTATTCATTAAGTGCAACAACTGTTTTTGAACAGTTTATTTGTTTAACAACATATAAATTCCTTATGAGTTATGTAATGCCAAAATTAGATTCATTTATAGATGTTTGATTTTAATCATGAACTTATTCTTAATGTTCCATTGCATTTTTCACTTGCACTTTTTCTTAATCTATAATCATTTCTATACACACGGTTATATAATATCAAGTATTCCTGATTCTAATAATTTATACATAATTACATGGTTTACATTAACTATTCCATTTTAATAACTAACGTCCATTTGCACTCAGTTAAATGATTTCAAATAACTAATAATAATAATCTTTAAGAAATAATTATAGCTTCAAGTAACTATTCTTGGTACAAAAAATTTTCGTGTAGTTATGTAGTTTCAAGTATTTCTATTCAATACAAATAATTTTCAAACAAATCTATTTGATCTGCAGATAGAATCCTGACATGTACTACCACTCTAATAATGGCAATGAAAGGGTACTCCACACTACTCTGAGTTTCATAATTGAAGCTTCACTACCAGATTCAACTTAGTCTCATACCCAGGACACCTCTTTTTTTGAGGGATGAACTTCTCTGCAGAAGAAACTGTCTACATATTGTAAACCCTGCCAATATGGCTGTAAATCGATCTAGATTTCTTGATGAAAGTTTTTGCATCAACATTCTTGGTTCACTTTTGGAAAGATTGGGTCTTATTCCACTGCAGAAGATATAGTCTTCGCTTGACTTTTTGTTTGATGGCATATCAACATTCATGGGTTATTTAATACCAAAGCAATCTTTCTAGAAGAACACAAGTGGTACTACGTAACCCATAGCTGAGAGGATAAGGGGTTTCATAACTATCCAAAGGGTATTAGTCTGAAAGTGAACGTAATAGTATGAATGGAGTTTGAACTCACTAACTATGGTGTTGTGGTCCAGCACTTTAGCCACTACAAGATGGGGACTCCATCCCAGAAGAAGTAGTTGGTGTATTCTAAACCTTGCTGACAGAGTAGGGAATAGAGAAAGTATTATTTCTTATTCTTTAGATCGTGATAATGTTTTGAATTTTAGTTGTTTTTTGGGGAGGTTTTTTTTTACCTTTTTTTACTCAGAGAAGATCTGGATACCAGAATTCTCATTAAGATAAAAGCAGAGACATTGTTTCTTCGAGCAGTAAAGGCATTTATCAGTATTGTTACTGTTTCTAACAACACTTGAAAACTGCAATGGTCATTCATTTAACATTCTTAACGTAAAGTATTCATTCAATTTAGTAATCAAAAACAAAAGAAACATTTTGTATTCTTTAATTGCTATCAACACACAACAAAAATTTGCTTTCTTTTTAATATTCTCAATGTTAGTAGCCTAATAGTTAAGGGCAAAGAAAATTAAATTGAAAATTCAGTTTTTAATTCTGGTTAAGTGAGCTACTTTTCACTTTATATTAAAAACCCAGTGAAAGTCATCAGTCTATATTTTCTACTTCCAGCTAAGGATAAAATTGGTTTATCTACAACTTCAGGGCAATGAAAATTCAAATATTTTAAATGAAAGTTGTCAAAAAGATACTTGCTTCTTTTTGAAACATTCTGTATATTTCAGCTAAGTGATAATCGGGATGTTTGGAGACTTGAATTATCAATTACAAAAAAAAAAATTATATATATATATATATGAAAAGTAAATAAAGGATTGTAATCCGACAATATGTAGAAAAATTGATAACAACAATCCAAGTGGAAGGAGAGATTTACTCTTAGTAAATCTCTTGGATCATTGTTATCAATTTTTCTACGCACACACACACACACACACACACACACACACACACACACACAGATATGTATATATATATATATATATATATATATATATGTATGTATGTATGTATGTATGTATGTATGTATAAATTTTTTATGTAGGTCTAAAGTAAAAATAAAGTTAGTGACCTTAGTCGAGGGTGACCAGAACGCTCCCTTTTCAATAGGTACTACACCAAGGTGTAGTGGAGGACGCTACTCCTTTCCCCTGGATTGCTCTGCTTTACCCTTGATACATACCTTATATTGTTGAGTGTTAAGCAAGGAGGTATCAAGTACCATTTTTAAAGTCTTTGATATGATGTGAGCTGGGATTGAACCCAGGTCTCCTGGACCGTTGGAGAACACTCTACCCACTGGGCCAATGAGAGAAAAAAGTAGATACTTTAAAATGAATTTGCTTTCAGCTTATTTATTCTTCTGACATTGAAGATGGCTTAAAACATCAGAAACACATATTGAAGAAGAATAAATAACCTAAAAGCAAATTCTCTTGTGGACCTATTCATTTTAAAGTATACATGTATACTGGCCCATTAGCATAATGGTTAGAGTGTTTGTCAATGGCACTGGAGACTGGAGTTCAATCCCAGGTTGTGGCATACTCAGAAAATGGTACTTCAAGACTCCTTGCTTAACACTCAGCATTATAAGGTACTGATCAATGATAAGTGGAGCAATCCAGCAAAGAGAGTAGCACCCTCACCTCTACTTTGGTGTAGTAGCTATGGAAAAGTGAGCTTTTGAGTTGCCCTTGACTATGGTCTGCCAAATATATATATATACATATATATATATTTATATACTCAACCAAAGATTGATAGATAGAAATTAGTCCTGTTAAAGGACCATTAATGAAATGTTGAAAGAAAAAGTTATTTCTATACATCTAGTACGTATTTACCAACAGCTCAACTACAAGCAGGATATAACACAAGGCAATTTTTTAAGCAGAATACAGTTGGTTTATTCACTTTTCTTTCTTCTAGACTGGTTGCTTAGCCAAGGATTAAAAAAAAATCACTTTTTCCTTCTATTTGCCCATAGATGTGAGGAGAACGGAAGATTAATCACTTTCCAAATGGCAGTAGCTTTCAGTAAGACTCAAACAGTCTTGTCCAGGTTTTGAACTTGGGCTGCTGATTCCCTTTCCCATAATGATAGACATTCTGTTAATCACACTTCCATTATCAAGATACGGAGTGTTTCAAAAACTAGATATCAATTAAGATATACTGGGTATTTCAGAAAAAATCAATATTATTTCTTAATCTAATAACTTGACCAATTCTCATTAAAATGTTCTCAAATTTTAACATCCCCACAAGAAACTAGTCAAAATTCTGTGTTTAATTTACACTTCTTTTCTTTTTCAGTGAATTGCATTTCTATATCTGAAAAAGAGAAAACATAAGATATTAAACATAGAATTTTGTGTAGTTTCTATAGATGTTAAAATTTGAGATAATTTCAGGGAGAATTGGTCAAGTTCTTCAATTACAAAATTATATCAATTTTTCTGAAACACCCTATGTGTGTGAATGTATATATAAATATATATATATATATATATATATAATTTGTATTTTATAAATGTTTCAATTTTGTTTTTCTTTTCTTTTTTTTTGCAGATCTGATTTTTTCATACGTCTTGGATTAAAAGCATTCTGTGCTTGCATACTCTTGGAGATAATCTGACCAAACATGTATAAGACGCTGAGTTTCCTTCTTCATGTATGCATCTTCCACACTTGCCTTTGCATGGACCTCACCTACTATGTAGAGGAGGACAAAGGTCCAGGTACATACTTGGGTGATGTCGCTGCTGACACTCATCTGATGGACAGTGTCCTTTCCGAGCATCAGGATCTGATCCGCTTTAGCCAACTCCAACAGAGTGTCACAGGCAGTAGTTCCCAGCTGTTTCGTATTGCAAAGAAAACAGGGAAACTTTATACCGCACAGACTCTTGATGCCGAAACCCTTTGCAAGCGAAATATAGAATGTTTTCAAATTGTCAAAATTGCTGTCCGAAGAGCAAAGATCTTTTTAAAAATCCTCAAAATCAAAGTGATTGTAAAAGATGTAAATGACCATCAACCAGAGTTTCCGGAGAGCGGGATCAGCATCCAGTTTTCAGAAGCTGATGGTGAAGGGATCAACAAGCTGATCCCTAATGCAATTGATAAAGATGTTGGTGTTCTCAATTCCCAAATCACATACGAACTGAAGAAGAACTTGGACGACCCATTTTCTCTGTTATTGTCCAAAAGCGGAGATGGGACGTCGGATCTCAGCATCAAGTTGGAAGACAAGCTTGACAGGGAAGTCAAAGACTCCTACATGGTTCAGGTTGTAGCCAGAGATGGAGGATCACCTCCAAAAGAGAGTGTCTTGGATGTGCATATAACAGTAACAGATATAAATGACAATACACCTGTCTTCTCTCAGAAGGTTTACAATGTATCTATTAGGTTTGAACATGATGAAATAATACCAGTGGCAACAGTATCTGCAAGGGATTTAGATGCTGGAGAAAATGGGAAGATCTCATATTATTTTACTACTAAAACATCTGACGTGGTCAAGGCTTATTTTAAACTAAATGAGGCAACTGGTGAGATCTTTCTGCAAAAGAAGTTCATTTCAGGACAAGAGTTAGTGTATAAATTATACGCCAAGGCAACAGATGGTGGCACTCCTCCTCTGAGCTCAAATGCAATGGTTCTTGTGAATGTTATTAACCAAAAGAACAACGCTCCGAGTATTGATGTGAACTTTATTTCAGCATCTACCGAGAACAACGCTGCAATTTCCGAAGATGTTGGTGTCGGCAGCTTTATTGCTTATGTTATGGTTACAGATTCAGATTCAGGACCCAATGGCGAGGTGAGCTGTGATCTCAATCATGAGATCTTTCAGCTTCAAAGCCTGGGTACAAAGGAGTACAAAATAACAGTCAGAAAACCAGTTGACAGGGAAGTGCAAGACCATCATGAGATCACCATTAGTTGTCAGGACAAGGGTTCCCCACCCCTGATTAGTGAGAGACAGTTCTCTATACAGGTCATGGACGTCAATGATGTAAAACCGCAATTCTCAAAAGAGAGATTCAAGTTTTTAATCTATGAAAACCAGAAGTCCAAATTTCCTGTTGGATCAATCCATGCCACTGACCCAGACCTGGGGGCTGGAGGTAAACTGACTTATTCATTGCTGACCAATGATAACAATTTCTTACCTTTCCAGATCACAGATGATGGACTGATATCAACAGTTATGTCTTTGGACTATGAATTTCAGGATTTGTATAATTTTAAGGTTTTTGTGAAAGATAGTGGCCTGCCATCTCTAAACAGTACTGTAAATGTGAGTGTTGAGGTCAGAGACCAAAATGACAATGCTCCTTATTTTACATACCCCAGTGTCAACCCTTTCACCTTGGATGTTGTCTACTACCCACACCAGGGAAATAACATTACAGTTTTGAGAGCAACAGATAGTGACAGCCGGGAGAATGCGTTTCTCAAGTACGAGATAACTGGCGGCAACGACAAACAGTTGTTCACCATCAACCCTTACAATGGGGTCTTGTCCTTCACGAGGGTCGTAATCCAACAAGATGCCGGCTTGTATGACCTGCAGTTTGTGGTCAAGGACAGCGGAACTCCGGTTCTCTCAGCAACGACTGACCTGTCCTTGAAGCTGACTGTGAGCAATAAGACATTTGAAATGCTCAATGCCGTTCACATGAAGTCAGATGATAGTGTGCAACTGTATCTTATGATTGTCGTTGTCTTAGTAGCTGTGACCTTGTCGGTACCAATCACAGCTGCCATTTCACTGTGTGTACTACGGTGCAGGGACAAGAAAAATGCGGCGCACCAGGCTGGGATGAATCCTTCTTGCAAATGCACAACTGAGCATGGGCATTATAATTGTCCTTCTCAAACTGCCACTCTTTGGTCAGGTGTCCCTGTTAGCCTGACAACAGATTCTGCTGTGTCTGGAAATACACTCTCAAGGTCGAGACGAGGGCCACACCCAAGAGATGAGTTTGAAAAAAGTCAGAAAGATTCAACCTCCGGATTAAGGCCCCAGGCACCTTCTGATTTTGTATATCAGGTAAGTAATTTTTTCTGCTTATATATTCAAATATTTAAAAAAGAAGATTTTTGAGTATGTACTAATCTAACCTCTCCGTCATGTGCATGATGAAACACAATGTCAATGTTTAAGCGGAGAACATCTGGTTTGAATTCAGAGTTTTCCTTCTTGATAGCCTGCCTTATCAAGGCTAAAGAACTCAGCCTACCCGATAATTTACTCAAAGCAGGGAAGAGAACAGATTGATTCATGCTTTTTCCAAGGGCATTAGCACAAAGTGAAATGCAAACAGTCTCGTCAAGAATTTGAACTGGTGTTGCTGACTCCATTCCATACAGTGATAACCATTGCACTAAGTGCGCTTTTTCACAAATATGATGGTCAACTGGTCAATATGCAAGGTAAGAAGATTGTTTTGTTTTTCTTATTTACTTATTTTATTAAATATGAAAATTTATCTATCCCAGTGGTAAGTTAAGCTTTTTATCAAATTTTGCTTTTAGAAGTACAATTCTTTTTTGAGTTACATTTTTTCTCTCTACAAGTTTATGCATGAGTATAGATATGCTTATCAAAATAACTATAATTAAATAAACAACACATGTTCCAAAAGTATTATCTTCTATTTATTTCTGTGCAAAAGTTTGGTTTCTTTGTTTTATGGCATATCATTCTTGTTGAAGAACAGCAGTAATATTTGGGGGAATAAAGGGTCTTTATAACTTTCTCAAGGGTATTAGTCTGAAAGTGAACATAATAGTGTTACTAGAGTTCGAACTCACTTACTTCAATGTCACAGACCAGCTCTTAGCTATTATACCACAGGGACTCCTTTCTGTGCAACTTTCAACAAATTAATAGTTAAATAATACTGTTGTATAAAGCCAATTTTCAGCTATAAAACACAATTTATAGTTTGATTAAATTTGAGCTCCATCTTGAATTTGCATAAGGTCATAGTATTGTGTATATATTTGGATATTTGCATTGGGGTAATTGACCGGGACGGGTCAAGGGTTCAGTCCCAATTTAGACAGCTATGGAAAACAGTTTAAAATACAACAGATCCATAGAGTAAAATAACTGTTGATAGAACAAATTTTCTGTTACAAAATGCTGTTTTCCCACATAGACACCATCATTAGCTATACATTTTTGCCAGCAATGAATAAGAGCCTGCATACTAGTTTCTTAAGTGTGATACAAAATTTGATGGTTTCTCTCTGATTAACTTTGAGATTTGTCTTGAAATTGCATAAGCCCATGTGAACATAGTCTCAAAAAATGCTTTTAATCATATTTACCAACCCCTCTGCTCAGGCAGGATATGACACAAGGTCAATTTTTAAGTGGAGTTTAACAGGTTTGAATTCAGAGTTTTCCTTCTAGACTAGTTGCCTCATCACGGCTGAAGAACCTAGTCTGCCCTACTATTTACCCATAGCTGGAGGGAGAATAATTGGATTCATACCTTTCCCAAGGGTATTAGTGCTATGTGAAATGTTATCAGTCTCGTCCAGAATTTGAACTCGTGTCGCCGTGTCCATTTCCTACAATGATAACTATTACACCACGGGCACCTCCAAAAAATGCTTTTAACACAGATCCAAATGTTGGCAGTATGATGCTCTATGACATGGGCATAGTCACCGTGGTGTGGTGGCTAAAGTGCTGGATAGTGACATCATAATAAGCACGTTCAAACTCCAGTTATGACATAACACTCACTTTTGAACTAATACTCTTGGAGAGGTATGAACCTCCTTATCACTGCCACTAGCTATGAGTTAAATAGTACTACTACTGTCCTTCTAGAAGGATGGCTTAGGCATTAGATAACCCTTGAAGGTTAATATGCCATTAAACAAAAAAAAAAAAAACAATCCACATACCATGTTGACTACTGCATGTGCATAACTGTACTTGCTTTATTTGTTTACAGGAAATCTTTTTTAATCATATGTTGCATATAGTGTCATTCAATAAACTCCTCACTACAACAATTGACACAATGATATTGTTTCTGTTTGTTTCTGTTTCTTTGTTTAATGGCATATCAACCTTTGTAGGTTATTTAATGCTAAAGCCATCCTTCTAGAAGAACAGCAGTGATGCTATTTAACCAATAGCTGGGAAGATAAGGGGGTTCATACCTTTCCCAAGGGTATTTGTCTGAAAGTGAACGTAATAGCGCAGCTGGATTTTGAACTCGCTTACTACAATTCTGCAGTCCAGTGCTTTAACCATTTCACCACGAGGACACTCTCAATGATATTGTATACATCGACATTTGCAGTAGGATGATTAACAGGGACAGGTCAATGGATCAGTCCGCACTAAGATAGCCATGTTCAGAAACATATGGCACTCATTGATTGGCTATGGGCAGCCATATAGTATTTGAAAGTTTTAGTTAGATTCAAAATATTAGAAGTTAAGCTGTAAAAAGAAATAATTTGGATCTTCAGCAAGAAAGATGTCTGATAGATTTTTAAAAAATAACTCTTTCATCCATTAACTAAAAAAAGCCACACAACATAATTCTTATTACACCGTTATATAACGGATATATTCAGACATTTGAGTCAGAGTGATTGATAGGAAGAGGTCAAGGGTGACTTCTTCCCTAAGACAGCCATAGGAAATTGTTTTAAATCTTATGGGCACTCATTGACTGGCTATGAGCAATCATTAGATATTTTAAAGATTTAGTTAGATTTGAAAAGTTAGAAGGTGAGTTTGAGATGTGAATAAATAATTTGGGTCTTAAGCAAGAAAGATGTCTTATAAATGAGAAAAAAGCATCTTTCTTCCATTGATTAAAAAAACACAACATATCTATTTTTGTGAGACAAGTCTATGGAAATGTAACTTTGGAATAAATGTTAGTGGGTTTTTGAGACACAAAATGATTTTTCATTTCTGTCCTACAATCAGAGTTAAGTGACAACCTTAGAAACTCCCAAAATGAAACAGCTTATCGAATGTGGCAGTTCTACCTCAAACTAAGAGGCACACTTGGCATAACGGTTATCATCATGGGAAATAGAATCAGTGACCTGAGTTCAAATACTGAACCAGTCTGATTGTGTTTCACTTTGTGTTTATGCCCTTTAGAAAAAGATAAATCCATCTGTTCTTCTACAGGTATAGGTAATTAGAGCAGACTGGGTTCTTTAACCTTGGTAAGGCAACCAGTCAAGAAGTAAAACAGCTGTCATCATCTTTATCATCTTCAAGGCATACTGACAGCATCAATTCCTGTGACTCTCTCTTGCTATCCATCCCTATCAATGATCACTCTTTGCAAGTCCTCTAGATGGTATACACTGTCTGCACAGAGATCATGAATGTAGGTTTTTGCTTGTTAGCCAACACTGGTGTGTCCATGTGACATAGGATAATGACGCACATGAGTTTGGACTTACTTCTCTAGCAGTGCCATGCATGTCTTGCTCATCTTAATGGAAGGTTTGTGAGATGGGAGGTAAGTGGCTATACAGAGACTGTTTTATCGGGTGCTGCTTCCAGGAATTGTTCAAAAGAGCATCCTAGTGTAGTTCCCATCTAGCTTTTTCTCAATGCATTTCATTAAATTTCAAGTGCTACAACCATACCATAATATTGTCATGACTATATCTTGAAAGAATTCCCATTTTATTTATCTGAGAGATCCAATTTCCATATACTCGGCTTAAAAATTGACCTTGTATCTCATCCTGACTATGGAGGAGTTGAGTAAATACATACTATTGCATAGTGAGTTTGATTCACACTAGGTACTCAAAAGTTGTGACTTTGTGCCTTTGTAAAAATTAACTTTTGCCAAAATGATTTGTATGACTTGTTCTATGAACAAAAAATGACTCTTTATACCCTTTACTAAAAAAAAATATCCCCACATATTCCTTTTTACATGGAAATGTAATGTTGAAATAAAAATGAGACGGTTTTTGAGGCAAAACATGTTTGTCATTTTCCCCTTGTGGTCAGTGTCAAGGAATAATCTTTGAAACTTCCAAAAATATAACTGCATTTCAAATTTGACTCATAATCAAATCATGCTGAAGTGCCAGTTCCTTCTAGATCAATGAAGTTAAGCAGCAATAAGCCTGTTCAGTACTTAGATGGGTGACAACTTTAGCAACACAAAGCACTGTTAACAACCGGAGACCTGTATGCTATATCCAAGCAAACTTAGTAAATAACAACAGTATATCAAATTTGGTAGTTCAACAGGAGTTAAACGGTACTACTATTGACTTCTAAAAGGATATTTTTGCCATTTGATAACCCACCAAGGTTGATATGCCATAAAATAAAGAAATCAAATGAAAACTTTTTGGTTGTCTCTGGAGAGCAGATAAACTCTTCCTAATTATTATTATGACTCAAAGTTGTAGTAACCATTAGGGTACCATCTATAGGTCAAATAAATTTGTTTTGAAATTTATTTGTATTGGATATGAATAAATAAGTAAGTAAAGTTGACAACTGTAGTTGAAGGCAACCCGAAGGCTCCTTTTTCAATAGCTACTTCAATGAGGTGTAGGAGAGGATGCTACTCCTTTCCCTAGATTACTCCACTTTACCCTTGATACATACCATATAATGCTAAGTGTTAAGCAAGGATGTATCTAGTACTAGTTTTTTTTATGTTTGGTATGACTATACGATACAAATAGAGAATTTATAAAATAAGAATAACTATTTGAAATCATAATTTTGTATAAAGTATTAGTATTAATGATCTATATAGTTTTTTTTTTTATATTTAAAACAAGAGAAACCTCACAACAAGGAGTAAAATTCACCATATATGCCGAAAACAAGTTAATGGTTTTTCAGTGGGAAGCAATAAGAGTAGAAGAAGGAAGATAAGCAAGAAAAGGAAGCTGCCAACAGGAGAATTGCATTAGTGGGTTCTTGTTCATTCATCAAGTTTAATAGGAAATAATCATTTACTTTTCTTTCTCTCACCTGCTGGTATCTTTGGAATACCATAAGTTTAAGAAATACCAATTGTCAGCACCATACCATTGATGTTGTTTACTTACTGATGGTCTATACTGGCCTAGAAATTATTGTATTTTTTTTTTTTTTAATGTTAGAACCTCAGAACTTAACTTAAGTGAAAGGCCAGGCACGAAGGATTTTGATCAGGACAACTACAAGCAGGCGACATTTCCACACTAGACTGAACCTCTCTGAAACTGGTTGACAAATTCACCTACCTAGAAAGCAGTGTCTCATCAACCGAAAAAGACATCAACACGTGGCTAACGAAGGCATGGACAGCTATCGATAAGCTATCGGTCATATGGAAATCAGACCTGACCGATAAATGAAATGCAGTTTCTTCCAAGCAGCGGTCGTGTCGATACTGCAGTATGGATGCACCACTTGGATGCTAACAAAACGGCTGGAGAAGAAGCTAGACGGCAACTACACAAGAATGTTGCGAGCAATATTAAACAAATCCTGGCGGCAACACCCCACAAAGCACACCAACTATATGGCTACTTGCCTCCCATCATGAAAACTATCCAAGTTAGATGAACCAGGCATGCAGGACACTGCTGGAGGAGCAGGGGTGAGATCATAAATAATGTACTCCTATGGACCCCCACATATGGCCGAGGTAAAGTAGGACGACCAGCTAGAACATACATACAGCAGCTATGTGAGGATATGGGATGTAGCCCAGAAGACCTACCAGAGGCGATGAACGATAGGGAAAAGGGGCGAGAGAGGATCAGGGATATCCGTGGTAGCGGCACGGCATGATGATAATGATGATGTTAAAGATCTTGCTATAAATCATCAAATGTCTTTTTTATCTGCTTGTCTGCCACTCATTACATAACTTAAGACTGGCTAGAAGTATAACCACTATTTTTTTGTTGTTACTTCATGGTGCCTGGAGTATGAGTTCAGTCCAGACCATCCTTAAGCCAATTGGATCAATTGCTCACAAATGGGCCCCTTACTTAAGGGGGCCTCATACTAAAGTGCAATCTATCTTTCAGCTCATCAAGTACACAAAACAACAAACTACAATATATATGTTCTCAATTAGGTCCTAAACATCTTAAGGTCAGCATGTGGATTTTAAGCATATAACTTTTTTAAAAATTAAATAATATATATAATATACTGTATTAGATAGCTAATATGATGAACTTTTTTCAAAAAACTGTCCCAGAAAATCACCCTGCATCATATGATATTGATGGTCAGCTTTAACTTACTGGCTTGTGGAGTTCTAGTGCTGCAGTAGCTTTTAGATTAAACTGCAAATATCTCTGCAAATGTAGACAGAAACTATTTCCTTAGATAACAATGTATAACAGTAGTACGTACCGGTACTTAATATAAAATAACACCAGTTGGGAAGCAAATTAAGTGACATCACTGAACCAGGCAAGTATCTAAACAAACCTATTAAGGATTTTTTATTATAAAATACTGGGATTTACTCAGGATCTGAATACATATGAAACTTTAAAAATAACCTGAAAGAGAAGAGAGCTCTGAAAACCCTTTACCTGACATTTGTAGTTTGAACCTTTTTTTGCAAAATGCCTGTCCAGTTAAAAACCATCAAATACTATATTTAATATATAATATGATAAAAATTACACCAATCCCATCATAGTTATTTGAATAAAATTTCATACATTAAATGCAATACCTATTATTAATAGTTATTAATAATAATATTAATAATAATGGAATTTAGCATAGAAAAATACACCATGCTAATAATGAAAAATGGGAAATGACACTTGACAGAAGGGATAGACCAACCAAACCAAGAAAAAATTCGAACATTCAGGGAAAAGGAAATGTACAAATAATTGAGAATATTGGAAGCTGACACCATCAAATAAGTAGAGATGAAAGGAAAAAAAAAAGAGTTCCTAAGGAGAATAAGAAAGCTACTCAAAACCAAACTATATAGCAGGAACCTTATAAAAGAGATAAATACCTGGGTTGTCCCCCTTGTAAGATACTCAGGACCATTTTTGTATACCGGGCCATTGGCCTAATGAGTAGAGTGTTTGCCAATGGTCCAGGAGACTGGAGTTGAATCCAAAAATGGTACTTGATGCTGCCTTGCTTAACACTCAGCATTATAAGGTAAGGATCAAGGGTTAAGTGGAGCAATCCAGGGAAGGGAGTAGCACCCTCCCCTACACCTTGGTGTAGTAGCTATTGGAAAGGGAGCTTTCAGGTCACCCTTGACTAAGGTTGCCAACTTTACTTACTTAGAGAAGAAATTAAACAAATGGACCCGAGAACAAGAAAACTAATCACAAAGCATAAAGCCTTACACCCCAAAGATGATGTTGACGGATTCAAAATCCCAAAGAATTTTGTGCATCACAGCTTTATATATTCTTAGTATTGTTTCAACGAAAGGGATTTAAGTCTGCTGATTGTGCTGACCAAGACATGCTGTTCCTCTTTACTTTTAATGTACCTCTAGCAGAATTTACTAGTATGCTTTGGGTCATTATTGTGCATTAATACAAATCCTTGAGCCACAAGCCACATTCCAGATGGGATCACATGATGTTGCAGTTTGCTGTGGTTGCCAGTCTGATTCAATTTACCCATCACCTGGTACAAATCCCCAACTTTGCAAATGGCAAAAGCCCTCCGCTCCATGACATAGCCTCCTCTGTGTTTTATGATTAGTGTGATACAGGGGCTTGCAGCTCTTTCTTCAAATCTTCACTGCACATAGACCATTCTATTTGACCAAAAGACATCAAACTTTGATTTATCAGTCCAAAGGACTTTATTCCACTGCTCAGTTGCCTTGTCTTTATGCACATGCACCTTGACTCACTGGAGCCTTTTGACATTGTTTTGCTTCCTCAACAATTGTTCCTTGACAGCAATACTGGCATAAAGGCCAGCTTCATCTCCTCACAGTAGATGTTGACAAATTGTTTCACAACATTAGTTTAGTTGTGCAGTGATATTTGGGGCAGCCAGCCTTCTGGCACATTAGCTTGTGACTCTAATGAAATTGTCCTCTGCTCTTGTTATTGCTTTTAGTCAATCAACCCTTTTTTATGTCTTGTTTTGTTTCCTGATGTCTCCAAACAGTACAATCCACAATGGTTCTGGGAATTTAAGAAAATTTTTTAAAATTTCTCTGCTTGAATATCCTTCATTTTTAAAGTAATGATGTCTTGTCTTTGTTCAAGTGTAAGTTTATGTGTCTGGAGCATTTTGTTGAGAAAAAAGTTTCCATCTGGGAGAAAGTTGTAAAATTTAGGTTTTAATCTAAACAAAACAGATTTCACTACTTGGCAAGGTACATAAAAAAAACACTTTCAAATTAATTTTTCAAAAGATATCTAAGATCAAAGTTACCCAGGAAGACTTGTATTTATCATAATAAATAAAAACATTGTGGTGCTTAACTTGTTTTATTAAAAACAACACTTTTAGGATGAGAAATAAATTGTTTTTAGGGTGGCCATATACTTTGGATTAGTCATATATATATATATATATATATATATATAAGAGAAGTGGGCGAATGAACTTAGCATCCCTATTTCTAATGATTTGACCCTGTAATTTCAAGTGTATCATATTTGATACATGAGGATTTTTTTCAGATCTCTATATCATCTGTGAGGAATTTTTTTCCTTAAAAAACCAGATGTATGCAATCGGGTAATCCACCAGCAGAAGGCATACAGCTACAGCAGACAACCTTCATGTGAGACATCCAAAGTTGCCGTCATTTATCTATAACCAACAGGTGGTTTTTCATAGGTATTTTTACCAATAAATAAAAAACTTTCAGATTGTTACTTATACTTCAATAGGAATATTTACTGAATTGTTAAAATTCATAATTGCTTAAAGTTTTCTAAGTTTTTTTATTGTAAAATTCTGCTAAAATTATGTGAATCAAATGTTATCCAGCGATCATATAACATAATTTATCCATGAACCTATCATTTTAGGTTTGGTTATTTGGTTTAATAGCCAATCAACCCTTGATAGTTATTCAATGCCAAATCCTGATATGAATATATACACGCACACACACACACACACACACACACACATATATATATATATATATATATATATATATATTTCATTAAAAAAAACACAAACCGGTCACATTAGGATTATAAATTTATTTCCATCCTGTTATGTGTTTTTGATAAAATCAAAAAACAAAAAAAAAATTAACATGACTTCTTCAGATCTTATGGATTTATTTAATCCATAAGATCTGAAGAAGTCCTGTTTATTTTTTTCATGTTTTTTTGATTTTATGAAAAACACATAACAGAATGGAAATAAATTAATAATCCTAATGTGACTGATTTGAGTTTTGTCTTAATAAAAAGTATTGCTCTGTAATGTCTGTTACATTGAGCTCTTTACCAGGAAAATTTAAATGTTCACTTTTGTATAGTTTTCTTGTCCTGATGGAATTGCTCCCAACTCCGGTTTAACTGGACCAAATAATACATATATATATATATATATATATATATATGTATATATATATATATATTGTTTCTCTTATGGAGTGGCCAGCTAAAATAAATTTATTATAGCCAAATGACAGCTTGTTGAGTTTTTTCAATTATATATATATATATATATATATATACATACAATTTGTTAGTAAACAGTTTATTGATAACTTCATCTTTAAACAAATTACAGCTCATTTGTTTGCACACAGTGAAATGGTCCTAAGTATTATCATCTAATTAGTAATTCTGTTTATCAAGCTCTCCTATCCAATACCAACAACCAGTACACAGTCACGCAGTTTCAAATAAATATGGATAATAATCCCAAGTAAAAGACTGATCTGCACTATAAATGGGACTCTAACAGGCGCTACCACTTCAAGTCAGAGTGAACCCGAGAGTAATGGTAAAGGGGAACTCCACATTCATTAAACTCCAAGATTCGAGCCTCACCATCAGATGCAGTTTAATGTCATACCCAAGTTACTAAATGGTTTCAATTATTACTATCTAACACCAATAGTTCTATTCAACATTATTCATTCATTTGCGCACAGTTAAATAGTTTCAAGTATTGCTATCTAATATTAATAATGCTATCTAATATTAATAATTAGTTTGCCCACAGTTTAGATAGTTTCAAGTATTGCTATCTCTGTGCAATGTTTTAGCACCAAAGTTTGGTCATCTTAATCCAAAATTCACACAGCATATAAACAAAATAAAAAGACATGTTCCGACAAAGTATCAACCTGCTAGTTTTGAAATTAAGAATTATACAAAATAAATTCATAAACTCACACAAAATCATAGAACTTGGATGCCTAATACCGACATTCACATGCTCATTAATTAAAGGAAAAGAAACTGTGTTTTTGACTTTCACAATGCAAAATAAGAAATTGGTAAAACTAATCCAAGATGTATTAAATACCCTACAAAACAGAACTCACTTATGCAACATACTTTTTCAATAATTTGTTAAAAACTATATCAAGGTATTTTAAGTTTATAGCAAGGGCTTTGATTTACCTTTTGTGTAAACTGGACTTTTATTCTGTGCTCATCAAATTGGCTAAACCAAATTTTTTTTTCTAACCATTTAAAGTAGACATCTTACAGAAAAAAGTCCTATCTGGAAACCAAAATTATTATCTTCTTTCCATAATTTTTCCTATGATTTCTTTCTAGTAAATTCACAAAAGATTGAAAAGGACTTTCTTTTTAAGATTTCTGTATTTCAAATTCAAAAATTCAATGAAAAAATCTTGATTAAAAAAAAAGGAATGTGTATACTTAAAATCTTTTGTGAAATCTTTCTATATATCAAATTAAATGTGATCCAAGAGGTTATATTGGTAAAGATTTTCAAATAAAGCATAATTTCATGAATGAATTGTTTATCTACATGATTTCTGATTGAGGCGAGCAGTCCTATTTATGTCTACTGGGTAATTCTTAATTAGGAATGCAAATAGCTATATGGTGCCATTCACATTTGCATAGTTTTAAATAACATTTACGTAGTGCTATAATTATAAATATGGCTTTATGAATGCTAACTCCAAATCTATCATTCTAATTTGTGTGTATGAGTGTTTGTGTATATTCATATATGTGTGTGTGTGTTTAAATAGTGTATATTTTGGCATCAAGTTATTATTTATACAAGTTTAGTTAAAGACACTGGAAGTTTTTTTTTTTTTAATTTTATATATTTTCTCTTGCTTCCTTGTTAGTTTCTTTGTATCAGGGTCCAATTGAGAGAGATGTTGCTTCAGTTTTTCTCCCATGTGCTTAAGATCATATTGACTGATTGTCTTCTGGGGGATTTTTCTTTTATTGGTATTGTTTATTTTTGTTTAGTTTGAGTGCAATATCTACTTACATACCACTGCTCTTATACCAGTGTCATCAAAGAACGTATAGCAACAACTCATAACAATAACATTAGTTAATACATATCTGCTTAAATACAAAAAAATTACACCAATAACAACCAAAAATGCTTACAAATCCTCAAAGCCATCAGTATTAAGAATAGATAATCAAAGATGAATGAAATAACATTAAACAGTAGGACTAACATATTAAACATCTTCAACAACTAACTTGCTAACCAAACCACTTCCCCCAAGAATTAACCCTTCCAGCAAAGTAAATATCACATCCAAACAAAACAAAAACAAATCATGCCAACAACAAAAATACATCAGTAGACAATTAATTTGATTGAAAGTATTTGGGAGAAAAACCATTTTTTGAAAATGATGGCTTTGGCATTAAATAACCTATGAAGATTAATATGCCCTTAAACAAAGACACCGAATACAACCACCAATGTACAAAAAATATGGTGACTTTTACTTATACATTGACAACAGGAAGCACTGTTTACAGATACACCTTATTCAACAAAATCAAGAGAGGTGGATCCTCTCATATCCCAGACGACTGTCAGCATGAACTTCACTGACTGCTGCATCCAGAACTTTTTCTCAACCAGATTGCCTTCCACTCGGGCTCATGGTGGCAAACCTATGTTTAGCCCATTTGGAAACATTCTTTTGACTAAAATATGTTTCTCCATACACATAACTCACGTTTCAGTAAATTTTATATGTATTGCTCTTTTCAGCCACCCAAAATTTGTTGACAGACGTCTGTTCAGGCCCAGAACATACTGTTTGATTTTGAGTAGCATCAAAAGAAATATTTTTGTGAGATTAAAGTAATTCTTGCAATCAATCAATTCCAAACAATACAGAGTTTACATTCATGGAAAAAAATTCTGAAAAAAGTAATTAATTTGCTTTTTTTCCCAGAAATTCCACTTATTTATTGAATGACTCTTATATAAAGAGATGAACAGAAATTATGAAATAAATAGAAATATTTCTTTGTAGTTATTTATTTTTTGACTTTTCTTAACTAGTTTTGGCCTTAAGTCATCATCAGAACAAATTTTTTTGTGAGGAAAAGTTTGTCAAAAAGGGTTTTAGAATAACTTTTAAAAGAATTGATATACCCCAAAGGAAGTGATGAAAAATGAATTGATAAAATGGCATATCCGTTGGTTGAATAAGAATTATTCTTTGACATTGAAACGTCTTGAACTGTCTATCTTATAACATGTTGTTTGTTTTTATAAATTATTAATTTTCCTCAAAAAAATGCTATGTATTTATTCTTTCTAGTAGAACATTATACAATCAAAATGAATACTGTGAAGTATTATCCATGAGTGAACTCTACAACATTGAAACTCAACAAACAAAACTATGAAAATATAAATGTTCAAAAATAAAAATACCCTATGCAAAATTTTATATAGTGACTAGATTATTATTAAAATATATTATAATATAATTTAACTATATAATATTGTCACTATATTTTCCAACTAAACTTGATTTTCTTTCTCTTGATCACAAAGTTTCAAGCCAGAAGAGTTTAATATAAAACATATCTAATAACATCCATTTTAATTTCATAATGTTCCACTTGAAAAAATAAAATCTTGGTATTTTTAAAGGAAAATTAAATTAAAAAAAAAAAATGATAGAGGTGTAATTGTTTACATGTGATGTTATATATATATATATATATATGTGCGTGTGTGTGTGTGTAGCACAGAAACAGAATCAGTTTCTTATTCATGCAATTATCAGAAAAAGATCTCATGGTTAAGAAACACGGTTATCATATTGCTGTCAATATAATAATATAATAATTCAGTTATTATATTGCTGTTAACT
>OY757908.1:109407777-109450277 GCA_963585895.1 Sepioteuthis lessoniana
CTACTCTCTCTCTCATTGTCATTCTCTGTTTCAATCTTTTTCTGTGTATCTCTCTCTCTCTCTCTCTCTCTCTCTCTCTCTCTCTCACTCTCTCTCTCTATATATATATATGTATGTGTGTGTGTGTATTTGAAGGAACAGAAAATTTTCTTCCAATTGCTTAGTTTTTTTGAAAATTAGAAACACAAAACATAATCATGAAGAACAAAATCTTATTCCAATAAACATAATGAGAATGGATTTGATCTTGCTTTGTGGTCTAGAATTCTAAATTTCAGGAAAAAAAACTTTTCTAGAATTATATTTTCATTTTTTTCTATCCTTCTATTTTGTTCAGACTTAATCGTGACAACTATGAAGGCAAATTCACATAGTTTTTTGAAAGAGTTTATAAACTAGTTAGTTAATTTGTATATTCACCTCTTAAGCTCAAAATTATCAATGACTCCAGAAATATTTGGCAATAACAAACAGATTTTGTTTTTGTTGAAATACTTATGACCAACATTTTCAGTAGAGTAAGGCTCATAAAAGCTAATTTTCATGATGTACTCTGATTTCAACTAGAATAACTAAGTCCCATTTTGATGCAGTCACTGATATATATGAATGTATGCATACGTCTACAATATATATGCTCTCATTTATTGGCACATGTATATAAAAACATATATAAATAGAAAGATAGATGTCAAGGTATTTCAGTATTTGTGAGTATATGTATCTTTATACATATTTACCCAACCCACATGTAACACAAGGTCATTTTTTTAGTAGTTCTTAACAGGTTGGAATTCAAAGTTTTCCTTTTCTAAGATGAAAGACCCCAGTGTACCGTACTATTTACCCATATCTTTAAAGAGAAAAGTGGGCACGTACCTTCCCATAGTGTATTAGCACTATGTGAAATATCCATTTCCTACAATAACCATTACACCACGAACACCTCATATATATATATATATATATATGTATATGTGTGTGTGTGTGTGTTTAATTACTATTCATAATCAATTATAATCAATATTCTTCATTCAATAGTCCATAACAACTGTTTTATACTTAACACAAATATTCAAATATGTTTGTATTTATTTTTCTATTTCTTCTTTTGAATTGTTATGCATATTTACCCACTCCTCCGCACGGGCAGGATATGACACAAGGTCAATTTCTAAGTGGAGTTTAACAGGTTTAAATTCAGAGTTTTCCTTCTCCTAGACTAGTTGCCAAGGCTGAAGAACCTAGTCTGCCCTACTATTTACCCATAGCTGGAGGGTGAATAATTGGATTCATACCTTTCCCAAGGGTATTAGTGCTATGTGAAATGTAATCAGTCTCGTCCAGGTTTGAAATCGTGTCGCCATGTGCATTTCCTATGATGATAACCATTACACCACGGGCACATATATTGTAGTTTATTAGCAAGAAGATTCATCCTCTATTTCCATACCCCCAACATTCACCTCTAACATTGAGAACAAATATAATCCACTCCGTCCCAAAGATGTAGTCTCTGTTAAGCTTGATAAATCAATGTGGATTCTTTGTTTAATGGCATTTGAACCTTTGTGGGTTATTTAATGTCAAAGCCATCCTTGTTGAAGAACAGAAGTGGAACTATTTAATCCATAGCTGGGTGTGGGGGATAAGGAAATTGCCCAAAAGTGAACATAATAGCATGACTGGAATTTGAACCCACTTACTATGATGTTATAGTCCAACATGTTAGCCACTACACCATGGGGACTCCTCCAGTACATCTTAGGGTCCCATCTATGGGTCAGACAGATCTGTTTGTAAATTATTTGATTTAACCATGTGCAAAAAACTCTGATGAAACATTGACACAAAAATGTAACGATAAATGTATAATGTACTTGATCCTCTCCATATACAGGATTTAGTGCCATGCTCTTCAATAAGAAACAAAAGAAATCTACATTTTCTTTTTTCATTTATATCTATCTATTTTCTTTCATATATCTTTATTAAATCAAAGTGCGGTTGTTATAAAATTATCTGACAAATTTAATAGTCATCCAAAAATCATTTTGAATGAGACAATACTAGGTCACCTTGCAAGTGTTTAATAAAAGACTCTTTTGACTAAAATTGATTCTCAGAAATATTACTTAATTTCTTTTTATCCCAAAATAATTGAAATAATCCAAATGAAATTCACTATAATGGCAACCTTCATATTTTTCATGATATTTGATTATCTTGTTCATTTTGAAAAATAATGTTTTTAATCAGGAACTTTGTTGTTTTTTTTTTTTCATTTCACATTTTCCAGAGATGCCCAAGATGTTAGGTTTGGCTTTTCATGATTATGAATTTCAAAGTCAAACAACTTAAAATCTGAACAAAACTTTAGGTTTATTAGACATAAAAGACACAAATACATTATTTGCAATTCAGCTTTTATATTGATAGAAAATAAATTTACAGCCCTGTTGGCTGGGGCTGTAGAAAACACCGACTGCGTTTCTGCAGAGTGGTAAGACTCCCCACCCAACAAGCATCCTGGATATGACCTTAAACAATAATCTGATGGTGAGGTTCCAGTAATGTTGTAGCTCTGGAGAATGTGGAGTACCCCTTCATTGCCATTGCTCCCAAGTCCACTATGGCCAGGAGTTGCAGCACTTAATAGGGTCCTATCAATTGGTCAAAATAACTGTTTGACATTTAAACTGAGTATAAACAAATGACTTATGTCAAAAGGAATAGCTTGAAATAGAACTGTTTGGTCATTTATGATAGAAAAAATAAGTAATAATCTCTGATCTCAGGTGAACTTTTGGTATGTGTCTTAAAGATAAAATTGCCCACAATAAATGAAAATTTAAAAAAACTATATTAATTAAAAGATATTCAAAACTGAATAAATGAATTTAATGAATAAAAAACATTTTTTATCATTTTTTAGAAGTCAAACTGATAAAAAGAAATAAACTAGATAACCCATAGACCTATAAGGTTTTGGTTATAACAGCTGTCCATGATGGTATTAATGCTTCTATTTAGAAAGGAGTGAAGGATTCTAATTAACATTTCATAAGTAACAACTGTCCATGATGATATTGATACTTCTAATTAGGAAGGAGTGAACAAAAGCATGTGGTGTATGCTACATTTAAGTATGCTCTCCAAAAACCAGGAGCTAAAATGTACCACTTTTGAATGTTTTCCTTTGTCAAGAGCAGGCTCAAATCCTGTCAACAGAGACAAACCCAAGAAATCTATGAGGATATGTTACCACCATGTCCACCAAGGTACATTTGTTCTACATGTAACTTGGTTTGTAAATCAGCTGCTGGTTTGATGAGACACTTCATAATATGCAATAGATGTTCTTCAGCTGGCAAATTTAGAAGGAGGGAAAGTTCTGGTGTCACCTCGGCGAACATTCATGCAGGTCGGAAACAGGTTTGAAAAGTTACATGCCTACACATGGTCAAGCATTAATCAATGAAGAGATGGTGATCTTCTGACAAGAAGGAGTATTCATTTACCTAACCCCTTCTACCATGAGCAGGATGTGATATGAGGTCAATTTTTAAACTGAGTAAATCTGGTTAGAATTCAGAACTTTTCTTTTCCTCGACGGTTGCCTAACCAAAGCTAAAGAACCAAGTCTGCCCTACTATTTACCCCTAACTGGGAGAGAACTGGTAGATTCATGCCTTTTCCAAGGGCATTGATATGAAGTGAAATACAGACAGCTAGGATTTGAACTCAGGTTACCAATTCCATTTTCTTCAAAATTAACTGTTACACCACGTTACTTCTGACAAGAATGAGTTATCCCCATGTATATATGTATATATTGCTAGATTACGGAAATGATGACATATACTGATAATTTGGAAAAAAAGGGATATCAGCAGTACTCAGACCCCAGACTGTGTGTACTGTGTGTGTTGATCTACCCACTTATCTAAGAAAAAGACAATCTGCTATTAAAACTGGGAGTGATAGACTTGAGCTTTCATTAAAACATTCTCAAAACATCCTTAAAGAACATCATGATCTACCATAATTATTTGCACATGACATGCACTCATGAATAACATGCACCCCAACATTGGACTATGAAGTTTTGCAAAAAAAAGATTCTCATACATATTGACATTTTAGAATTTGTTGCTGCAGAATGTAACCTTAATTTAGCATTTGTTTAACTTTTTAATCAGATCATATTGACTAAAAATAGAAATTGATATAGATTACATTATGTCTTACCGCACAAAATTTTAACAGTATTTAGAGCAAACACACAGACTCGTTCAAACAAAAATCCAACAAACTTACAGAGAAAATAAGCTCACATTAGGGGAAATGAAATTATAAAAAAAACACACATTCCAGTGGCTGTTTTTTTTTTTTGTGACAACATAAAACACATTAGTTTAGACTATAAATAAAACTTACTCTCAGTCATTCTATCCCAAATATGGAGAGTTAAAGGCACCTCAAATATTTTGGCTTAAAAATCAGGAAATATTGTACAGTTATGCCCTAATAAGTAAGTAAAGTTGGCGACCATAGTCGAGGGTAACCCGAAGGCTCCCTTTTCGATAGCTACTACACCAAGATGTAGGGGAGGGCGCTACTCCTTCCCTAGATGGCTCTACTTTACCCTTGATCCGCACCTTATAATGCTGAGCGTTAAGCAAGAAGGCATCAAGTACCATTTTTTGAGTTTTTGGTATGACTCAACCTGGGATTGAACCCAGGTCTCCCGAGCCATTGGCGAACACTCTAACCGCTAGGCCAATGTCTTGCTTAACACTCAGCATTATAAGGTACGGTTCAAGGGTAAAGTGGAGCAATCCTGGGAATGGAGTAGCGCCCTCCCCTACACCTTGGTGTAGTAGCTATCGAAAAGGGAGCCTTCGGGTCACCCTCGACTATGGTCGCTAACTTTACTTTACTTATGCCCTAATGATTACAGTAAAACCTATGTCACCAAGAACATCCAAGAGTTTATCCCTCTGATTAAATGGCTAAAGTGCTGTACAGTGGCCACAAAGTGAGTTCAAACTCCAGTTATACAGTTAGATTCACGTTCAGACAAATACCCGGGGAAAGATATTGAACCATCAAATCCTCCTAGTTGAGAGTTAGATAGTATCATTACTGTTCTGCTACAAGGATGTTTTGGCATTAAATAACACATGAAGTTTGGTATTACCATTAAAGAAAGAAATCAATCATCAACCTTTGTGGGTTATTTAATGCTGAAACCATCCTTGTAGCAGGACAGCAGTGATACTATCTAACCCCCAACTAGGAGGATAAGGGTGTTCAATACCTTTCCTCTTGGTATTAGTCTGAAAGTGAAAGTAATAGAGCCATTGGAGTTTGAACTGGTTTACTTCTGAGTGACAGTCCAGCACATTACCCAGAACACCACACGAACAAAGGTTGATACACCATTAAATAAAGAAACCAAACAAATAACATCCAATAATGTTGACTGGCTCTTCTTTTTGGAAATATGTTGCTGAAGTTTAATCAGTGGGATTGGCACTGAGTTTAATAAGTTTGAATTCAGAGTTGTCTTTCTCCTAGACTGGTTGCCATACTAAAGTTAAAGAACCCTGTATGCCATCCTATTTATCCAGAGCTAGAGGTAAAATAGTGTGATGCATACTATTCCCAAGGGTATTAGCCTTGTCCAGAATTTGAACGTTGTCCAAATGATGATAGTGATTACACCACAAACGCCGTCACTTGATAATTGTCATTGAGCAAAGAAAATAAGTTACTGTTTAGGATGTTTTCATTATTTACTTAGCCTACATCTGGCAATGAGTCAGGGGCATCCAGCAAGGATTGAACTCACTACACAGTAATAATCAATATTCAAGACCAGCTTGCTAAACATTTACACCATGATGTAACCTGAGTTATTTCAGGGAAGATCCCTTGAGAAGAGTGGCTAACATACTGAACTGCAACATCAAAGTAAGTCAATTCAAACTACAGTCACACTATTACGTTCACTTTTGGACTAATACCCTTGAAAAAGTTATGAAACCTCTTTTTCTCACAGCAATGGGTTAAATTGTATCATTACTTTTCTTTACTTATGGCTTTGGCATAAAATAGTCCATGGGGGTTGATATGCCATTAAACAAAGAAACTGAACCAAACCAACCTAGATACTGGAAGTATGGGGCACCAAGAAAGAATGGTGTGTGATGGGTAAATTGCTGCAATTTTAAATTATTCATTTTGTGCATGCATTTTGTTTTAGGTTCAGTCTACTGTACAGCAAAATAGAATAAGTTGGGCACTATCTGGAGAAAAGCAACATGTTGATGCAATTCACTCCTCCAGAAACATGGAAATGGCATCCTGTACTGATAGTCATTCATGCTGGAAGCTCCAATAAAAAGATTTCAGAGGCTGTCAATGCAGAAGATTTAAAAAGCGATGGATTATTCCAATGGTATGGCAGCTTGGAAGCCTCACTCTGATCACTCTAATAAGAAAAGAAATCCTGAATTTGTTGGTGAGGTCCAGGACATGATTGACAATGATCCCAGCACAAGTCAATCAGGGTTATAGCCAGAGACATGAGAGTGTCTTATTAGTATCTTATCTGGAGTTTTTTATCAGGTAGATAATGAATGAAAACATGCAATATTTCTCTTACAAGATTTGAAATGGCCAATTTTTATTTAAGGTCATGAAGGATGTGAGAAAATACGATGCAGCAAAGTTTTTGAACAAACTCATGCATCCCTTTTATGCTTTACTTTTTCTTAGAAGTGAAAAATTTCTTCCAGGATCAGATGGTGGACTCACAGAACAACTGTTTGCTTACTCTGTCTCAATATGATGTATCGATAGTGATGAAATCAAAACACTCAGTACACATCTTGGTGTTTGGAATGGTCACTAGTGATAGTGACAGTATACCTATATGACCTCAGACTCAACATGGAAGCCTACTTCAAGTGCCTGGAGAAGATAGTGCTGCTCTGGATCAAAAAAACATTTTGGCAACTGGACCCTGCACCATGCCAGACAAGAACCTAGTCTTTGCCATTAGAAAATTTCTTCAACCACATCATGCTTAACATCTGGCCACCTTACTCCCCAGATTACAATCCCCTTGATTATTACGTGTTGAACAAGGGACAAACAAAACTATATGTAATACCAAAAATGAACAAAAGGCAGCATTTACCAACATAAACAAGGAGACCTTCAGAATAGCTTGCTAAATATTCTGATATCATCTGGATGCTATAGTTGAAGCCAATAGTGATTTCTTTGAATAAATTTAATTTATAGAATTTTAAGATATTTTCATGGTAATTTTGATGAATATATTTGCTAAAGTGAGATGTCAGTGTTATTTTCAATTATGCATAATTTAGATAACAATTTACCTGTGTGTGTATGGCTGTCTGTTTATGCGTGTGTATATGCATGTATGTATTTCTTTATATTTATATATACATATATGTCTGTGTGTGCCTATATATAAGGGTTGGGTTTATTGCCCAGTACCTGAGGCAACTTCATAGGAAAAACTGACAGAATCTTATCAATTTATAAACCCATAGCTATGGGAGACTTTGTTTCCTATGTGGCACCTCTCATTAAAATGATTATGTGCCTATTTTAACTTGGTGGGAAACTAAAAAAATCTTAAACTGGATCCAGTGGTGAGGCTCCAGCTCTCGAGCTCTGGAGATTATGAAGTACCCCTTCATTGCTATTACTCCCAAGTCTGCTTTGACTAAGAATGTTGGCACCTGTTAGGGTCCCATCTATGAGTCAAATAGATATGTTTAAAATTATTAGTATTGGATAGGAATACATGAAATCATATAACTGTGTAAAAACAAATAATTATAGATATATAAAGTCTGATCAAAAGGTATCAAGATTGAAGATTAAAATGTTTTGAATTTTAAAATGTAAATTTTAAATGAAGACATTTGCACAGCTAAATAACTTTTATAATAAACTAATGGTTTGGTTTCTTTATTTAATGGTATATCAACCTTTGTGGATTATTCAGTACCAATGCAATCCTAGAAGAAAAACAGCAGTAATACTATTTAACCTGTAGCTGGGGGGATAGATGAATTCATATCTTTGCTGAGAGAATAAGTCTTAAAGTGAATGTAATAGCATGAATGGAGTTCAAATTTGCTCACTTTGAGGGTGTTGTCTAGTAATTTAACCATTACACCATGGAAACTCCCGATTATAGACAAATGAAAAAAAAACCACAATTTTAGAAAAATTCAGTGAAATACTTAAATATATTGCTATGGTTACAATCAAACATTTATAAATGAACAAACCTGTCTTTGCTTGCAGACCCAGATTTTTCATCCGAAATAATAACGAATACTATGTAATTATTTTTAGATCTCCATTTTTAAGACCTACCATTTATAAGGAGTCATATTATTGTCGTCATACACTTAAAAAACTGTGCAGAATTGCCTCATCAGTGATGTTCTTGGGGTCCTTACAAGTTTTGTATGAGTATACTCACACGCACTGAGCCAGGTTTGGATCAAGATAACAGGTAAAATCCTACTGAAAAATAAGTATTTACTAAAAAAAACAAAAAAAAAATCTTTTTTCCTCCCTACCTTCTGTATGACGATAAATTAGAAAAAAAAATCTTATCTAATTACAGTATATACTCATGTACCATGCAATTTTCAGTAACTTGAATTTTAGCTCAAAATTAGGGATTCGCAAATTATATATATATATATATATTTATATATTTACTCAATCCTTCCATTTAAGCAGAATGTGACTCATGGTTAAGGCTTAAGATGAGTTTAACAGATTTTAATTGAGAATTTTTCATCTAGGCTAGTTGCCATTCCAAGGCTAAAGACTCTTGTCTGCCCTACTATTTACCCATAGCTAGATGGAAAATAGTTGGATTCATACCTTTCTCAAGGTTATTAGTGTTAAGTGAAAGGCATACAGCTTCTTCCAGGATTTGAATTTCTGATGACAGTAAGTTTTACACCATAAGAGACACCTATATGTGAGATAGAAACTCAGCCAAACTTTGACCAACTACTTCCACACACAAAAATTATAATTCACATATAGTGCAAACCTCAAATATTTGGCTAAATACAGTAAATGTGAACAATATTTCAGGAAGACAACTGACTATTTACTTTTCTCTTTAGAAGTTTTGTATTTTTTCTATCCAAAAATTATGATCAACCTATTGTTACAAACACTAATTTAATTATATAAGATGAATCCTAATAAAAACACCTTGAATATTGATAGATCAAACAATTTAGAGTGAGAACTTCAGATCAAAACTTTTCTTATGATTATGTCATGGTACAGAATTGATGATCCATGCTTGTATTTGCATATATCTATCTATATATATATATATATATACACCAGCCCTTTCACATGAGCAGGATGCAACACAATGTCAATTACAAGTGAAGTTTAACTGGTTTGAATCCATAGTTTTCCTTTTCCTAGACTTGTTAGCATACCAAGTTTTAATAGCCTAGTTTGCCCTGCTACTTACCTGAAAGGAGAATAGTTGGGTTCATACCTCTCCCAAGAGTATTAGTGTTATGTGAAATATAAAGATTTGAATTTGTGTCACAATGTCTATTTCCTATGATATAAATATTTCACCATAAATGCATCCTGTATATATATATATATATATATGTGTGTGTGTGTGTGTGTGTGTGTGTGTGTGTTTAAGAGACCATTGAAAAGTTCTGAAACAAACCAAGAAGGAAATGAACTAGAGTCATAATGAATATATGGTATTATAGATACTCAACAAGCAGTTCACAATATTTTACACATCATTTTTTATTCAATTAAAAGTCTTGAAAAAAGAAAGAGAATTTAATGAATATCTTAAGGAAAAAGGATCATTTTACTTTTTGGTAAAGCTGAGAACTTGTTAGAACCCTTTGTATTGTGTTATAATTTTATTGTTAAAGTAACAAATATACAAAAATATCTTTAATCCTTCCAAAAGATTTTGATTATTTAATTAAAAAATTCTCTTCTTTCCTGGTTCCTCTGAGAATTTTTTTTCGTACATTATTCAACATGAACAAAAAAACAGACTGAAAAAAACTGGACCATTTTCATTATTGCCACAAATTCTAATGAAACTTACTTCAGTGGCTCAGAAACACATGGAAAGTGATTATTTTCCTTGATTATTATTGTTAAAGTTCCTTTTGTTGCAAAGAAAGGTCTCCAATAAAAGAATAACCACAAATTAGTATATCAAATCAAAGAAAAATAAAATTCTTAGAAATCTTTTATTTTTTGGTATTTAGAAAATTATGACTTTTCAATACAACTAAGGGAACTTTGACAACAATAATCAAGGAAAATAATCACTTCCTATGCGTATCTAAGTCATTGAAGTTCCATGAAATTTTTGGCAATAATGAAAATTGGTTCAGTTTTTTCACTGACTAGTACTCTCTCTCTCTCTCTCTTTCCTTCTCTCTCTCTCTCTCTCTCTCTATATATATATATATATGTATGTATAACATCATTTGAATGAGTTTGATTAACTTTGTTATTTTTATCACCATGCTTCAGTCACTGTACCCTCTGGCTTTCTCTTGCTCTGTTGTCTATCACATTCAGTAATTTTCTGGGAATGTTGAACTTAAAACTGCAGCCTCTATAATTTAGATGCTACATAAAGATATGTGGATAGATATGTACTAGCAAGATGACCACTGTTTTTCAAGGTTCCTTCATTAAATCCTGTGATTATCCATTTTTCATCTATATTTAATTCAAAAGTTAAATCAAGTCAAATAGAAGAGGTGTGCAAGAAAATTATTGGGACTGAAGTGGCATTTTACCCTCACGGAGATGAACACTGTGCTCTAGGTGGGACTTAGAATATGCTGTATCCCCTACAAAGGGATAAGATCCCCCCCCAGTTGGGGTTGGGTACAGACTATGACATTAAACTAGATCTGATGGCTACGACATTAAACTACATCTGAGGCTTCAGTTCTGAAGATCTGGGGAGTGTGGAGTACCCTTTCATTGCTATTACTCCCAGATCCACTGTAACCCAGCATGGTAGTATCTGTTAGCATCCCATCCATGGGTCAAATAGACCTGTTTAAAAAATTTTATTTAACAGAAATGTGTACAAAAAAAAAACTCTTAAGAAAATACACAAAAAATGTAGATATGAACATACAATGGGTATGATTCCTTAGCCTCAAGGCATTAAATAACCCTAGAAGGATTGACATGCCATTAGAATTAATCAAGCAATTAATCAACAGAAATGAACAGTGAATGAAACATTCTTTTTCTATGAAATAACATGGTTGACATTCAGTTCACCTATTCCAGTGAGATTTTATTGGTTGGAGCACCTCAGAAATTTTTCTTTTGAAAACTGTTCTACTATGTTTCTTTATTTTCCTCCATATCCACAAATTTTATACTTGAGATGAATTTTCAGTTTAGTTGCATATTTGGTGAGTATGAAGGGTGCTGCACTTGCACAAACCTGTGTTTTACTAAAACCTGCAAATCAGGAAATATTGATACTGATGGTCACGAAATATAGGGAACTTCACTGATATCAATTGAGAGATAGAAAAAAACAGTCAGTAAAGAATGAGTTTAAATGGTTAGATGTGGACTTCTTTGAGCCAATGGGTTCTTGTAGTTCAGACAGAGCAGCTATTGCATTCAACTTGGTTTCACAATCTATAAGACTTTATTCTTTATAAATTTCAAACAGTGCTATTTCCTTGCTGGTGGTTAATGTGGCAGTCCGAATGAGTTATTATGAAAAATAAGTTTAAAATTACGATAAAAGATATTAGTAAAATTCATTAATAATAATAATAATAATAATAGTTAACAATGTTTCATCTAATAATGAAAATAAATAAAAGATGCTTATTACTAAATTAGAAAACAATAATAAAAAATACAGTGCTAAGAAAGAAAACAGAAAAAGGGATGGGTTTAAAAGGCTAGATTTGGTTCTTGTAACTCAGATGATTAGAGCAGCTGGTGTGTTTAATCAGGTTTCTATAAGGCAAAGAAGGCATGATTTCATACCTTCTTTGTTATTTTTGATCCACATTGTTTCCTCATTGCCATAAATAGATGGCCTGAGTGAGTTGCAAAAAGAAGCAACAAATAGATATTGAGGAAAACGATGAAAGAAAATGCTAGTCAGAATTATTAGCTATAATCTAAAATAAAATACGCAGATAATTTTTTAAAAATCTCTAAAGGAAGTTTTCTATCTAAAGGAAAAATTAAAAAAAAAAAAGCAAGTTTATTCCAATCAAATTTGATGAAGAAATATTCAATATTACTGGGTTTCTAGTGTTAAACACACACAGACCTGAAATGCTATTTTCATACCAAATAAATATATGTATGTAGCACTCTGTGATATATCATAGTGCTTTAATTCTGTGTGTTGTTTCTTCCCAGGAAATAGGAGGGACATCTGGTGGTGAAGAAAATGGAAAAAAGAAGTTCATGATCCCAGAACATCAAAGTGAAAGTGAAGATAGCTGGAGCGAAGGAGATACGGGCCACAGTGGCGATATACCAGGTAGGTTTCGAGTTGAAATTAGAGTCATTTTAGCATAATCAGGCTAGCTGGCGGAATAGGACAGAACAATATATATATATGTATATATCATAACAGTGTTGGGTGTCACTAAATCACTTTGTGGATTTGTGACAAACCAAATGCAATATAATATGGAGAGTGCTCAATATCTAGGATAGAGCTATTGTATAATGATAATAAATGAATATATATTAGATTTATATATATAATGCCATGGAAGTTTGTCTGCTTCCATGGCATTAGATATATAAATCTAATATATATTTATTTATTTATCATATATATATATATATATATATATATCATCATCAAGTCACATTACTAGCACAGACTTCCCTGACTCTCTCTCTCTCTCTCTCTCTCTCTCTCTTGCTCTCCATCTGTCCCTATCATCCATAGCTCCTGGCAGATTTTCCAAACTACATCCTGTGTCTGCACAGAGCTGATATAGACAAGTTCTTGCTTGTCAGTTAACGCTGCACAGACATGTTTTGGGGTCCAAAGAAAAATGTCACTCATGTGTTTGTCCTTGTTCCTCCAGCAGTGTGCTGCATGTCTTGTTCGTCTTACTTGTATGGTTTTAGAGATGGGATGTGAGTCTAATGTTTATCTTAATACAAAATGGAATTGGCTTTATATGTTCAAACCCTTTCACTTTGCGTTAATGCCCATGGAAAAGGCATGAATCCACCTGTTCTCCCCAAAACTATGGGTAAATAGTAGGGCAGGTTCGATTCTTTTGCTTTGGTAAGTATGAAGTTTAAATTCAGGCAAAAAGATTTTTATATAAAAATTTCAAATTAAAAAGAACAGGTTTCCTGAGAAGGAAAACTTTTAATTTAAACCAGCTGTATTTCACTTAAAGAACTGACCTTGCACCACATTCTGCTTGTGGCAGAAGAGTTGAGCTGAAACATATATATATATATATATTTGCAAATATATATGAGTGTGTGTGAGTGTATTCATACATATTCATGATTATATATGCGTGTGTATTATCTATCTATCTATCTATCTATTTGTATGTATGTATGTATGTATGTATGCATAGGCATATAAAACATGCAAAAAAGTTATCCTAAAAAAGAAGTACCCAATAGTTGAAAGTAAAGATAGCAGGATTGAAGGAGATATTGGCAGAGTGAGATACTAAGTAGGTTCTGAGATGAAATTAGAGTCATTTTAGCTTAATCTGGCTAGCTGGTAGAATAGAATTGAACTATCTGCATACATACATACATACATACATACGAATATATATATATATATATATATATATATATATATATATATATATATATATATATGCACAGGGATAGAAAATGAAAAAGGATTTATCTAAAAAAAACTGTTTAAAAAGTGAAAGCAAAGATAGGTGGAGTAAAGGAGACATAGGTAGTTTTTGAGTCAGAATTTGAGTCACATTAGTCCTAGATGTTTTAGCTTAAAATGATTACCTGGTAGAGTAGAAAATAACAATATATATATATATATATATATATATATATATATATATATATTAGGAAAATATGATTCATCAAAAAAGAGTCAGAGGAGTATCTTATTTTTATCTCAACATTTTTCCCACAATAGGGTTCATCTGATAAGAATTTTGAAAAATTCAACTTTTAGGAGAATATTGAAACTGTCTAATAAGTTGTCAGTGTAATGAAATTAGGAACAGACAGTTAAATCTTTAACAGTTAAATTTTTTCCAAATCATCATCTGATAAAAACTATAGCAGATAAATTGTTTATAATAAACATTTAAGCATTTAACCAAGTTTGTTTTTCTTGTCATATTTTTCTTCCATCCAGGCGCATAATTTATCTATATATTTATATATATTCAGAGAGAAAAAAAAAGAAAAATAGAGATTTGGTGAGAGAGAACATATATACACCGCACATACATACACATGTAGACATACATATATATATATATATATATATATATATGTGTGTGTGTGTGTGTGTGTGTGTGTGAGGGAAGAAAACTGGAACCAAATCTATACAAGCCCTAGTGGTTGGATACCAGGAAAATTTCCTTTTAGCATAACCTGGAGTATGCTGGACTTTTGCTTTCATGTATTTTGCTAAAAACTGCTGATGATGAAAAGTATAAGTTGACGTATTTAAACATGATAACTTTATTATATACAGTGTGTTTTAAAAAATTTGAATTGTTCCCGGTGTTTCAGAAATATTGATATCATATTGCAATCAAATAACTTAATCAATTTGAACTCAAATGATCTCAAATTCTAACAGTATGAATAGAAATGACTCAAAATTTTATGTTAAATGTTTAAACATTCTTTATTTTCTGGTGAATGGCAGTTCTATACCGGAAAGAAAAAACATTAATCATTAACATAGAATTTTGAACTGTTTTTACGCATGCTGTTAAAATTTAACATCATTTCCACAAGAATTGGTCAAGTTATTAGATTTCAATTTTTCTGAAACACCCCATATATATATATATATATATATACTAATCTAATATCTACCAGCATTCACGGTACCAGAAAAAAAAAAAAAAAAAACCCGCCAGGAACAAGAGATAAAAGTATCTCGAATCACCACCCGGAAGAAAAAGAAAAATTATAGGTCAAAAAGAAAGAAAAGGCCAACTTCAACCGACCCCTTGAAAAAAATCAAGGGACATGCAGTCAGTTGGTCAAAAGAAAACTAAAACCCTTCCTCAAATCCTGCAATACTACAATTACAAAAGTGCTCAACACAAGTGGAGCCAATTATAAAATTAACTTAAATCGCGAGTCGGAAATCTTCTACTAAAGTTTCACCTTATCGGATCATCAGGAAGCCTAACTCCAATTTGCAAATTTCTTTATTATTACACTCCTATATATATATATATATATATAGGAGTGTAATAATAAAGAAATTTGCAAATTAAATGATGACAAAAAATTAAAAATTCCTAGGAGTCTTCAGTTGACAGTTAAATCTGCTACCTCAGTGGCTTGCCTAGTCAGCTGGGGCAGTAGAATACACTGACTGCACCTCTGCAGAGGGGTAAGACCCCTACAATGAGTGTCCTGGATATGACACTAAACAATCTGATGGTGAAGTTCCAGTTATGCTGGAGCTTTGGGGAATGTGGAGCACCTCATCATTGCAATTACTCCTATTTCCACTCTTAGACTAAACTGAATTGTTTGAAATGGAACTGTTTTTGACATTGAAACTGAACCTACACTAAACTGAAATTATTTGATATCAAACTGTTTTGATGTTTAACTCTGTGTAAACAAAATCTGCACTTATACTAAACTGAATTAGCTGAATTAGAACTGTTTGACTAAACTGAATAGCTTGAAATAGAAATGTTTTTGACAATTAAACTGTGTACTTATGCTAAACTAAATTGTTTGAAATAGAACTGACTATTTGCATAAAAATGGATATGGTGATAGATAACCTACAAAGGTTGTTATGCCATAAAAACCCAACCAACCAACCAACCTATCTCAGTGGTATTCAAACTTTTATGGTTTGGTTTGGTTTGGTTTGGTTTCTTTGTTTAATGGTATATAAATCTTTGTGGGTAATGCCAAAGCTATCTTTGTAGAAGGACACTAGTGTTACTATTCAACCCAAAGTTAGGAGGATATGGGGGTCATGCCTTTTGCAAGTGCATTAGTCTGAAAGTGCACTTAATAGCGTGTCTGAAGTTCAAATTCACTTACTTCAAGGCCACAGTCTAGCATGTTAGCCTCTATACGACAGGGATTCCTCACTTTTATCATGGAAATTTCAGTGGTGTTCTTGTGGTGTAATGGTTAAAGCACTGGGCTATGGAAGTGGAGTAAGCAAGTTCAAATGCCAGTCATGTTTGCTTTTTGGACAAATACCCTTGGGAAAGGTATGAATGCCCTTATCCTCCTAGCTATGAGTTAAATAGTATCACTGCTGTTCTTCTAAAAGGAAGGCTTTGGTATCAAATAACCCACAAAGGTTGATATGTCATTAATTAAAGAAACCCAACCAAAACCCAACCATGAAAACTTCAAATATTACTTACAGACTTAGATGATAGAATACACACACACACACAAAATAAATGAATTAATTTTTCTGAAACACCCTCTAAGTTGTTCAGCTGTTGACAGATCTTCAATTAAATTTTAAATTTTAACATTAAAAAAGTCACTGATTCGGTCTTGATACTTTGTAATCATTCTATATTCATATATATATATGTATATACGCACATACACACATACACACGTGTGTGTATATATATATATATATATACACACACGTACACACATGTACACGTGTGTGTGAGTGTGTGTGTGTGTGTGTGCTCATACAAGGATATAAAGCAAAAAAAAAAGCTTTCCCTAAAAAACGAACTGCCAAAAATGCCATTATCTGAGTGTCCACTAGCATTTTCCCTATCTCTAAACCACAAGACCAGTAACCCGACCCCACCCATGATCAACCCCTGACAACCACAGCAGCAGCAGCAGCAGCAGCAGCCGCAAAACACTCCACTATTTCTCTGCTGCAATTTACCACATCCTGAATTCCTTCTGCACAACTTTCGAGAATTGCATTTTCTGGATTCAGATTAAGCATAAAAAAGAAGCAAAAGAGAGTAAATCTTATTTGGGCCGACCACTCATATCAAATTGGAAGTTTCAGCTAGCAAATATATAGCCTTCATCAGGGGCGTGGCAAACAGAATTGGTTTCTAGAGGGTCTACTATTGGCATTATAGAAATTCTGCTATTTGGGTTCTACACAGAAGTAGCTGAAAACATTTCCACTGAAAATGGCGACCATTTATGTTTTTTTTTCATTCCCAGTATGTCACAAAGAAACTGATCTATTAGGATCATGCCAAGTCTGGAACAAGGCGATGGGATTCCCCCTCCCAAAAAGCAAGAATTCAAATAGCTCTCAACTTAGTCTTAATATATCAGAAACATTCATTTCAGATGTAAAAGAAGGTTGATATATACAACTTGCCCAAAAGAGACATGATAGAAATTGGAACAGTTCCTCCAGAAAAATAATATACATATTTTGTTTGGCTCATCAGATTATTTAAATAGAAATGTCCAAAAATTAGTGACAGCTATCTAATAATGAGTAGCTGTTCCATTTACCTGAATAACAGTGGCTACACAGTGTGGTATAGACTCTACAAGGTACTAGTGTCCTTACCCTTCAAAATACCTAAGTTTAGCTTTGATTTAGCACAAGGCTGCATGTATGAGACACCCAGTGAGAAGTTAACTCACAAATAACGGTCTGCTAGCCTAGCTTAACCATAGCCCTATTGGAAGTGTTCTACTAAAAGAACTAAGCAGAGTTAAGATTTGAGTGAGAGGAAAAAATATTGAACTCACAGTGAGAATGAAACTCACTAGTTATGATCTTTCTTTTCCTTTTGTTTAATGGCATATCAACCTTCATGAGTTATCAAATGCCAAAACCATCATTATAGAAGAACAGTAGTGGTATTATTTTGCCCTCAGCTGGTGGAGATAAGGAAGTTCATATCTTTCCAAGTTTGAACTTGCTTACTTGGCATGATGGTTAGAGTGTTTGCCAATGGCCCGGGAGACCTGGGTTCAATCCCAGGTTGAGTCATACTAAAGATTCAAAAAAAGGGTACTTGATGCCTCCTTGCTTAACACACAGCATTTTAAGGTACAGATCACGGGTAAAGTGGAGCAATCTAGAGAAAGGAGTAGCTATCAAAAAGGGAGCCTTCAGATCACCCTCGACTATGGTTGCCAACTTTACTAATTTACTACAATGTTGTTATCCAGTACTTTAGCCATTACACCTTGGGGACTCCCCCAGTAATGATCTACAAGCTTTGCTTAACTATTATGCTAGCAGAAATGCCCTACTAAGAAAATTAAGCTTAGCTTAGATTTAACCGAGAGAAAAAAATATAGAGATTATCTACTTACAAAGTTAAAAATAGCCTGAGTCTCTGTGTTGAGATGGATAAAGTGCTGGTCTGCAATCTCAAAATAAGTGAGTTTGAATTCTAGGTAGTTTCTTTGTTTGGTTTCTTGTTTAACGGCATGTCAACCTTTTGAGGTCTATTTAATGCCAAAGCCATCCTTGTAGAAGAATGGTTGTGATACTACTTAACTATAGCTGGGGAGGATATGGGGGTTCTTACCTTTCCAAAGGGGGTAAGTCTGAAAGTGGATACAATCACAAGTTCAAACTTGTTTATTTAGAGGTGAGTTCAAACTCCATTCGGGCTATTATAATCACTTTCGGACTCATGTCTTTAGGAAAGGTATGAACCCCTCTTATCCTCCCAGCAATGGGTTAAATTGTATCACTACTGTTTTTCTACAAGATTGATCGGTTGTGCTGAATGGCATATCAACCCTTGTGGGTTATTTAATGCCAAATCCTGTTTATTCATTTATATTATATATATGATTTACAAGCAAATAGTTTGTAGATAACATTTTTAAGCACACCGGAGTTCATTTGTTTATGCACAGTTAAATGGTTTCAAGTATTGTTGTTTGTTGTTTTCACATAGTTAGATTATTTAAAGTATTGGTATTTATCATTTGTAATTCTATCTATCAAGTATTATAATCTAATTTAATACTAATCATTTATTTGTACATAGTTAAATGGATTAAAGTATTGCTATTTAACATTAATAGTTTAATTTGCACATAGTTAAATGGTTTTAAGCTAAGTAAATGATTAAACAATTCTGTTTGACTCATGGATGGGCACCAACAGGTACTACCACTCCTGGTCAGAGTTGACCAGGGAATAAAAGCAATAAAGAAGCAAAAGTTCCGGAATTGGAGACTCACCATCAAATGCAGTTTAGTATCATAACCAGGACATTCATTGGTGGAGGTCTTCTCCCTCTGCAGAGATACAGAAGCAAAAGTTCGGGAATTGGAGACTCACCATCAAATGCAGTTTAGTATCATAACCAGGACATTCATTGGTGGAGGTCTTCTCCCTCTGCAGAGATACAGTATGCATAGTCTACAGGACTTTGTTCTTTTACAAGGATGGCTTTGGAATTAATAACCCACAAAGGTTGATATGCCATTATAAAAAAGATAGATGAAATTATGAACTTTTAGATTAATTGCAAAATTGGCCTTCACAATGAACTTTGAGAAACAATTCATGGTCATCCCAAAATTATGGTCAATATTGTATATATATGATTTGTAAACAAACAGTTTGTAGTTACATTATTTTTAAATGATCCAAAGCTCATCTATTTGCACACAGTTGAATATTTTCAAGTACTGGTTTTTAACATAAATAATTCTAATAATTTTCTATTATAATCATATATTAAATGATTTCAAGTAATGTGATTTGGTTTGGTTTCAAGCATAGTAAATAATTAGTACTATTTGACCCATAGATGGGACCCTAATCAGTACGGCCACTATGAGTCTGAGTGGAACTGGGAGAAATGATAATGAAGGGGTACATCATATTTTACAAAGCTTCAGCAGTAGAACCTTACAATTAGATGCAGTTTTGTGTCCTACCCCCAGACACACATTTAGGGGTGGGGTCTTACTCTCCTGCAGAGATTAGTTTGTTGGTAATTTCATTTTCTAATGAGCTATAACTAATTTGTTTGCAGACTGGTATTGCTATTGTTTCTACACGAATGGTTTCAATTATTGCTACCAAACACTAATAATTCTATTCAATATCAATCATTTGTTTACACACAAAGAAGTGGTTACAAGTATTGCTATTTAACACAAATAATTTTATTCAACATTGATCCTTCATTTGCACACATTTAAATGGTTTCAAGTATTGCTATGTAACAGTAACAATTTAACATCACTTATTTATTTGTTTGCATACTCGTATGGCTATTGTTTCTACACAGTGATATGGTTTCAATTATTGCTATCTCACACCAATAGGTGCTCGTGGTGTAAGGGTTATCGTTGCAGGATATGTACACGGCGACATGAGTTCAAATCCTGGACTTGACTGATTGTATTTCACATAGCACTAATACCCTTGGGAAACGTATGAATCCAAATATTCTCCCTCCAGATATGGGTAAATAGTAGGGCAGACTAGGTTCTTCAGCCTTGGTGAGGCAACTAGTCTAGGAGAAGGAAAACTCTGAATTCAAACCTGTTAAACTCCGCTTAAAAATTAACCTTGTGTCATATCCTGCCCGAGCAGAGGGGTTGGTAAATATGATCTCACACCAATAGTTCAATTTAACATTAATCATTTGTTTCCAAACAGCAAAGTGGTTCCAAGCATTGCCATTCAATACCAACCATTCCATTCCATTGTTATGTAATACTAATAATTCTATTTAGATACACAGTTAAATAGTTTCAAGAATTACCATTTTAACATTAACAATTCCATTGAACACTACTCATTTATTTGCAGACAGTTAAATGTTTCCAAGTATTGTATCACCAACAGTTCTATTAACATGAATCATTTGTTTACACACAGTTAAATGATCCAAAATGATCCATTCGGGCTATTATAATCACTATCACTATAATCGATCCTAGGTTTGGTTTGGTTTTACTGCATGACAATCATCGTTGGTTATTTAGTGCCAAATCCAGTTTATACTAGATTATACTATATTTATACTATTTATACTATATTAGATATATTTGTAAATTTCAACCAAACAAATTAAATAGCTCCAAGTATTGCTAGATATCACTATCAATTCAATTAATCCCCCAATGAGTGTCCTGGATATGACTCCAAACAATCTAATGGTGAGGTTCCAGTGATGCTGGGGCTTTGCTCCCAGGTCCCCTCTGGTCCAGAATGGTAGCACTTGATAGAGCCCTGTCTATGGGTTAAATAGAACTAAACTGAATACTTATGCTGAACTGAATTGTCTGAATTAGAACTGTTGACTAAACTGAATAGCTTGAAATAGAAATGTTTTTGACAATTAAACTTACTTACATTTAAACTGCATACTTATGCTAAACTGAGTTGTTTGAAATGAAACTCTTTTTGACATTGAAATTGTTCTTATACTAAGCTGAATTGTTTAATATAGAACTGTTTTGGCATTTAACTGTGTGTAAAGAAAATCTACACTTATACTAAACTGAATTAGCTGAATAAGAACTGTTTTACTAAACTGAATAGCTTGAAATAGAAATATTTTTGACAATTAAACTGTGTACTTAAGTGAAACTGAAATGTCTGAAATAGAACTGATTATTTGTTTAAAAATGGATTTGGCATTAAATAACATACAAAAGTTGATATATCATAAAATCCAAACAACCAAACCAATTCAATTAAACATCAGTAATTTATTTACACACAATTAAATGGTCAAACAGTTCTATTTCTAACAGTTCAATTAGCATGAATCATTTGCTTGCTCACAGTTTAAATATCAAACAGTTGTATTTGACCCATAGATAGGACCTAATCAGGCACTACCACTCTGGGTCAGAGTGGGCCTGGGAGCAATGGTAATGAAGGGGTACTCCACATTCCCCAAAGCTCACCATCAGATTGTTAAATATCATATCACGGACACTTGTTGGTGGGTTTTACCCCACTGCAGAGATGCAGATGGTGTATTGTATAGTCTCATCTGACTGGCTGTTGTTCTTTATCTTTATAAGATAATTTATGCTTACGAACAAATAACAACAAAAGAGTAAACTATTTAGGTAAACAGCTGTCCAACCTTTGTAACAGAAGAAGGAAACACAACACTGGTAGAAGGCAAAACTGATCATTTATCATTTCTTATATTCAAGTATATTAATTTAACTATTCATATGATTCCCAAGAGTATTAGTCTGAGAGTAAAGGTAATAGCATGACTGGAGTTAAAGCTCAGTTACCTTGATGCTGTGGTCTCGCACATTTGACACAGCACCTCAGGGACTTCCCCAAAAAGCACTTGGAATGAACAAGCTCTTAGAGGATTCCTTCACACCCTTTGTCCTCAAAAGACTTCATTTTATTTTGTACACAAGTAAAATTAAGATAATCTTTGTTAGTTATCTTTAATGAAACATGCATTGAAGAAGGATTACTTAGTTTAATGGCATATCAACCTTTGTAGGTTATTTAATGCCAAAGCCATTCTTCTAGAAGAACTGTAGAGGTACTATTTGACCCATGGCTGGGAGGATAAGAGGGTTTGTATCTTTTCCAAGGGTTCTTGTCCAAACTCGCTTATTCCAATTCTAGCATTTTAAACTTTACACCACGAGGACACCCACCAAAGGATTACTGCCCAAAGACACAATGATATATATATATATATATATATATATATATATATATATATATATATATATATAAGATAAATGTTTAATGCTAAGAACATTTTCAATCAATCAAATAAAGTGCTCAATAAAAATTTCAACAATAAAACGAGATGAAAACTATCTTTCACTGTCTGTTCATATATGGTTTGGTTTCTTTGTTTAATGGCATATCAAACTTCATGGATTATTTAGTACCAAAGCCATCCTTGTAGAAGAACAATAGTAGTACTATTTAACCCATAAGAGGGGAGGATTAAGGAGGTCACATCTTTCCCAGGGGCATTAATCCAAAAGTAATCATAATAGTATAACTGGAGTTCAAACTCACTTATCACAATGTCATAGCCCAGCATGTTAGTCACTATGCCAAGAGAATTCCTTCTTGTTCATATCTATCTATCGATCTATCTACTTTATACCAAAGAGAAGTAATATTTATTCAAATCCAATCAAAAATGTTATATTTCATAAAATATGGATCAGCTTTTCAATCTGGATTTCCTGCAATGAAAATATTCTAATAAAATATACTAAAATATACTAATAAATTATACTAAAATATACTAATGAAATATACTAATAAAATGATAACCTACATATAAAAATGACTACATGGAATCTGCCAAATATAAAAAACCTTTAATAGATTTGTCCCTAAATTTTACATACAGAAACAGGGACTTAAAATATTAAGTGTTAAATGATTGTAGCACTATTTCTATATGATCATTATGTCAGTAGCAGTTTATGCATATGTTGACATCAATTCCAGTAGATGAGAGATTGTTGCCAAAGCATGTGAATATATATATATATATATATATATATATATATAGTCATTATGATCTATCTACTTATCAGCCTGTCTGTCAGTCTGGATAGATGGATGGTGCTATTTATTCATAGATTCAAATAAAACATTGATTTTTCCTTAAAAATAATCAGCAATCAAAATATAGTTATCAATTCACATTGTTTCCATAATCTTTTAAAACTATCAAGATACACCCAATTGAATTACTGGAAGTGTCAAAGGGCCTAAAGAAGAAAGTCAGCCTGTGTGAAAGATTTCAAGAGGAATTCTTTGATGTGTCTAGTGATCTGGGAAGCAGGTGCTGCTGGAAACCTATGTGGCCAATTGTGCTCTCAGCACATTAATAAGGATAAGAATTGTGTTTTGTGAATGTGTGTATGTGTGAGAGAGAGAAAGAGAGAGACAGAGACAGAGACAGAGACTGAGAGAAAGGAAGAAAGGAAGAGAGATAGAGAAAGAGAGACCAAAAGACGGTGAAAAAACATAACTTCAATCTGGTAAATAAGTTGCAGGACTTATCAGAATGTCATTTTTTTAAGGAATTTTATCAAAAACTTCAGAGAGAAAGTTGTTTTACTTTAGAAACTTTTTCTGCCATAGGGAAATATATATATATATATATATATATATATATATATATATATATATATGTGTGTGTGTGTGTGTGTGTGTGTGTGTGTGTACAAAGTCCACAAAGGATGATTTTATTTACCATTGAATTATTTGCCAATGATAAATGTTTGGTCTTTTTCATGAAACCTTCTTCAGGGTATATGTTGTATATTTTGAATTTTATTTTATTGTTTTTCATATTTCATTTTCATACCATCCAGTTTACATACATTTCCCTATATATATATATATATATATATATATATATATATATATATATATGCACACACACATACATATTTGGAAAGGCATGGGTCCATCTCTTCTACTCCCAGCTATAGATAAATGGGTGGACAGACAGGATTCTTTAGCCTTGTTTAAGTAACCAGTCTAGGAGAAGGAAGTGTCTGAATTTAAAACAGCTGTCCTCTGCTTAAAAAAATTGACTTTGTGTGATGTTCAACTCATGTTATTGAGGTATTAAGTAAATACATTCAATATCTTTATTTATTAAAAAATAAAGAACTTTTTATATCATCCTCTCTCTCTCTCTCTCTCTCTCTCTCTCTCTCTCTCTCTCTTTCTCTCTCTCTCTCTCTCTCTCACACACACACACATGCACACATATATATGTATATATATGTACCTGTATATATATATGTAAGTTTGTGAATATGTTTGGTTATATGCATGGATGTATATTTGTAGATACACATATATATATATATGGAAAAAAATATTGAAACTGAAACTTTATTACCAAGGCAGGCATGAATTAAATGTGAGTTTTCTTCAAAATATTCCCTTTGACATTTAACACACTTATTCCATCGTGTTTTCCATTGGTTGGAGAACCTCTGAATCCTACCAACCCCCCCTGCAGGAGCAGAATGAAACACAAGGTCAATTTTTAAGTGGAGTTTAACAGGTTGGAAGTCAGTTTTCCTTCTCCAAGTCCAGTTGGCATACAAAGGTTAAACAGCCTTGTCTGCCCTACTATTTATCCATAATTGTCCAGGATTTGAACTTTGGTTGTCATGTTCATTTCCTTCAATAAATAACCCTTACACAATGTGTACCTCTTAACTTTTGATTGAGTATGAGGTCATTGTATGCATTATTTTAATGCAGTCTTCATCCTCCAAAGTTGAGGAAACAAGAAAAAGTTGAATGGAACAAGGTTTGGTTGGTAAGTATATTGTGTTGCTAAAAACATTTCACTGAAAAAGTATTAAGAGACGCATCATTATTTAATTTTTTTTCAAATTGGTACTGGTTCATTTAGACTTCATCTATGCCTCTTGACATCAGTTTAGACAAAATTACTTAATTTTATAAATGAAAGGAGGCATGCTTAATGTAATTGTTATCATCATAGGAAATAAAACCAACTTCCTGAGTTCAAATCCTGGACAAGGCTGTTTATATTTCATTTTACATCAAGGCACTGGGGAAATATGTGGATCTATCTGTTCTCTTGGCTATGAGTAAATAATAGGTTTATTAAGCTATTTATTCCTGTTTAAGCAACCAGTCTTTGAGAAGGAAAACTTTGAATTCAAATCACCTGGACACACCCTGGTCATGGTGGAAAGTTTGAATAACTGCATATATATATATATATATATATATATATATATATAACTGATATTTTTATTTCTCAAATTTATCTAAGCTATGCATATTTTTATTTAAATTTTACATTCTTGGATTAAAAAATCAAACATCAATCTCAACACTTTTTAATCACAACATATATATATATATATATATATATATATATATATATATATATATATATGTATATATATATATATCATCATGTCATGCTGCTTGTGTGGATTTCCCTGACTTTCTCACCATTTGCCTCTCTCATTCATCACTTCTGGCAGGTCTGCAAGCCTACATCCTGTGTCCGCACAGAGCTGTTGTTGGTCAGCCAGTGCTTGCACATCTGTGTGAAGGGGTCCGTCGGAGAATTTCACTTAAGAGTTCATCCTTACTTCTCCAGCAGTGTCCTGTATGTCTTGTTAATCTTATTTGGATAGTTTTAGAGATGGGGGTTTGGTGGCTATACAGCTGCCGCTTTCTGGGATGTTGCTTCCAGGAGCTCATAGCATTCTTGGGCAGTTCCCATCTAGCTTTTTCTCTACACTTAGTAAGTGTCCATATAATACATATCTATCTATTTATATATATATATGTAAATGGAGTTGACGAGCCAAGTATAAATCCTTGATGTGGTTGTTAGTATTTCACTTCAAAATAATACCTCTTGAGAAAGTTATAAATCCTTTCTTCTCTTCCAGCTAAATAGGCTAGATTAGGATCTCTAACCTTGGTGAGGCTACTAGTTTAGGAGAAGAAAAAAGTCTAAATTCAAAACCTCAGAGATGTTGTTCAGAGATTCTGTGGCACACTCGAATACCATTCTTCTGTAATCAGTAAAAAAAAATGTCTAGCTGAGTTCATCGTTCAAACTCGAGTTGTGCTATTAAGTTCACTTTCAGACTAATAACCCCAGTTATGAGATAAATAGTACCACTACTGTTCTTCTACAAGGATGGCTTCAGCATTGAATAACCCATAAGGATTGATATGCAATTAAAAATTGGAGGTGCCTGTGGTGTAATGGTTATCGTCGTAGGAAATGGACACGGCGACACAAGTTCAAATCCTGGACGAGACCGATTGCATTTCACATAGCACTAATACCCTTGGGTAAGGTATGAATCCAATTATTCTCCCTCCATCTATGGGTAAATTGTAGGGCAGACTGGATTCTTCAGCCTTGGTGAGGCAACTAGTCAAGGAGAAGGAAAACTCTGAATTCAAACCTGTAAAACTCCACTTAAAAATTGACCTTGTGTCATATCCTGCCCAAGCGGAGTGGTTGATAAATAAGGATATGCAATTGAAATAAAGAAATAAAAAGTTTAAATAGTTCTACACAAACCTTTACCACAATAAACAAATCATCTGTGTACTTATAGTTCAGTCAGCTAGGGCTATAGAATATACCAACTACATCTCTGCAGAGAGGTAAGAACCCGTCCCCAACTAATGAGAACTGCATCTGATGGTGAGACTCCAATTCTGGGGCATTGGTGGATGTGGAGTACCCCTTCATTGTCATTACTCCTAAGTCCACTCAGACCATGAGTGATAGTCCCTGTTGGGGTTCCATCTATGGGTCCAATAAAACTGTCCAATAAATCTTTTTCTATGCTTGAAACCATTTAACTGTGTGTAAATAAAACTATTAGTGTTAGATAGCAATATTTGAAACCATTTAATTGTGTGCGAACAAATGAGCACTGGCTTGTTTAAAAATAATGTTACCTACAAACTATTCACTTACAAATCATATATACAATATATATGTATAAAAAGGGTTTGGCATTAAATAACCCACAAGGGTTGATATGCCATAAAACACAACCAACCAAAATCAACTGTAGTTAATTTACTAAGTTTTGGCTCATTTAATGGCCATCATTGAATTGATGGGTGAACAATCTTCTTTTAGAAAAAACTGCAAAATATTCAATTTTTTAAATAATAATTAATGTTTTATTCACTGTTCATTATTGTCTTGGTAAATACAGCTTCATTTAGTATACTTTTTAAACAGACCACATACACATGCATATATATATATATATATATATATATATATACACACACAAATATACACACATATATACAGACACATACACAGATATATATATATATATATATATATATATATATATATATATATATATATATATACACACACTTTGTGTTATATTTATTCAGTTTTATATGTATACATACACACACAAATATACACACATACACACACATATATAAAGACACACACACACAGATATATATATATATATATATATATATATATATATATATATATATATATATATATATACTCTTAGTGTTATATTGATTCAGTTTTTAAATGTCAGCCTTATGGCATTATGATGACATCACTCTTGAAGCAACATTCCTTGTCTGTGGCCTTTAATCAAAACATGTATATTATACGTACATGTGTTTGCATATATGTGTGTGTGGGCGTTGGTGTCGGTGTGTGTGTATGTTTGACTGCATATCTTCATTTAGATATTAATTATATAATTTAATATGCTTTCCTTGAGGAGAAAAATGAAATTATTCATGGTAATGTTCTTTTGCAGTTGGGGAGCTCAGTAAGTTCTTTCTCAAAACACTCATCCCCCAAACCCCTACCAGGGAAAAAATGGCAAAAAGTAAAAGATTTCTATTCTTTTCTTACAGCGGTACCAAACTGGAAAACTTTGTGGATCTATTCTATTCAGGCGCCTTGTACCTTTCCTAAACGAACCATTTTTCTCTCATATTCACATTATAATAGAATTAGTTTTTTCCCAGGTGATTTTTTTTTGTCTTTTGCTCTCTTTGTTTTTTTTTGTATTTTTATTTTATTTATCTATTATTCCTTTCTATCTTCATCAGAATTTTGCATCTTTTTTTATTATTATTACGCCATTTTGTCATTTTTTTCTTGCTTCTTCCAGTTTCCTCTTGCACACTTGTATGTATTCTCTTTCACGGCAGCCTGCATATTCTCTCCCCCCCCACTCAGTCTACTCACCAACATCTCTCTTACCTACCACATCCACCCCAGTCAAAATTAACCCAGGACCACCACCACAACCATTTCCACTCCTTGACTTTAAGCTTCTTTCTTTTATTGATAATTTGTAATGTAATATTCTTTAGTTCTTTTCATGGAGTTCTTGGTGAAACTAGACTTATGATATTGGCAGTAATGGCTAAGGAAATAACGAGGGACTTATTTTTATATTTGATTAACCAGAGTTCTTTCCTCACCCATTCTTTACCCTTTTGTGTTTTATTTTAGTTTTTTTTTTTTTTTTTTTCTAATTTCTTTTTTTTTCTTTTTTTTTTGTTGAAGTATATTCAACTGCTTTACTGCAATACTTAGAAGCAATCTCATGCAGCAACAAAAACAATGATGAATTTTAAACTCAACATTTGGGTATTGTAGCTCAGTTGCCACAGTTATGGTCTCTTTTTGTTCACAACTAAAAATGCCAGCTTCTACAACAAACACAAATCTTTCTTAGTTTTCAATGATCCTCATTATTGTCATCTGTTCATATATTAAATAAACCCCTTCGACTGGGGATGTAAAATATATAGACTGTATTTCTGCGGAGGGGTGCAAACCCCCACCCCCATCAAGTGTTCCAGGTCACACTAAACTGAATCTGATATTGAGGCTCAGGTCCTGGAGCTTTGGGGAATGTAGATTACTCTCTCATTATCATTACTCCCAGGTACAGTCTGACCTAGATTGGTTATACCTATCAGGGTCCCAGCAATGTGTCAAATAGACGTGACTATCTAAGTGATTATCATCTGGAGGTTGTAGGTTCAATCCTGACCACAGGAGAGTAACCATAAAGGAATACTTAACTCTTATACCTGGTCATGGTTCACAGAATCAGAGCAAGTGATCCCTATCAATTAAATAAAGGATATAGTTCGAACTTCTGTGTTGGCTCCAGAGTTCTACAAGAAAAACTTGAAGAGGGTTGGAAGACATATTGGCCAAAACACTGTGAATATAATTACAAAGATGAAGGCAGTTGTCCAAAAACCCTGAATGATAAAACTCATCAAGCTTTGTTATATTTTGGCCTTCGACCCAGCCCAAAAATGCTATTCCAAGGTGATGCACCGAAAGGAAGTGACACATTCCAATGGCCAGTAATCGAAAGAGATCGCGTGGGCGGATTAAGGCTGATAATATGGGACAAGGTGAAGGTCCCACTGTGCCACTACAGAGTGATGCACCGGAAGAGAGTGACCTTTGAACTGCATGACAGTTATTTCCGCTTGATGACAATCAAACATATGATTTCAAAGATCGAGTGGGCGTTGAACCATTATATAACTCAGTTGAGTTCGAGTGGCAGTTGAGTTGAAGATCGGACGGAGTTGGAGTGAAGATGTGGTAAGGAAAGCCACACTCAGCCGAAGGGGTCCTCGGGAAGCCCTGATGAATTGGGGTCCAGAGAAGATGCTGATAAGATGCAGTAAAGAAAGCCAGCACTTAGCAGAGTGGACCCCAGGGCTCTGGTTGAGCATCAGAGGAACGAGAAGACACAACGTTGAGGGCCATAAGTTTGGGGGTCAAAATATTGCAGTTATGTTTGATCTCCAGCTCCCTCTCACAGTAAAACCCCACACAACCTTTTCGAACCCTTGCAATAAAGTGAGAGGTAAATATTTTGTTAAGGAAGTCTTCCTGCGTCGTTTATTACTGCGTCTGATTAATTTATTGCGTCAGTATGTATCCTGCATGAACATGTATATGTGTATATAAGCATATTTATTATGTGAGTATATAACAGCTTTGTCTCAGAAATTCAGACAACTCAAATAGAAGCGTTCAATTATTTATTAAAGATTATTATTATTAGTTATATGAAAGCATACAGCTGTGAGCAAATCATTCATATTACATAGGAATATTTATTAATGTTAAATAGCAATACTTGAAACCATTTAACTGTGTCAAAACAAATTATTAATATTAAATTGAATCATTTGTGTTACATAGCAATATTTGAAACCATTTAACATTGTAAAAACAAATGATTAATATTGGTTGAAACCATTTAACTGTATGCAAACAAACGATTATTATTAGTTGAAACCATTTAACTGTATGCAAACAAATGATTACTATTAGTTGAAACCATTTAACTGTACGCAAACAAATGATTACTATTAGTTGAAACCATTTAACTGTACGCAAACAAATGATTACTATTAGTTGAAACCATTTAACTGTATGCAAACAAATGATTACTATTAGTTGAAACCATTTAACTGTACGCAAACAAATGATTACTATTAGTTGAAACCATTTAACTGTACGCAAACAAATGATTACTATTAGTTGAAACCATTTAACTGTACGCAAACAAATGATTACTATTAGTTGAAACCATTTAACTGTATGCAAACAAATGATTACTATTAAATAGAATTATCAATTTTAAATAGCAATATGTGAAACCATTTAACTGTATGCAAACAAATGTTTAATATCAAATAGATTTATTAGTGTTAGAAAGAAATACTTGAAACCATTTAAATTTTGTACAAACTAATGGTTAATAAGAATCTTCACTCATCAATATACATCCCACACACAAGACCATTAGCTTGAAGTGAAATGCAATAGCCTCCTCCAGGATTTAAACTCAGGTTGCTGATTCCAACAAAGAAAACCATTACACTAACCCTGCCTCCAATAGAGTCTGTTTATGATTTTACATCAGAGAATTAAAAAAAAAACTTATATCAACAGCATTTGATTGTCTTTATCCTACTTTATTGGTTTCTCCATTTTTCTATTTTACTTGTAATTAGAAATTTTTTTTCACTGGTTGAGAACCTTATTTACAAAAAATTTATTTTCTATTCCAGTGTGCCATTCAGATAAACCAGTTGCTCACTATCAAGTTGATCAGTGACATTTTGTTTTGGTTCCAGAGTACTGCGGCCACGTTAAAACGAATTATGTCAAGGTGTTTACCATACTATTTCTGTACTGCATCAGCTATGAGGACAAATAGCTGCATGCCTAGTGGCTGGAGGAGTGCATGATGAATAGAGATTCAGACTCTTACGTTGAGTGAGAGTTTTTTAGAGAGAGACTCTTTACTTGTCTTTTCTGTGATTAATTTTTGTCATCTTTTGGTTTTCTGAGAAGCAAGCAGGTTCCTGACTTCTTTCTGGATGCAAAATATTTCTCTTGTCATGTTAAAACTCATTAACACCAGCACAAGGAATTTCAGCTTTAATTTTAATTTACCCAGTCGGCTGGGGCTGTAGAATGCACCAACTGCACCTCTGCAGAGGAGTAAGACCCCTCCCCCCAATGAGTGTCCTGATATGACACTAAACAATCTGATGGTGAGGTTCCAGTGATATTGGAGCTTTGGGGAATGTGGAGCAGTCCTTCATTACCATTGCTCCCAGATCCACTCTAGCCCGGAGTGCTAACACCTGATAGGGCCCTATCTATGGATTAAATAAAACTAACTGTATACTTATGCTAAACTGAATTGTTTGAATTAGAACTGTTTGACTAAACTGAATAGCTTGAAATAGAAATTTTTTTTACAATTAAACTGTACTTACATTTAAACAGTGTGCTTATGCTAAGCTGAATTGTTTAAAATGGAACTGTTTTTGACATTGAAACTCTACTTACACCAAACTGAATTGTTTAATATAGAACTATTTTGACATATAACTGTTTGTAAACAAAATATGTACTTATACAAAACTGAATTAGTTGAATTAGAACTGTTTGAATAAACTGAATAGTTTGAAATAGAAATGCTTTGACAATTATACTCATGCTAAACTGAATTGTTTGAAATAGAACTGACAATTTGCATAGACATTGATTTGGTATTAAATAACCTACAAAGGTTGATATGCCATAAAACCCAACCAACCAACCTAACTTATGTTATTTGCCAATATGTAATTAATAAAAATATACTAGATTTTTGAAGCAAGAGAGAGATAGGTAGACAATTAGGAGTTTCTCATAGTTTGCTCTGGATGCCAACTAAACTTTTCAATTTGGGGGTATCAAAACTTCCTTATTCTCTGGGTTGATGGTTAGCAACATTCTCTTTTGCTCAAACATACACCATGCTGGTCATCTACTCTCTCTGATGGTCGAATCTGCTCTGACCATTGAATACTCTCTGACCACCTGTACAAGAGTTATCTCCTTACTGGTTAAAAAACCTTCACCTAAATTTTTAGACTGTCCAGTATGAACTTCAAAGGATGGCATCAATGCTTTTTGGAATATATTATTTTATCTGTGTCTTTGGGCTGACCTCATGGTTTAGTTCATTTATTTAAACCATGCATCACTAATCACCTGACATAATGTAACACTAGCAATTCATTTCCCTTGAATCCTACCAAGCATAGAAAATATCTTTTTTAAAAACCTTTCTAAAAGATTCTATGTAGGGTAAGATGTTGCAATCATTTTCTTTATTTTGGAATCTTATTTCCATTGACAGTGGCAATTCTGTCCAAAAATTATATTCTATTAGTCTAGATAAGTGTTTAAACATATGAAATCAATTTTAGCTGTTTTGGAAATTTGTACTAGATTTAATTGCTCAAACAATAACAACCTGATTAAAATTTAAAGATACTTTTAAGATTTCCACAACAGCAAGCAAATGCTGATTCTGTGATCTTTTGCATCGACTAAGGCTATGTCAATAATTAAATCTATTTTTCATTATACCCTGATCTCATGTGGTGTCATATGCTTATTTTGTTTTTACACTAATTTTAATAGTAGCAGCAGCAGCAATATTATATCTATTTCTTGTTCAACAAAACAGTGTCAGCCATTATTATTATTATTATATTTCTTTTTAGAGGGTTTTTCCTACTAGTGTTAGCTTATAGTTTTTCACTGGAGTCTGAGTGATAGCAAGTCCCCTCAAGTCTCCAGAACTCTTTCTCAGTATTCAAGCCAATCTCAACAATACTGTAGTTTGGATGGTCTCTCCTCGGCCTCTTATTTCCAAGTCCTCCAGTTCCCGTATCCAACCTTTTGTGACTGTACTGAGCACACAATTACACTTGGCATCACTGTCATTTTCATGTTTCCTAGTTTTTTCAGTTCTCTGGCAAGGTCTAGGTACTTATTTCTCTGTTTGCTTTCTTTCAGTTTTACCCTGTGGTCAATATTTTATGGCATATCAACCCTTGAAGGTTATTTAATAATAAATCCTGTTTATATATATATATATATATATATATATATATATATATATATATATATATATATATATATATATATATATATATATATATGTGTGTGTGTGTGTGTGTGTGTGTGTGTGTGTGTGTGTGTGTGTGTGTGTGTGATTTGTAAATAACTCATTGGTTGGAAACATTTTTAAACGATCTAGAGATCCTTTTTCTGCACATGGTAAATTGGTTTCAAATATTGCTTTTTATTATTTACACACTGTTAAATAGTTTCAAATATTGCTATTCAATACTAATAATTCTATTTAGTATTAATAATCTGTTTGCACACAATTACATGATTTTAAGCATTGCTATCAAGCACTAATAGTTCTATTTGCACTGAGTTAAATCATTTCAAGTATTGCTATTTAACATTAATAATTTGATTTATCAAGTATTCTTATTCAATTTAATATTGATCATTTGTTTGCACATAGTTAAATGGTTTCAAGAGTTGCTATTAACACAAATAATTCTTCTTAATACTAATAATAATACCTAGTAATCGACTGAGTAATTCTATTTGACCCATAAAATGGACCCTCACAGGTACTTACACTTCAAGTCAGATGGAACCTGAGAGTAATGGTAGTGAAAGGGTACTCCACATTCCCAAAATTCCAGGAACTTTATCATCAGATGCAATTTAATCTCATACCCAAGACACACTAGTCTTTTCTTTTATCTTAATTTCTTTGAAACTTTTAATTGAATATTACTGCAAAATAAAAGCACTGCTAAAGTGAAGTGTTTGAGACTTCACATTAAAAATAGATGTTAATAATTGAAGATTTTTAAAATTTCAACTAAAGTGTTGGTGTGTGGATTTGATCAAATTTTTTTTTCATATATTGCATAACATTTTGTATGCAAATGAAACCTTTTCTCTAATCTTTTTCAACCTATAACTTTGTTTTCACCAGGTTCACACTCTTTTCTTACTGTTGTCAATACATTTCTATACATGCAAAATGTAGCATGAATTATTTTTAGTGACCTACTCAAAGACCACCTTTGATCATCCTTACGTTAAGTGTCGCATCCTACTCAAAGAATTTATGTTATAACTGGCAATCATTTCTGTCCTGGGTATGACATTAAACTGCATCTGATGGTAAGGCTCTAGTCTTAGAGTTTGGGAAATATGGAATACCATTTTACTATCATAACTCTCAGGTCCACTCTGAGCCAAAGAGCTTGTACCTATTAGGGTCCCATCTATGGGTCAAATAGAACTGTTCAGTCTTTTACTGGGGATTATTTTTAATATTAAACAGAATTCTTCTAAACAATAACCAAAATGATTCAACTGTGCACAGAAAAATTATTAATATTGGATACAACTAATAGTATTAAATACTAATACTTGAAACCATTTAACTGTGGGCAAACTAGCAAACTATAACTGATTTTAAAATAGAGTTGCCTACAAACTATTTGCCTGAAAATCATATATATATATATATATATATATATATATATATATATATATATATATATGTTCTAGTCTTGAAGGGCCAGAAATGAATAACACAAAGAGATGTAAAGTTTACAGCAGTATATATTTACAGAAATGCAGACAGTAATGGTTACCAGTAAATGACTAGCCTCTCTTGACTTGTTCATTGAGTCAATCACTATTCATAGTGTTGTGGAGGTTCCATGCAGTGACGTCATGGGGTATATCACCATAACAATATATATAAATATATATAAACGGAATTTGACATTAAATAACCTGCAAGAGTTGATATGTCATTAAACCAAATGAACCAAACTGCTAGAGATTATTTACATGTGAATTGTCATGGTTGTCTAGCTGTGTTGTTTAGGTAAAAATGCAGGGGCATAATTTGAATGAAATCCTTTGAAATCTTTCAGAAAGAAAAGAATGTAAACACAGAATAAGTTGGAAGGAAAGAGAAATTGTGAAAGAGAGAAATCCCAAGAAGAGATATAGAGAAGGAAGAAAACTAAGTATAGAAAGTTATAGTGATTTTAAAAATTGGGAAAAACTAATGAGAGAGAGAGGGAGAGGGTAATGCAGTTCCTCTGATTATAAAAAGATATGAGTTGGTAAGCTAAAAATACTGGAGAATTATTCAAAATTCTTTCAAATCACTGAAGAAAGAAAGAAAGAAAGAAAGAACGAACAAAAAAGAGAGAAAGAAAGAAAGCATGGGAAGATGAAACCAAAGAAAGACTTAGTTGGAAGGGAAGATAAACTGAAAAAGAGTGGTTTGGTTTGGTTATTTGGGTTTTATGGCACATCAACACTTGTAGGCTATTTAATGCCAAATCCATTTTACATAAATAATCAGTTCTATTTCAATAAATTCAGTTTAGTATGAGTACACAGTTTAATTGTCAAAAACATTTCTATTTTAACCTATTCAGTTTAATCAAACAGTTCTAATTCAAACAATTCAGTTTCATATAAGTATATTGGTTGATGGTTTTTTGGGTTTTATGGCATATCAACCCTTGTAGGTTATTTGATCCCAAATCCATTTTTATACAAATTATTAGTTCTATTTCAAACAATCCAGTTTAGCATAAGTACACAGTTTAATTGCATAAAATATTTCTATTTCACAATATTCAGTTTAGTCAAACAGTTCTAATTCAACCAATTCAGTTTAGTATAAGTATAGATTTTGTTTACACACAGTTAAATGTCAACAATTCTATATTAAACAATTCAGTTTAGCATAAGTATAGTTTCAATGCCAATAACAGTTCCACTTCAAATAATTCAGTTTAGCATAAGTATGCAGCTTAGTTCTATTGGACCCATAGACAGGACCCTATCAGGTGCTACCACTCTCAGCCAGAGTGGAACTGGGAGATATGGCAATGAAGGTGTTTCTCTGAATTCCTTAAAGCTCCGGCATTACTGGAACCTCACCATCAGATTGTTTAGTGCCATATCCAGGACACTTGTTGGGGAGGGGTTAACCCGCTGTAGACATGCAGTCAGAGTATTCTACAGCCCCAACTGACTGGGCAATATAATGATCTGAGTAAGCATGAATACTGACCCCACATATTAAGCAGCAATTTGTTTTGGAAAGTGTTTTCTTTTCTAAATTAAAGCATTTTAACATTACTGTACTCTGCCCCATTGGTACAGCCTAAAATATATATTAATTGTATACCCTAAAGAGAGCAAAGACTCATGATAAAAAAAGTGTTGTTCTGAGTATGATACTATACTGCATTCTGTCATTTGGATCCAATTCTAGTGCTCTTGGGACAGTGGTGTCACCTCTTTGCTCCTATAATTATCAGGTCCACACTGAACTGGAGAGCTTTGGATCAAATAACTCTATTTGAAAATTTTAAGTATTAAATTGGAATACTTGAAACCATATATCTGTGTGCAAACAAATAAGGATTATCAAATAGGAATACTGAAAACCATATAACTGAGTGCAAATTATTTGTATTTGATAGGAATACTTGAAACCATATATTCATGTGCAAACAAATAAGGATTATCAAATAGGAATACTTAAAACCATATAACTGAGTGCAAATTATTTGTATTTGATAGGAATACTTGAAACCATATATCCATGTGCAAACAAATAAGGATTATCAAATAGGAATACTTAAAACCATATAACTGAGTGCAAATTATTTGTAATTGATAGGAATACTTGAAACCATATATCCATGTGCAAACAAATAAGGATTATCAAATAGGAATACTTAAAACCATATAACTGAGTGCAAATTATTTGTAATTGATAGGAATACTTGAAACCATATATCCATGTGCAAACAAATAAGGATTATCAAATAGGAATACTTAAAACCATATAACTGAGTGCAAATTATTTGTATTTGATAGGAATACTTGAAACCATATATCTGTGTGCAAACAAATAAGGATTATCAAATAGGAATACTTAAAACCATATAACTGAGTGCAAATTATTTGTATTTGATAGGAATATTTGAAACCATATATCTGTGTGATAAACTAATGATAATAATTGTTAAATAAGAATAGCTACTTAAAATCATATAAGTTCATGCAAATCATTTGTATTAAATAAGAATACTTGAAAACATATAACTGTGTGCAAACAAATCATTATTAAATCAGAACACTTAAAACCATTTAAGTTCATGTAAATTTTTTGTATTAGATGAGTTTCAGTCTCAGTTTCTTTGTTTAATGGCATATGAACATGATAGGGTGACTGGTCTCAAAGAAAGTGAGTCACTCTCTCATGTTCACTTTCAGATTAATACTCTTGGAAAAGGCATGAATCCTGTTATCCCCTTAGCTACAGGGTAAATAGTATCATGGTTGTTCTTCTCCAAGGATTGCTTTTGCATTGAATAACTCATGAAAGTTGATATGGCATTAAACAAAGAAACTGAGACTGAAACCGATCTAATACAAATAATTTACATGAACTTATATGGTTTTAAGTGTTCTGATTTAATAATAATTTGTTTGCACACAGTTATATGTTTTCAAGTATTCTTATGTAATACAAATAATTTGCATGAATTTATATGATTTTAAGTTGCTATTCATATTTCGTAATTATTATAATCATTTGTTTATCACATAGTCATATAGTTTCAAGTATTCCTATCTAATGCTGGACTTTGGTCCCAAAGAAAGTGAATTTAAACTCCAAAGTCCAGCATTAGATCGGAATACTTGGAACCATATGACTATGTGATAAACAAATGATTATGATTATTACGAAATATGAATAGCAACTTAAAATCATACAAGTTCAGGCAAATTATTAATAGGAATACTTGAAACCATATAACTGTGTGATAAACAAATGATTATTATTAAATAGGAATAGCAACTTGAAATCATGTGAGTTCATGCAAATTATTAGGGTTACATAGGAATACTTGAAACCATATAACTGTGTGATAAACAAATGATTATTATTATTAAATAGGAACAAAAAAAAGTAAAGTTGGCGACCGTAGTTGAGGGTGACCCGAAGGCTCCCTTTCCAATAGCTACTACACCGAGGTGTTGGGGAGGGCACTACTCCTTTCCCTGGATTGCTCCATTTTACCCTTGATCCTTGCCTTATAATACTGAGTGTTAAGCGAGGTGGAATCAAGTACCATTTTTTGAGTCTTTGGTGTGACTCGACCTGGCATTGAACCCTGGTCTTCCGGGGCATTGGCGAACACTCTAACCATCATACCAATGGAAATCATGTGAGTTCATGCAAATTATTAGTGTTACATTGGAATACTTGAAACCATACAACTGTGTGCTAACAAATGATTATTAATGCTAAATAAGAATTGCTACTTGAAACTATTCAAGTCCATGCTAATTATTTCTATTAGATAAAAATAATTGAAACAATATACCTGTGTGATAAACAAACAATTATTATTATCAAATAGGAAGAGCTACTCAAAATCAAGTAAGTTCATGCAAATTATTTGGCTTGAATTGGAATACAAGTTGATATGGCATTAAAGTAAATCAATCAATTCAAATCAAAATATATATTATGATTTAATAAAATTTATCCTTCAATACAATTCATGATATTTCAATCAATATTAAAGAAATATGGTTCAGTGTATATTGCAGTTATGATATATATTACATGTTATTATTATGTGTATGATATATAATTATATAAGATACTGATATATATATATATATTATACTAATAATATATATATATTATGTAAAATATGTACTTGATATATAAGCAATAATACATGAATATATATAATATATATAGTTGATATATAATGAAATACTTGAAGAAAATAATTTCCATTTGCCTTTATTTAATCACAGAAATACATGTAAAGATTATGGGTAAAGCCTTTTGTAAATCTCAGTGTTAATAACTCTGGTTCAGTCTAACCCAAAATATATACATATCTGTCTGCCATTATTTACCGGCATTAAAGTTTTACACGCTAAGTTGATAAGAGATGTAAAACTAGCTGTTACAATCACACAAAAGTAAAATTTAAAAAAAAAAAAAAGAGAAAAAAAAACAGTCAAAAACTGTGTTAATTCAATGCTGCAATTGATTCTTTAACAGATTTGAGATGAACAAACTGGAAGATGGTAAAAATGATTGTCAAACAAAATTAAATGTTTTGTTTCCCATTATTTTCTTTTATTTTCATTTCTGTTACACGTTTTCTTCCACTTTTAAATACTTTTCATCATTTTGCTTAGAATAGTCATTGAACATAATCAAATTGAAGCTATTGTTCTAACAGTGTTTTCACTAATGATAACAACAAACAATGAATGCGGCACTCAATGAATGGGACCGGTTGGGTTCTTCTCCTTTCCCCCCTTAGATGAAGATGCTTAGAGTAGAGAAAACAAGAACATCAGTTCTTATCAAATTGGGTGCGAAAATCTGAGATTTTGACAAAAAAACATTTGAAATCAAATGACAAATACTTCTGTGAAATATGAGAGACTATCATGATTCTCATCATTTCTGGTTGAGGAAGGACTCCCTGTGAAGTAATGGTTTAAAGAGTGGATTGAAGAATCTTAGTAAGTGAGTTCAAATTCCAGTCACGGGTTTACATTCACTTTCCGACAAATGTCCTTGGGAAAGAAAGGTATGAAAGCCTTTATTCTCCTAGCTGTCGGTTGTTAGAAAACATTTCTGGTAGAACCATTGACCTATGGATTAGAACAACTGCTGAGGAGCAAAATGTAATATCTGTGTACTCTGTCTAACTCCCTGACACTACAGCCTAGGATCAAAGCTATTTCTAAGATCAGAGTGGAGTTTCTGTACACTCTGCCAAGGACCAGAGTCAAGCTCCCTGGCACTTCGACACAGATCTCTGATATTTCTGTTAAGGATCAGTGTTGTACCTGTGCATTCTGTCTAGGATCAAAGTCTAGCTCCCTGCCCCTTCTGCTATGGATAAAAGCATAACTCTTTGCTACCAGGCTCCCAGGCACTTCGGCCTAGGATCAAAGCATATCTCCTAGATATTTTTATCTAGGATCAGAGTGTAGTATCTGTATACTCTATCAAGGATCCAAATGCTGCTCACTGATACTTCTGCCAGGGACCAGAAGGAAGCTCCCTTACATTTCTGGCTAGGATCAGAATGTACTCTCTATGCACTCTGCCTTAGGTCAAAATGTACCTCTCTAGTACCTCGAACAAAAAGCATACCTCTTTGATATTTGTGATTTGGATTAGAGTGTAATATCTATGGACTTTACATTAGTACATGAGTACTTCTGCCTCTAGCTAGAAAGAAAGTTTTTAAAGATTACTGACAAAAGAAGAAAAGGGGGATATCTGCAATTTTTAAAAACTTTCTTGGTACTTCTCCCTCAGATCAGAGTGTAGTTTCAGTGCTCTCTATTTAGGATCAAAGTGTTGTTTCTCTGTACTTCTGTATGAGATCCGAGTGTAGTATCTGTGCACTTTGTCTAGGATCAAAGTGTTGTTTCTCGGTAATATCAAAAAAGATGTCCGTATTTATGCATTGATTCCCTCCTATCTGTAAATAAGTTCAAGATGGTTGCAACAGATGTGTTGGTGAATTTGGAATGCAGAAGCATTGGCTAACTTAAATTGCTCAACTAAACAGAAGAAAGAAAACATTACAGCATACAAAGCATTCTAAAATTTTCCACTTTCTTTATTATTTACTCTTAGCTGGAGAGAAATGGATTCATGCCTTTCCTAAAAACATTAGTATCAAATGAACACCTACTGGTCCAACCAGAGTTTGAATTCTGTTCATCAGTTTTATTCGCTTCATGCTGTTTAGCCACCCACAACTTCCACCCACCAATTTATAGAGAAAATATGTTTCCTTTACATATATTTATTTGTCTTGTAATCTGGACTTACAGCAAAATGAGAAATTCCATTGATATAACATGAGGCATTACTTGGATAAATGGGAGAAAAATGAAAGAAAGTGTGGGAAGAAGAAAGTGAAGATAGAATAAGTAGGAAAGAAAAAAGAAATTGAAAAAGAATACAAAGAAATGCAGAAAAGGAAGAAAAGAGAAGTATACAAAGTTATTGTGGAAGAGGAAAAAAGAAAGAAGTGAAAGAGCAAGAGAGAGATTAGAAGAAAAAAAAAGAAAGAAAGAAAGAAAGAAAGAAAACATGAGAAGAAGAAATTAAAAACAGAGAGAAAAAATTGAAATAGAGAAAAAGAATAAAAAGTATTCAAAAAATGTACAAAA
>OY757908.1:109460651-109463151 GCA_963585895.1 Sepioteuthis lessoniana
TGCGTACCCCTTCCCCAGCCCCTGCAAGTCGCCACCCTCACTCCTCCAATATAGACATTCGTACACGAGCTACTGTTTTGATGAGACGATAGCCACTGAACTAAAGAGTAGAAGCTGTGGTTTGAAGAAAAAAAAGGGGAAGAAAAAAAGCAACCCCCAAAAAAGTGAGTCACCACTGCTGCCACCACCAACGCCACCATCAGCAGGAACATCAAAGCGGTCTTAACCAAAACGAAAAAAATTGATTTTCACTCATATGCTTCAAAGGCTATTTTTTCTAATTTACATCTACCTTTACTTACTAAGACTAAAATTTACTTGAAATAAAGATACAATAACAAAAACAAACATAAAGAACTATCTATCTATCTATCTATCTATCTATATATATATATACATTTATATATATATATATATATATGTAACTGTAAACAATAAGTAAAATGAAAGAAAAAAACTCGCTATAAAACTCCTGAACTCTTCTCTTGTAGATAATGTAGGTATATGGATGTAGATGCATGTATATGTGCACATGTCTATGAGTACATGCATACTTCTAAGTATGTGTGTGTCTCTGTCATTGTAAAAGAGGAAAAGGGAATATGTTCCAAAAGCAGGGGAGGTGGATGGCTGGGTTGGCTGTCTCCATTCCAAGTGAAGCACATCAGCCTGTCAGTGGCTGGAGCAGCCATTACACACACAGAACACTTGCTAGGACAGCAGGCCTCTCTTTCTTTCTCTCTTCCTCGCTCTCTCTTTCATGCTCGTATACAACACACCCAACCTATGCTGTTGTCAAAAAAAGCAGCAGTAAGAACACTACTCTTCAACAGAACACATCTCATCACGGACTCCACTGATTCCAACAGTTCAGGTTAGTTGTTAATGTTTTTTCATTTCTCTTCTTTCCCCTTCTCTCAATTTTTTTTAATTCTTTTTTTTTTTAAATTTTTATTCATACAAGTGGTCTTTTCAGATAGAGTTGAAATTTGATGTTTTCAATATTTTTTGTTTTTTGTTTTTGTTTTCATTTTTTTGGTGTTTTTTTCAGCTTGTTTTTGGTTAAAAAATTATACTCCACTCACATTCACACACACATAAAAAGAGCAGTGCTAAATAAACAAAACACTTATGTACATAAATATGACACCCACTGATGAGTATATAGATTATTTTTAAAGTTTCCAGGTGGAACTTTTGGGTAGTTAAAAAATGGCACACTTTTTTATGTTTATGTAATTAAAAAAAAAAAAAAAGAAAAGAAAACTTAGTTTTAAATTAAACTCTTGCACTTGGTATAATTTTCCCCATGTTTGTGCACATGGTCATTGTGTGTGTATATTTAAAGATAGTAGAAATATGAACAATAATTGTAATATAAACAGATACATACAAATATTTATGCATATACATAAGTATACATATAGTCACTGTCATATATATATATATATATATATATATATATATATATATATATATATAATACTTTGTATATATCAGAAATTTGTTCTGTGATGTTGATAGAAAAATTAATATCATTTTAACCAAAGACGACAAAGTGACGGAAACAATAAAAAAAAGGATGTTTTAAACAAAGTGTTTCATAAGCTGAATGTTGGCCAGGTATTATAGAAATTGTATCTTTTTTTATTGTCTCTTTATATACATGCTTTTTTTTTTTTGTTTTTTTCTCTTTTTTCATTTTATTTTTTATTTTATTTCATTTTTTTTTAAATAAGGATAATTAAGCTTATTACCTAATAAAAGATAAAATAAAAATGTTAATAATTGTAATTGAATTAAAATAAAACTCTTATTGTACAGTTTAAAGTAATATATACATCAATATGATACTTTCACAATATTTATGTCTACATCAATCAAGAGTGCCTGTCTCTACTTACAAACCAATTGTACCTATAATAAAGTACATAAATGTGTTTACGCATGTATGTACACATTCACAAATTAACACGCTTACTCACACAGCTGTGTGTACAATTTTTGAAACTGTTGCAGGTTTATTAATTTCAATCAAGTAATTTGTAAACTTAATTTTTCTTATGAAAAGTTTGACAGCAGATACACTTTGAAAATTTTGAAGTACTCAATCAATTTGAAAAAAAGACGAAATAAACAGTGTTCTGAATGTTTTCTTTTTCTTCTTTTATTGTGATGACAATAGAGGCTTACCTAACTACATACCTATACCATTGAATCTTCAGTTTTTTCTAACACTGCTTCCGAATATTTCCTACAAGTGCTGTCAAAAAAGTATTCTTTCCTCACAAGACCAATTTCAACTCTTCCTTTACCTTTATTATCTCTCTTCTCTGCACTACGAATTCTATGAATTGTTTTGTTTCATGTAAGACATTGATGACACTTTTTGATGTTTAAAACAAAAGTCATATAAACCCTTTATTATTATGATTTAATTTTCAGTTTTATTTTCTGTTTATTAAAATCCTTCTTTGGGCCTTCACCAAAAACCTAGGGT
>OY757908.1:109473151-109480651 GCA_963585895.1 Sepioteuthis lessoniana
CTAGGAAAAGGAAAAGTCTGAATACAAATCTACTCATGTCAGCAATTGTTCCTTGCAACTTGTACCATGTAACCCCATACAAGCTGTCACATGTTACTTGGTGAGGAGTTGGGCACTGCCAAATAACCCTTTCATTGCTCTGAGAGATGAGATTAGAGTGGAATTAGCTAGCATAGCACCCTAATGACATGATAGATTATAGGATATAGAGATGAAAATACATTATTGTTTATTGTTTTTTTCCCAAAAAATTCATCTCAGAAGAAACGTCAATCACCAATTTACTGAACTCAGTCTTCAAGTAGATTAAAATCTCATATCTCAGACACATGGATATCACAAATTTTACAGGTGCTTTATTAAATGCTGTATTATTATATATTAACAATCATTCTTTACTTTTGATATCATTTTGATATCATAACAATATTATATATTAACAATCATTAATAATATTATATCATTAACAATATTATATATTAACAATCATTCTTTACTTTTGATATCATTTTGATATCATATATTTTTGAGTTCAAATCCAGGATGAGGCTGTATGTGCTAATGCTTTTAAGAAAGGCATGAATCCATCTCTTATATTCCTTAGCTATGGATAAATAGTAGAGTAGATTGGGTTCTTTAACCATGTTGAGACAACCAGTCCAGAAGGAAAATTCTGAATTTAAACCATCTTCACTTTGCTTAAAAATTTTACTTGTGTCACATCCTGTTCATGGTGGAGGGGTTTAGTAAATGCATTTTAGGTGAATACATACTTAGATAGGAAATGGGCATTGTTAAATAACACCCATTGCTCTGAAAGATGCCATAAATTGAAATATTGTACATGGCACCCTGATTACCTCATTTACTTTATATATACTTTATAGGTAACTTGAGTATAATGTTTATTGTCATAGAAAATGAATTTGGCAAGCCATGTTCGAATTCTAGATGAAGCTGTTTGTGTTTCAGTATGTGTTAATACCCTTGGGAAAGTCAAGAATTCATCTCTTCTATCTCCACCAATGACATGTAGCATAATGGTTATTTTCTTAGGAAACCAACTCAACGAGCCAAGTTCAAATCCTGGATAAGGTTGCTTGCCTTTCACTTTCATGCTAATGCCCTTTGAAAAAACCTGAATCCTTCTCTTCTTCTCCAAGTTATGGGTAAATGATAGGGCTGATTAGGCTTTTTAGTTTTTTAAGCCAACCAGAGAAAGAAAAAAACTCCTTATTCAAAACAATAGTATATGGAGCTATCAACTCCAGCCTAGAAAAACCTACTTGCTATGAAATGGCAGCACCATTGCACATAGGGTCTAACTCAAAAGAAATTTATATTTTGTTAACCCCACTTATGGAAGAGAGTCCCTATGGCATAGTTACGAACATATAAGCCTGAGACATTTTAATAAGTGAGTTCAAACTCCAATTGTGTTATTGTATTGACTTTCAGCTATGATTTAAATTGTACAGCTACAGTTCTACAAGAATACTGTTAGCATTAAATAACCCATGATGGTAGATATGCCATTAAAACAAAGAAATCAAACCAACCCCACTTTTAGGTAAATAATAAAGTAGATTGGGCTCTCTAGCCTGGTCAAGGAGGAAGAAAACTTTGAATTCAAAACCCCTTAGGGTAACTGGTCATGGTAGAGTACCACTCCACCATAAATAGAATACCCTAAAGAAGTCAATTTGATGTTGTGCTCAAGCTTATACTTGCAATCCTTGGAGTGACAATGATGCAAAGTTGCATAGCACCATGCTCTTTGTTTGGATAACAGTAGAGTTACAAAAAGAGGATAGCTGCAGCATGGGCAACTGCTTGTTATCCATTCAACATTGCACTGGTTTGTGCTGAGATGCAGATGCAGATCAGTTGTCTTACAAGATTGATGGATACCAAAAGAAAAATGAAATATTTATCTAATCTGAAATCAATTTTACAGAAGCTTTATTAAATACTATTTGATTTAGAAAACTATTTAATGTCATAGTTCATTTTGCATATCACAGTGAGAGGAATTATTAACAATCCGAATTTTGGACAATTTAAACTTTTCATTTTTTCTGGTATATTACTCCTGAAATTATTTTTTTTTAAATCTGCCTGTGGATATGTTTCTTTTTGCTTTACACATCCAGAAAAAAGACCATCTCTTTTCACATAAATGGTACATCTAAGAATGGCTGTAGAATGGATAGGCTGAAACATTGTGTTGAGATCCGTATCAGAGATCCAAATATCTGTAGTGGTGGTTTTATGTTTTGTTTTCATCTTTCAGTTTCTTTGATTAATAGCATATCAACCTTTGTGGGTCATCTAATGCCAAATTGTAGTGGTGCTATATAACTGGAGGATAAGGGGCTTTTTTATCTTTTCTCTGATATAACTATTATACATTGATATATTTGGACTAGTATCCTCATCTTGGTTGTTTTTATAGACACATTTTGAATATTTTGTCCTCCAGCTTTCAGATATAGTTGACAACCTTTGAGAAATTCAAATTTTGCTTTTTATTCAATCCGTGGGAGAAAATATTACTCGTTTCACCATCCATTCTAATAGGAAATCCCATTACAATTAATTCTTCCAAGCTCATTTTTCTATTTTTTCCTCTGAACAAGAATACATGACTATTTGATCCAGGATTGAATTCACAAACATAGGATAACTTGATATACTGTACTAAGTGATTTATTCCTCTTGGCCAAAAGTGGGGAATCTATAACCTTACAGTCACATGTAGCCTTCTAAATGAAGTACAATTCTCCACTTCTTTGTCAAAAGACCAATGAAAATTACATACTTTCATTTTAAGATTTGATATATCAATACTTTCTTATAAAAAAGTGTCATTGAAATGTTATAAAAAATTCTTAATTTCTTTTAAGTTAAACCATATGACCCCTTTATAAGTACTCCCCTAACATCTTTTTATAACAAGTTAATTTTCTTCTAAACCAAAGATACCAGAATTTTATTATTCCCTAAGTAACATTAAGCTATCAAAACGGATATTATTAGGTATTATGAAACCACCATACATATATACACCCTAAATAATATATTAAAAAATGTTATTTTTCTTCTAGAACAAAGATATCAGGATTTTATTATTTTTGGTGGATCATTATTCAATCAAAACTGTAATTATTAAGTGTTATCTATTGCCAAAATCTACAGCAATGAAACTCCTGTAATCAAGAATAAAATTACATAAACATATTATTCATAATGTTCCATTCAGAATTGGAAAATCTTGGCTAGGAAGAAAATTAAATTCTTATAAAAAAGTTGGTACAGTGTACTTATTTATTGGCAATACAATACATTTTAATCAAATTTGGTTTAAACTTTTGAAGTAAACATACTAAAACATTTTTAATTATGACTTCATTAGTTGATAATAAATTAAGATAGATAGATAGATAGATAGATAGATAGATAGATAGATAGATTTAAAATGACATATATATAAAGAGAATGAGATCAACAAGCAGATATGAACAGATTGAGATAGATAGATAGATGAGGGGAATTTCTTTTTTTTTTTATGAATTTTATTTCAGAGATGTAAATGCTCTATTGCTTGGAATCAGTTTCTGGCAAAAATCAATTAATTGCACAAAAATATTTATTTTGAGGCTATTCAAAATGGCAGTAAATCAAACAGAGAGCCCCTAAAAAGAACAGTAGTCTGTGATCGATTTTTTTTTGTGGCTGAGAAGAGCAAACAATATACAATTTACAGAACGTTGTGTTATGTGTATAGAAAAGCATGTTTAAGTCCAAAAACTGTTTACAATTGGGCTGAACATGCATTTGCCACAATGAGCCTGAGTCAAAAAACAGTCAATAGAGTGGAAACATACCAACTTTCAAGTAAAGAAAAAACTCTAGGCACAGTGGTCAGTAAAGGAGGGATTGTTGACAGTCTTCTGGAACATTAAAGTATCCAACACTATTAGTTTCCCTGAAAAAGGTACAATTTCAATGAGTGCTTCTTATGACTCTTTAGGTAAAATTCACTTTATTCATTAAATGACATATATATATTTATTCATATATATATATATATATATATATATATATATATATATATATATATATATATATATATATTATAATGATAGAAATATGTGGAAGCTTGGATAAATCAAACACATAACACCGGTAAAAGTTCTTTGAATAAAAGAACAAAATATCATACCTTCTAAACCTGTGTTAAGTGTTTAGTATATATATATATATATATATATATATATATATATATATATATATATATATATGTATATATATATATATATATATATATATATATATATATATATATATATATATAAGTAAGAGAAAAATGAAAATGAAGCAGAAAAATATGTTTGAAAGATAAACAGAAGAAAAATATATACTTTGATATTGATGACCAAAGTATATATTTTTCTCCCATTTATCTTATATATATATATATATATATATATATATATATATATATATATATATATATATATATATATATATTTTCTTGTGTTTACTTGGACAGTTTGAGTTCTTGCACAGTATGGTTCTTGCACAGAGAAAAATGAAATAATCCTTTTTCCTTTTTTCTATCCCAGAGGCCAACCATGATTATTTTGTACTATCTAAAGAAGGCAAAAATCTGAATATACATCCTTTCCAAACACATCATTCATGTTAAGACTAACATTCATACATACACCCATTCATTCACCAATTTAATAGTAAATTGTTTTATTCTCTACATTTGTGCAGTTTAAGTGCATTGCTTTAATAAAAATCTTGTTATGATATGGTGTTTTTGCAGGGTTATAGTTATGTATATATATATATGTGTGTGTGTGCATGGGTGTGTGCGTGTGCACGCGCGTGTGTGTGTGTGTGTGTGTGTGTGTGTGTGTGTGTCTGTGTAAACATAATGAAAATTTATGATAAATGATAAACAAGACATCCCATGAATTTGTTGGGCTCCTATTGTAACAACAGTCCTTAATGATATAGTGCTTCTATTTAGGAAGAAGTGAACGATTCTAGTTAGTATTTCATGTTATATTGAAAACTTTGATGGTTTGATGGTTTAGAAATTATACTACAAAATTATTATTCAGTTATGAATTGGAACAGAAATTGCTTTAATATCAACTCGCATTTTAACTCCCAATTAAAAACCTTATAATGATGTGCTGCTTTTGAAGGGTTACTCTTACACACACACACACACAAACACACACACTCAGACACACCCATATATATGTGTGTGTTTGTGTGTGTGTGTGTGTGTGTGTGTAAGTGTGACCCTTTATCTTAATGTAAACAATTGTTGTCCTTTTGAAGGGAAAATTATAAATATACACTAACACACACACACACACACACACACATATATATATATATATATATATATATATATATATATATATATATATATATATATATATAAAGCTAGAAGAACAACAAATTAAAGTTTTTTGCATGAAGAAAGTGCTTGATACAAATATAGCAGAGCATCAATCCATAAATATTAGACTTATAGATGCAATAAGTCTGTTACCTAAGTTTCATGTGTTTTACATAATCTTAAAACTTCTTTGCAGTTAGTGGAAAACACATACAACTTAATTAATGGAATAAATGTGTTGATAGTTCTAATATATATATATATATATATATATATATATATATATATATATATATATATATTTATTTATTTATATATATAAAAGAAAAATACAGAAAATTGTATTGATGCATTATGAAAGATGGCTCTATCAGGATTGAAATTTTAATTAAGAATAATAAAGCTATCCTTATATCAAAACATGTCAATTTGATTTTTTGCGTTGTCTTCTTTATTCCTACAACTGGATTTTATGCCAAATCTTACCCATTCATATTTGTGGAATTCAATGAACAACTTTCACTTTCACTTTCCCTTTCAAATCTTTATCATAATAATAATAATAATAATAATAATAATAATAATATATATATATATATATATATATATATATATATATATATATATATATACTGATGCATGCAGATATCATTAGTAATATAAAGATACAAAATAAAACTAACATTTCCTATTCCCAAACTAAACTCTTTAAAGACCACTGTGTTAATAGAATAATAGGTGTGAACAAGGTAAGGATGTAAGAAAATTCTTCTCACCTTTTTGATTCTATTATTTTCGACCGCATTACACTAACAATGCCTAAATCAAAATATCTTTCAAAAACTCTGAATTCTTTGTTGATTTCATTGTATCATTTTTCTTTTTCAATCTGTTCTCTGTTTCATTGTTCACATTACAAAATGTACAGCATTATTATCATCATTTTTACAGTGGCTACTTTTTTTTGCATTGTAATCTCATTATTGATTGGGTCAATGTGTGAGCAGTAAATACCCCCCCCCCGACTCTCCCCTTGTAATTGAGCAGATAAAGTTTGGCTTTGTTTTTTGGGGTTTTTTTTTATTTTTATTTTTATTCTTTTTTGTATTCTTTCTTTTTTCTTCACCCCCTCCTCCTCAGAGTGTGAGTTTGTGAAGGGGAGGTTTCTTAGTTTTACAGTTCTATTTCTTTTTAATCTCTATTTTAGTTGATATTACCATTCCAGATTGTTAAAACACTTGATTTTAGCCCTTATGTTTAACACACAAAAGCTCTTCAGAATTTCAAGCTCACTGCAACATCCGCATCATCCCCACCTATTCATCACTACCCTTTCTTATTTCTTTTTCTTTTTCTTTTCTAAATCTGGTTCTCTGGCATCACCAACACCAATCCCTTCATCAACCCCAACCCATTTTTAATTCATAATTTTTTTTTCTTTCTTTAAGAAAAGAACATTGTGAATTGAGAAGAATTCATGAGAGCAAGTGTCCCATAATTACAATAACACAAGTGTGCAGACGTTTAAACAAAAGCATTGCGTGCACTTGTTTTGGAGGGGTTTTTTTGGGGGGGGTAATTTTTTTCAGAAGAAGAGCGGGGCTATAATATTTTCTTCTTTTTTTACTCTCTCCCATACCCATACACCCGAGCTTGCAATGCCACGACCAGTAGAAACATTTACAGAACAAATACATTGATCTCATCCTAACACTGGCATTTCCATTTTTGCAGAGACTCTCTGAATGTGAAACCATCCCTCTGTGGTAGAGATAGAGCTAATGGATGCATTTCTCCTTCTGGTTATTCATTTATATATATATATATATATATATGTGTGTGTGTGTGTGTGTGTGTGTGTGTGTGTGTGTGTGTGTGTGTGTGTGTGTGTGTGTGTGTGTGTGTGTGTGTAAAATGTATATATCTATATGCATATCAAAATATATATGTCTATATATATATTTATATAAATATGTGTAAATGAATATGTTTGTTTATATATATATATATATATATATATATATATATATATATATATGTATATACAACTTTATGATGTATACTACATAAAT
>OY757908.1:109483151-109488151 GCA_963585895.1 Sepioteuthis lessoniana
AATAATAGGGTTTGCTATATTTATTAATAAAGAATGCCTTAGCTCGGATAGTATAAATATAAGGTCAATAGCACTTGGTAATGGTCAGTTTCTTGCCTGTACGAATGTCAGACCAAGTGATAGTGACAGAGATGGAATACCTTTATAAACTATTGCATGGAGAATGCTGGGAAGACTTGTTTAGTTTGTCAGGCATGATGGGAAAGCTGGCCTAGTTTGTGGGGCATTCCAGGAAGGGCATACCAATTTGTGTGGCTAGATCATATTAACCAAGTGATTTGTTAATTCATCAAGTCTGCTATGCTTGATTTAACACTCTCCAGCCCTTTTCATATTATTATCCCTATTACTACTATTATTGTTCATCCCTGTTCACTCATCCATTTATTTATTTTTATTGGCCTATTTTGATATATGCATTTACCAACATCATGCACACAAGCAGGATATGGCACAAAGTCAATTTTTGAGCCAAGTTTAATAGTTGTCTTTCTCCTAGACTGGTTGCTATACAAAAGTTAAAGAACCCATTCTGCTCTACTATTTACCCATAGCTGGATGGAAAATAGATTCATATCTTTCCCAAGGGAATTAGTGTTATGCAAACAGCCTCGTCTAGGATTTGAACTCAGGTCACTGTGTCCATTTCCTATGACAATAACCATTACACTACCAGCAACTCCACTGCCTATATATATATATATATATATATACTTTCTTTAAAGAAAAAACCAAAGACCAGTTATTTTAGGATTATAAATTTATTTCCATCCTGTTTTTCGTTTCTGGTGTGACACTCATCCTATATATATATATATATAATGAACAAAACTGATAAGGCAAGTAGCAATATTTCTTCATAATTACTTATTATTCTTAACTATTTTTGACTTTAGGTCATTGTTAGGAGAAAAGTTTTGTGAAGAAAAAATTTTAAAGAGTTTTTAAAGGACACAAAAGAAGTTATCAAAAACTAATCAGTAACAGAGCATATCCATTCCGAAAATGAGAATTATTTTTTCATATCAAAACAAAATAGCACACATCTATATATATATATATATACTTAAAAAGGTAAAGTTGGCAACCGTTATCAAGGGTGACCTGAAGGCTCCCTTTTTATTAGGTATAGGGGAGAGCGCTACTCCAATCCTTGGATTGTTCCACTTTAACCTTGACCCATACCTTATAATACTGAGTGTTAAGCAAGGCGGCATCAAGTAACATTTTTTGAGTCCTTGGTATGACTCGACCTTGGATTGAACCCTGATCTGCCAGGTCATTGGCAAACACTCTACCCTCTAGAAAATGGACCGGTATGAAGAAAAGTAGTTAGACAAATAGTAATATTTCTTCCACAGTTTATCTTTTAGTCGTTCTCAACAAGGTATGAACTTAGGTCATCAGGGGAAAAAAGTTTTGTGGAAAGACAATTTTTTTACAGACTTTTTAAAAAGTTTTACATTTATTTTACACTCAAAAGAAAAAAGTGACTGGAGTAAATTGACTATAGCCTATTCTTAGTGAGATAGTAATAAGCTTAGTATTAAGATATATGAGTAATATTTTTCATAAGTATAGTCCTTTATTCTAAAACTTATTTCATGTACACTTTTAAAAAAATTCAGTTACTCCATGATATCATTATTTCAATCCTTGCTTGTTTTTCCCACCAACACTTGTAGTCAGTTTATCATTGAAGTCTGAATGACTGCAAGACTCCAAAGAAGTTCAGGTACCACCAAAGAAGTGATGAAAAATATACTGATGACATGGCATATCTATTTGTTGAAGGGAAACCATCTTCTGGTTCAGATTTCTTCAATTGATCTTTCATACATGAAAATCTGTAGGGTAGGCACCTGGCTAATGAGTTTTTTTATTAGATTTGGAAGGAGCACACACACATAAACCCACACACATACACACACACACATATATATATAATACAGAAATCAAAGGCATATATTGCACCAAATGATTTTACATTTGAATGATCATCAAACAATAAGAAATTCCAAAGAATCTTACAAAAGTGTTGCAAATAGTCTTAAAGCCTTTGTTATCTTTAATAAAAGATGCTTAAAGAAAGATTTTTACCTATATACATTCTCTCTCTCTCTCTCTCTATATATATATATATATATGTCTGTGTATGTGTGTGTGTGCATGTGTGTGTGTGTGTGTGCACGTGTGTGTGTGTATTCATCATTTTATGTGTATGTGCCTGTCTGTACTGGTATGTATACTCATATTCCTTGATAAACAAGAAAGGGTTTGTGTATAGATGAAATCTATTCATTCAGTATCATTCTATCAGGGGTGGAGGTGGTAATATAATTGCTAAAATGATAACTTTACTCTTTATTTGGTCTGTCCTATTCTCTAACCATTAAGCCACTCTTCATATCGGATATGCCTTCTTCCATCCATTATTAACTGAATGAATCTGATTCAGTCATGATTTCAAAAATCTTTATAAACTAGCTGATTTAAAAATCATGGATATTTGAATTGGAATATAGTTTTCTTTCTTTTATATATTAAAGTGAATCAAAAGTGTTTTTTCTCAAGTGAATCAAAAGTGTTTTCCTTTTATAACCAAGAGAGAGTTCATGGAGAACCTCAAGAGATATGTTAGTTTTTTAGGCTTCTGTAATACACTAAATATGTTTTGGTTCAATGATCTTAGTTTTCAAATGCTCATGATCATTTTTTCTACCTGACATTCTAAATTATTATTATTGACAACTGATGGCCATGTACATCTGGATGCACTTAGCATATTTGTTATCAGTGGTGACCAAAGTTCAAATTCTACTCTTATAAATACAAATGAAATAAGCATTGAAGAAAAGGCCTGTAAAAAAAATGAAAATACTTTTGATACACCTGAATGTATATAAGCAAAGTTCGCAACTTTAGTCAAGGGTGACCCGAAAGCTCCCTTTTCAATAACTACTACACTGAAGTGTAGGAGAGGGCACTACCCCATTCCCTGGATTGCTCTACTTTACCCTTGATCCTGACCTTATAGTACTGAGCAAGGCAGCATCAAGTACCATTTTTTGAGTCTTTGGTGTGACTCAACCTGGGATTGAACCCCAATCATCCAGACCATTGGCAAATACTCTACTCATATGGCCAATGGCCCGGTGAATGTATACAATAGTAACATTAATTATATTCTAAATTCATAAATAGTCATTTGATGAAATACAAGTTTATAAGAAAATGCGAGTATAAAGATTTCTTTTTAATATGACTATTCATATAATTTCTCTTACTCCAATAATCAAATGTTTATATTTAAAATTTTATTTGATCTTACTACTAAATAGCATACACTCAAACCTGAATCTGTCTGAGAAAATAAAGCTAAAAATTATCAGGGACTTTGAGATACAAATGGATCACTCATTCCTGACTAGAATGCTACCCCTTGTGTTAATTAACAAGAAGGAAAGAACTTATCATCTTGGGTATTTTGCTGTACCAGTGAACCACAGAGTGAAAATGAAAGAAAGCAAAAAGATAGACAAATACCTGGATCTTGCCAGAGAGCTGAAAAAGCTGTAGAACATGAAAGTGACAATGGTACCAATAATAGATGGCATGCTAGGAACAGTCCCCAAGGGCTTGGAAAAAAGACTAGTGGAAAGGGAAATCAGAGGAAGAAACTGAGGCCATTCAGACAACAGCATTGTTGAAATTGACTTGAATACTAAGAAGAACCTGGAGTTCTGTGGAGACTTGTCATCACTCAGGCTCCAATGAAAGGGAAAAACTCAAAAGGAGTGAAGTAATAATAATAATGATAATAATAATAATAATAATAATAGTAGTAGTAGTAGTAATAATAATAATAATGATAATAATAATAATATAGAATTTGTCATTTAGTGGATTTAGCTGTTCCCATGGAACATAAAAATGAAAATAAAAAAAATGAAAGGAGAGACAAATACCTGGATCTTGCCAGAGGGCTGAAAACGCTGTCGAACATGAAGCTGATACTGATGCCAATCAAAGTTAGAACCCTTGGAACCATCTTCAAGAACCTGGAAAACAATCTGGGTGAACTATGGATCAGAGGAAGAATCAAGACCATTAAGACCATAACACTGTTAAAATCAACTTGGATACCAAGAAGAGTCCCAGAAATTTGGAGTCTTGCAGTCATTCAGACTTCAATGATAAACTGACTACAAGTGTTGGTGGGAAAAACAAGCAAGGATTGAAATAATGATATCATGGAGTAACTGAATTTTTTTAAAAGTGTACATGAAATAAGTTTTAGAATAAAGGACTATACTTATGAAAAATATTACTCATATATCTTAATACTAAGCTTATTACTATCTCACTAAGAATAGGCTATAGTCAATTTACTCCAGTCACTTTTTTCTTTTGAGTGTAAAATAAATGTAAAACCATCCATCAATTCAACAACTGAGATATGTTACACATTAAGAGAATAAAGAAGTAATTTTGAATATATTCCTCCTGATAGAAACAGATATATAAAGGGATAACAGAATTTATCAAGCTTTGTCAAAGATCAGAATGTAATATCTGCACACTCTGCCTAAGATAAATAACATTTTTGCTGTATTTTGATAACAAATCAAAAAATACACAGAATTAGAAGATATTTATCTTTTAGTATAAAATCAAGCTCAAAATTTCTGGTAGCATTATAATAGAGAGTAAGAAAATAATATTTTTGCCTTCAGTGATTAAGTCTAGAATAGTTTGGTAAAAGGCCTGAAGTATGAAGCGTACTTTTAGAACTTAACTCACTAGTAAGTAGTAATTGATCTGCATTAACCTGTAATGAGATGTCATAAAATTTACTAAGCTTTGCTTATTTGGGCACATCCATCATAGATTATCCACTGTAACTACTGTTCCCAGATTGTCTCCCATCTAATTACAGAGATGACTCAACATTGCTTAACTTCATGATATTTTGAAAACCAGTGTTTTCTGTGTGATTT
>OY757908.1:109490651-109498151 GCA_963585895.1 Sepioteuthis lessoniana
TAAGGATCAAGAGTAAAGTGGAGCAATCCTGGGAATGGAGTAGTGCCCTCCCCTACACCTCTGTGTGGTAGCTATTGAAAAGGGAGCCTTCAGGTCACCCTCGACTGAAGTCGCCAAGCGGTTAGAGTGTTCGCCAATGGCCCGGGAGACCTGGGTTCAATCCCAGGTCGAGTCATACCAAAGACTCAAAAAATGGTACTTGATGCCTCCTTGCTTAACACTCAGCATTATAAGGTGCGGATCAAGGGTTAAGTAGAACCATCCAGGGAAGGAGTAGCGCCCTCCCCTACATCTTGGTGTAGTAGCTATCGAAAAGGGAGCCTTCGGGTTACCCTCGACTATGGTCGCCAACTTTACTTACTTATTAGGGTATATCAAAAAGAATTTTTGTTTTTCAGTCACCTGTATGTTTTTGTAATGTAATGCTCTAAATATGCTATTATTCAATAATTTTAGTTCTTCTGATTATTTTTCTGTGCTAATGGTCCTGTTCTTCAATATTTTATGTTTTAAACCATCATAATCAATAAGTGATGATCACCAAATACCAAACTTTATTTCAAGGGACAAATCACTGCTCTTAGAACCAGTTTTGGATGTTACCGTCAGATATTCATTCATTATCTTCCACTTACTGGTTTATGCAAGCAGCTTCATTCATTTTGAGGCCCAGTTTAAAATGATATATCGAATTTGACCAAACTTCAAAATATGTATCAGTAATTACAACATTTGAATCAAAAGGTAAGATGGAATATTTTTTATAATGATTTGATTTATATAATATAATTATTAAGGTAGTAAAACCATGGATAACATTAAGATGTGAACATGAAATAAGCTCTGAAGTAAAGGCCTGTAAAATTGAAGCAGATGGCTTACATATGATATCATTGATTTTATATTTTCTTTGATTAAGGTTCATCTTATGTTTCATTGATAAGGACTTAAATTATGTTTTGGTTTGGTTTGGTTTGGTTTGGTTTTATGGCATATAAACCATTGGAGGTTATCTAATGCCAAATCATCTTTATAGATATTAATTAAAAACATGATTTGTAAACTTATTTTTTAAATAACATTTTTAAACAAGCATGAGCTTATATTTTTGCACACAGTTAAATTATTTCAAGTATTGCCATGTAACGGTAACAATTTAACATCAGTCATTTATTTGTACACATTTAAATGGATATACATATGATTTGTTAGTTAATAGTTTATCAATTATTTGATTTTTCAATGAGTAAGAACTAATTTTCTTACACATTAGTATTGCAATTGTTTCTACACAGTTAAATAGTTACAGTTATTGCCATCTAATACAAATGTCAAAAAGTTCTATTTGACCCATTTATAGGACGCACTCATGTGCGACCACTCCACGTCAGAGTAGATCTGGCAGCAATCACAATGAAGAGGTACTGCACATTCCCCAGTGTTCCCAGACTCAAACCCCACAATCAGATTATTTCATGTCATATCCAGGACACTCATTAGAGGAGTCTCGCTCCTCTGCAGAGATGCAGTTGGTGTATTTGACTGCCCCAGCCAATTGGACTAAATTATGTTTTATTTGATAAAAGCTCATTTTATGTTTTTTTGAAAAATCTATTTCTTTTTTATAATTGCTCAACTTATATTTCATTTCTAAGAACAAATTATGTTTTATCGATAAGGACTAAGTGTCCCCATCTCTCTTACTGTCATCGTGATGACCACCTTGGTTAATTGTCCTTAAAAATCAGCTAGAATTAAGAAGATGAAGGATAATACTCCTAATTATTAATAATGATCATTGAGAAAGCTTTATCTAAAAAGAAAGAAAGAAATAAGTATACACCCAATTCATATTTCACTTATAAGGACTCAATTCATATCTAATTTATAAGGATTCAATTTTTGTCAAATTTATAAGGACTCAATTTATGTTTCAATTATAGGGACTTAATTGATATTTTATTAATAAGAACTTAATTTAGGATTGATTTATAGAAACTCAATTTATGTTTCCTTTTATAAGCTCTCAATTTATGTTTTAATCATAAGGACTTCTGTTTTATTGTCTATATCAACAAATAAATATCAAACTAAAACATACTTCTGCAAAACTTGATCCTACAAATTTTCAGCCAAATTCAGGTATGTATTCTTGCCTGTATTCTCACAGGCAAGTGAATGAGCAAAAATAGGGATAATGATATTAAAATTAGCTGTCAATATATTTTATTATAAATATGATTGTTTTTTCTTTTAATTTCTTCATATACAAATCTCCTAGCATCACAGAAGGATGTATTCTTCCTAAAATCCCCATAGTCAGTTTGATATGTCCACAAAGAAATAAAATCATTTAAATTTATAAACAAGTATTTTATTTTGATCATAGCTGTCCTTTTTTTCCTTTTGTAAACTTTCAAAGAGCAAAAGGGAATGTCTTCGTGCTAAGATTCCCATGAGCAGAACTTAATACAAGGAGTGAAATAATATTAAAATTAGTAGACAATGCAATTTATTGCAGATAATACTGTCCTTTTGTCACCTTTTATGAACCTGAAAACTTGACAACTGATGGATAGATTCCTTCCTATGTCCCACAGGGGGAATGAAACGAGAAGAAAATTAGGATGGAGTTTGATGACAAAAAGAGATTTTCTAGTTCTGTCTGTAAATGTGTAAAGCAATGCTTTTATTATGAACAAGAATTAGCTTTTGTTGCCACATTGAAGCTTATGAACTATTTGACAGAGAGCTGTATTGCTTCCTCTCATCACCACGGGGGGTTTTATTTAACAAAACCAGTGCTGAGACTGAATTGGACAATAAAAAGAAAGTTGCTTGTTTTAATAAACAATTACAAGTAGAAGGAATGTAACTGAGTGATAGTTGCTATTTCAGGATGTAATGAAATTCTTTGTGTTTTGTTCTTTCTTTGAGAGATCTGAAAGACAAGCAAAGCTATACATGTTATACCCTCTTTAATTGATCAGTGTAAATAATATTTACCAACTTTAAAAAACAACCAGCTCTAACCTATAAGAAAACACTCATGACAGCAATATAATATATGCATGTATGTGTGACTTTAAGAAATTGGAGAAATGAAGTTAAAAAAAAGACTGACTTTTTTATTTTACTGTTTAAAGTAGGCATTCTTTTCAAGAATAAGTTTGGATTATTGATTGACTTTAATGGCATGTCAACCTGTCTAGGGTTATTTCATGCCTAAAGGTTTGTGCATTCAGGTTTGTCTTTTTTGTGTTGTTGTTTCTTAAGATTTGTTTTGAGGTGGGGTGCACATGGTCTAATTAAATATAAATAAATTTTAAACATATCTATTTGATCCGTAGATGGGTTCCTAACTGGTACTACCATTCCAGGTCAAAGGGAACCTGGGAGTAATGGCAATGATTGGGTAATCCCCACTTTCCAGATATTCAGAACTGGAGCCTCACCATCAGACATTGTTTAGTGTCATACCAAGGACATCCCCTTTTGTGGGGTTCTTACCCTTCTGCAGGGGATACAGTCAGCATATTCTGAGGCCCAATGACAGGGTTAAATAAGTTTTGATGGAAGTATGGAAAAATGATATTCTATTTGGATTATTGACCATGAATAAGTACCCGGCAGCTAATTGTTTTTTTAATAAAAATTTTACTTTCTTCCAAACCACAAACCAAAATTTTATTATTCCTTGGTGAATATTATACAATCAAAATAGATATTGTTAGATTTTATCTATTATCAAACTCTACAGCAATATTAAACGAGTCCTGGAGGTAGCAACCTACAAAACAGCAGCTGTACGGCCACTTACCACCCATCACAAAAACTAACAAAATTAGACAAAACAGGCATGCGGGATACTGCTGGAAAAGTAGGGGCGAGCTCATAAATATTGTACTCTTTTGGACCCCTTCACATGGACAAGCAAAGGCAGGACGACTAGCTCAAACCTACATAAGCAGCTCTGTGCCGATACAGGATGTAGCCTTGAAGACCTGCTGGAAGCAATGGACGATAGGGAGGGGTGGCAAGAGAGGGTTAGGGATATCCATGTTAATAGAGCGACATGATGACGATGATGATGATGACAGATTTTAAACTCTGTAACCAAATATACGAATATGTATTTATTTACCCAATTCCTCCACCATGAGCAAGATGTGACAGAATATCAATTTTTAAGCAAAGAAAAGATAGTTTAAATTTAGAGTTTTTCTTCTCCTAGATTGGTTGTCTAACTACAGTTAAAGAGTCTGTCCTACTTATTTACCACTAGCTGGAGAGAGAACAGATGGATTCCTGCCTTTCCTAAGAGCATTTGTATGAAATGAAATGCAAACAGCTCCATCCAGTATTTGAACTTGAGTCACCAATTTTATTTCCGATGACAATAACCATTAAGCTAAGTGGACACGGCGACACGAGTTCAAATCCTGGACGAGACTGATTGCATTTCACATAGCACTAATACCCTTGGGGAAGGTATGAATCCAATTATTCTCCCTCCAGCTATGGGTAAATAGTAGGACAGACTAGGTTCTTCAGCCTTGGTGAGGCAACTAGTCTAGGAGAAGGAGAACTCTGAATTCAAACCTGTTAAACTCCGCTTAAAAAATGACCTTGTGTCATATCCTGCCCAAGCAGAGGGGTTGGTAAATAGTACCATTAAGCTAAGTGTGCCTCCTTATATAAATACATAGCAGTCTAAAAATAAATTCAACCATTATATATAGCTATGCAATTTTATTATTTGTTACACAGATGTTGGTTAGTTAGTTTCAATGCTGAAAAGTTTGGTAATAAGTAATATCTTATAAAATCTATCTTAACTGGGGTCTTTCACTAGAGTCTGAATGACAGCAATCCCCCTCAGGTCTCTTGGATGTTTCAAAGTATTCCAATCAAACATCAATGCTGTGGTATGTATGGTCTCAATTCTTTCTCTTATCTCCAGTTCCCCCAGTCTTTTTTCAAAGTCCTTGGAGACCAATCCCGGCATGCTGACAACAGTTGTTATCACAACTACTTTCATGTGCCTCAGCTTTTTCAACTCTCTGGCAAGATCTAAGTATTTGCCTATTTTTTGCTTTCTTTCATTTTCACTCAGTGGTCTGCTGGAATAGTAAAATCCACAAGTTTTTCACTTCTTGTTAATTAGCACTAGGTATAGCATTCTAGCTGAGATTTGGTGAGGCATTTGTATCTTAAAATAACAAAGAATTTTAAGGGTCTCATTATCCCCTTATCTATTTTAAGAATAGTCCCAAGTATCTTACAAAGGTGACTAACCAGATGTTTATTGCTTTGATGAGATTACTACTACAGAGCTTAGTTTCAAGAAGGTTTCTCGTTTTCCTTAGGTACTCAATCTGTATTTTTCCCTTTATCTCTGCTTGTTTGATGGTGTCCGCTTCCAATATTTCCCCGTAATTGTAGTTTCCCTTCCCTCTAATTGTCCTAATGCATTCTTGATTTAGCAGGTCTATTCCTTCTGCTGATTCTTTTCCCACTTTTCATTATCAACAGGCCACATTTTCCAATGCCAAATTCCATTCCTATATCCTGGCTGTATATTCTTATTGTTTATACCAGGGGCTCCAGTTTTTTTTTTTTCTTTTTTGCAAATACCTTTATGTTATCCATATACACAATATAATTAATCTTTTCCTGTTGTTTGGGAAAATTGTTGCCCCTGGACATTTCCTAAGTACATGATTAAATGGCATCATTGTCATAATGAATAGCAGTGATGAGAGTGAATCTTTGGATGTTTACCTCAACTAGGGTTTGACCTCCCACAATCAATTCCATGCTCCAATTTTCCATGATATTTATTATTAATTCTATTATTCCTTGCAAGTTTTTCACACCAGCATTAACTGATGGTCTTTCACTGGAGTCTAAGTGACAGCAAGTATCCCCAGGTTTCCAGGAATCATCTCAGTATTCTAGCCAATCTTGGCAATACTGTAGTTTGGATGGCCTCAACTCATCCTTCAATTTTCAACTCTTCCAGCATCCTTACCAAGCCTTCAAGGACTGTTCCAGGCACACCAATTACCATTGGTATCATCATCACATTCATGTTCCATAGCTTTTTTAATCCTCTGGCAAGGTCAAAGTACTTGTCTCTCTTTTCATTTTCTCTGATTTTTACTCTGTGGTCCACTGAAATGGCGAAGTCTACTATACAGCAAGTTCTCTTTTTTTTGTTATCTATCATTAGGTTTTGTCTTCTGGCCAGGAGTAGGTGATCTGTTTGGATCACAGAATTGCAGAGAATTTTTCACATCTCATTCTTCATGATAAATTCTGGTTTGTGCATATACCATTTGGTTGTATGGTCAGATCTCAATTTCTTGCACAATTCCCAGTAGATCCCCTTCACTATCCAGTCATGTCTAGTCTTGTATGTTTTTTGCACTAATTTGCTGCATTCGCTTATTATATAATTACTCATTTTGTCTCTATCACAACATAACCTACACTTGCTATTCTGTTGCATATTATCTATTTTTGCTTTAACTTAATTATTCCTTATGACATTGTTTTGCACTGCTATAAGAAGATATTATTATTATTATTATTATTTACTCCTTTTCAAGTTTTTCACACCAGCATTAGCTGATGGTTACTTCCTGGAGTCTGAGTGACAACAAGTATCCTGAAGTCTCCAGGACTCTTCTCAGTATTCTGGCTGATCTTAGCAATGTAGTAGTTTGGATTGTTTCCACTTGTCCTCCTGTCCCTTTATTAATCCTTTGGTGACTGGACCAAGAGCACCAATTACAATTGGTATAATCATCACTTTCATGTTCCACAGTTTTTTCAATTCCCTAGCAAGGTACTTATCCTTCTTTCACTTTCTTTCAATTTTACTGTCGTCAGCTGGGACAGCAAAGTCTACAGTTCTGCAAGTTCTCTTTTTTTTTTGGTTGATTATAATAAGGTGTGGTCATCTGGCCAAGATTAGGTGATCAGTTTGTATCTCAAAATTATTATTATTATTATTTTACTCTTTTGAGAATTTTTCACACCAGCATTAGATGATAGTTTTTACTGGAGTCTGAATGACAGTAAGTCTCCTCAAGTCTCCAGGTCTCTTCTTAATATTCTGGCTGATCTCAACAATGCTGTAGATTGGATGGTCTCCATTCTTATTTCCATCTCCTCCAGTTCCTGTACTAATCCTTTGGTAACTGTACTGAGAGCATCATCATTATTATTATTGTGAAAAGAAGTGAAACACCAACAGCCATTAAAAATAATCTAACTATAGTAATCTATTTCTGTTTTAAAAATAATCCTTGGTTTGCACACAATTATATAGTTTCAAGTATTTCTATCCAACACTAATAATTTGCAAGTAATTACTTGGTTTCAATTATCTAATAACAATAATTCTAAGCACAAAATTCCAGCATCAAGTAACTATTCTGTATACAAATAATTTGTATACAGTAATATGGTTTCAAGTATTCCCATCTAACA
>OY757908.1:109503151-109508151 GCA_963585895.1 Sepioteuthis lessoniana
GCTTAGTTGTGTGGACATTGGACAGTGTCCGTTTTTGCCTTATAGACAGATGCTTAGGGATGACAACTTATCTATGATGTGATAGAATTAGATGGATAGTTCTATTGTAATGCCTTTTGAGGGCTGGCTGACACTAGCAGATAAGCAGGAAGATCCTCTCCTTTAACCTTCTTTACCTTAAGATCTCCATCCTCACTCCGACACTCCCTTGGTTCTTATTGAGTTCCTGTGTTCCTGGAACCTGCTGTGACTCGATGGAGCCAGCTACAGTGCTCTTCTGCCAGGAATAAGAAAGAAAAGAAGCCTAGTTAATTATATACCCACTGTCTCCATTGGTGTTCTTTGCATCGCTCTGCAGGTAGACAGTTTATGCATTGTGTGACCAGTAAGAGAAACAAAAAGAAAGAGAAAAAATAGAAAGAGAAGAAAAATGGAAGGAAGGAAGGAAGGAAGGAAGGAAGGGAAAAAAATGAATAAAAGAGAGGCCAATAATAATGGCCAGAGCAGTGGTTGTGGCAGAGGCAGCAGAAGATTGTAAATGGAAAAATAAAAAATAGGATAAAAAAATAAATAAATTATGGAGGGAGAGAAGCAGAAGAAAAAAAACGATAAAAATAAAGCTGACAGAGTCTGCTCATACTTTTGTAGTCCAGATGTCCATCATGGAGAACCAAGTATCTATCACGGAAACCAACATACAGCAGAGAGAGACACTGAGGGCCGAATCACTTTGGACATGACACAGAATAAAGGATAAAAGAAAAAAAAGTTTAAAAAAACAGCCCAAAAGAAATAGTAGAACTCAACCTCTTTCTTTCTTCCTTTTCCTCTTATTCTTTCTCTTTATTTATTTATTTTTTTTAACCATTTTCCCTGACATTTTTTCCTAATTCACTTTCTGCAGTGAACTCACTCCACCCAGCTTCTTTTTAGCCATACTCTACTTCTTGCTCGTCCATTCAATTCTGTTTTACCTCAGGCCTACCTGACATGATTGGCTAAGTGTCTGTGTGTTGTAAATCAAGAAGCAGTATTGTGCAGTGGCAAGGGTGCCAGTTGGGGGTGGAGGGTTATCAGTTGAAAACAATCAAATTGGGGAGTGGGGGGGAATGGTAGGTTGAGCTTTTTAAAGAGGGAAGCAATAAAACAAGACATAAATTGCCTGCAAAGGCAGGTGTGAGAAGAAATCTTAAGAGCCACCACAGTGGCGACACAACACACGTCATTGCATCAAGCTCATGTCAAATATTTCAGGTGTTATGAGGAAAAAGAAAGATGCAAGGAAATAAGAATAAGAAAAAAGGAAGAATAAAGAGATTAGAAAACAAAAACAACAAAAATATGCATTCCCAACTTTGAGAAGCAGAAAAAAATTACCCCAAAACAATAGATTAAAAAAATGGTTTCATCAATTCCCATGATCCTTTGCAATTCCAAATTTGAACCTTTAACAGAAGTCTTAGCAGAGGTTATTTATTTCTGAAGATGCAATACTTTTGTCAGTTTAAAGAAAAAGAAACTAAGTCACAAAAAAATTATCCCTTTTTTATCTTGCCTCATATTCTGCATGCATTTATCATTTTTGTGCATATATGAATTCTTTAATCAACTGTATATTTACAAACAGTGGTTCTCGTAACTATATGTCAGAATGTCATCTCTTCCACTTCCAAGATTGTCTGACTCAAAAGGTACTTTCCAAACATTGATCATATAATATTGAAAATCTTCTATTTTTTCTATATTAATTCATAAAAATTTTCTTGGATTATTTTTATAATTGAGTTTTGCAAATTTAATAGCAATAGGAAGTTTTGATCGATTTTGATAGGAATAAAAGTACAGAGACAGGCCACTGAAGAATACTCTAAATTGGAGTATATAAATGTGGCAACCTACTCAATAAGTGAAATAACTTAAACATAAGGTTCATGATATTGTTGTGCCCTCCCTGCAAGAGGGAATTCCATTCCCACCAATCCCAATTGAGAATATCTCTTTTAGAAACTTATGTAATGCTCTACATATTGTATATTTTGAGATTCCTTGCTCTTTTGTGTGTTCTTCAACCAAGAGTTTTAAAACATTACAATTGACATCTGATAGTGATTCATGCCTGGACTTTATTTCAATAACAAGTCACCACCCTTAGAAATACTTAAACTGTTCCAGGACAATCCCGTCAGAATTTATTTCATTTCTTTTCACTTGTGTGAACAACACCCGCAGATTTAAGGATAATGATGTATAGGATAATAATAATAATAATAATAATTATCATACAAGAAAATTTGGACATGACTAAAAAAGGGAAAATTAAAAGGGAAACTGAAACTCTTCAAATAGCAGCACAAAACAACATATGTCAAAGCAAGAATAGATAAGATGCAACAAAATAGCAAACGTAAGTTATGTGGTGATAAAGAAGAAATGATCAATCACATAAAATGTGAATGCAGCAAATTAGTGAAAAAAGAGTATATGAGCAGACATGACTGAGTGGGCAAGGTGATCCATTGGGAATTGTGCAAGAAGTTTAAATTTGACCATGCAAACAAATGCTATATGCACAACCCAGAATGTCCTGGAGAATGAGATGCACAAAATCCTCTAGAATCTTAAGATATAAATGGATCACCTAATCTGGGCCAGATGACCAGACATAGTGATAGTCAACGAAAAAAGAGAATCTGCCAAATAGTGGACTTTACCATCTTGGCAGACCACAGAGTAAAACTGAAAGAAAGTGAAAAGAAAGATAAGAGCCTAGGCCTTCCTTGCTAGAAAACTGAAAAAACTATGGCACATAAAAGTGACGGTGATACCAATTATAATTAGAGCCCTCGGTATAGTCATCAAAGGATTGGTAAGGGACTGGAGGACTTGGAACTAAGAGGACAAGTTGAGATCATCCAAACTACAGCATTACTAAGATTAGCCAGAACACTGAGAGGAGTCCTGGAGGATTGAGGAGACTTGAAAAGACTTGTTGTCACTCAAACTCCAGTGAAAGACCATCAGCTAATGCTGGTGTGAAAAACTCTCACAGGAGTATAAATAATAGACAAATACTCAGATCTTGCCTGAGAACTAAAAAGAGCTGTGGATCATGAGAGTAATAGAGATACCGATTGTAGTCGGTGTACTTAGAACAGTCCCAAAAAGCTTGGAAAGAGGACTGGAAGAAGAGGAAACCAGAGTAAAAATCAAGATTATCCCGACTATAGCATTATTGAGAAGAGCCAGAATACTAAGAAGAGTCCCAAAAACCTGAAGAGAGTTGCTATCACTTGCTCTCCAGAAAATGACCACCAGCTAATGTTGGTATGAAAAACTAACAAAGAATGAAATAGTAACGATTCCTTCTTTATCATATTTACCCAACCCCTCTGTTCGGGCAGGGTATGACACAAGGTCAATTTTTTAAGCGGAGTTTAACAGGTTTGAATTCAGAGTTTTTCCTTCTCCTAGACTAGTTGCCTCACCAAAGCTGAAGAACCTAGTCTGCCCTACTATTTACCCATAGCTGGAGGGAGAATAATTGGATTCATACCTTTCCCAAGGGTATTAGTGCTATGTGAAATGCAATCAGTCCAGGATTGAATTTTTTTTATTAATAATAACAATTCCTTCTTTATAGAACATTACTGCAAAGCTTATTTCATGCAGCCATTTTTAGACTATATATATATATATATTATATGTATGTATGCATGTATATGGGTATGTATGTAGTTCATAATAATAATACAAAGATGCTATGTATAAATAAAAGAACTTGAAAGTTCTTACTGCTTTTATTGCTGAGCAGATTAAAAACTAAAATTTAAAATTATAATTCTATATTACTCCTTCTATTACTTGCAGTTTCACATACCACTATGATCATCAGACAGAAAATTTTCTGTCTGAAGGTCATGATGACATGTAAAATTCAAGAGTAATGGAAAGTTTACCATGATATTATAAATTAAAATTATGCATTTCTAATTACACACACACACACACGCACACCACACACACATATATATATATATATATATAAATAGGGTATTATTCGGTCCAGTTAAACCAGAGTTGGGAGTTATTCCTTCAGGACAAGAAAATCATTCAAAAAGCTGAACACAAATAAGGAGATAACTCTTCCCCCCTCTTACCCCTCCCCCATGTCTATTCTGATTTATTTTAATCCATAAGATCAGAAGAAGTCCTGTTATATTTTTCTTCGTGTTTTTGGTTTACATCAGAAACACAAACAGGATGGAAATAAATTTATAATCCTAAAATAACCGGCCATTGGGTTTTTCTTTAAAGAAAGTATAATATATATATAATAATTAGTAAATATATATTAAGTTTTTATAAAAATTCAATAGAATGGAAGCTTATCTGCGACATCAGGTTCTTGACATTTTATAAACGACAATCATCAAGCAGAGAACAAAAGATATATATATATATATATATATATATATATATATATATATATATATATATATATGTATCTTGGGTTGAGTTTAAAACTATGTTGTAACTACATATTTCAAACTTCCAATGTTTAAATGCTTTCATTGATCATTCTTATTTCAGTAGTGAAAGAGTACTCATCATAATTTGATCTATGATATCACACAAAAATAGAAGTACTAAAAGTGTATATTCCACTTATGATGTTGTGGGAGTTTAAGAATAACAAAAGTACTACAGAAACAGCCAAGGATATTTGTCGTAATTTATGGCCAAGGAGTCATTACTGACAGCCAAGTTTGAAACAAGTTTTCAAAGTTTCCGTTCTGCTGATGCATCATTAAGACCCAGATCAATGCAATCAACAATTAACACCTAACTCCAGCAAATCCTAATCAACAATCCGCCTACCACATGAAAAAAATAGGAAAAGTGAGCAAGCTGGTTGTTTGGGTTTCTCATTCTCTTAACAAGAAGAATAATAAAGATCACATATCCAAGTCTTCTTTTTAGGCTGAAAGCATATCTGATTC
>OY757908.1:109510651-109583151 GCA_963585895.1 Sepioteuthis lessoniana
TCAAATATCTATTTTCTTCTTTCTATTTTTAATATACAGAGCTTATTAATCAAAAGTAGATGGCAAAGGAAGGATCAGATCTGGTTGTTATACATTCTACATAACTCCCAGGTTGTCAAAAAGCATACTGAGAGTGAGAGCTGAAGAAAATAATAATCTAGGAATTTCAAGGAGAATGCTACCAGGATTTTAAAAAATCATATATATATATATATATATATATATATATACACACATTCCCGCGCACACACACACACACACACACACACACACACACATATATATATATATATATATGTATATATATATATATATAAACATACACATACACACACACACACACACACACACACACACACATATATATATACATATGCATATTTATATATATATATATATATATATATATATATATATATATATATATATGCTAATAACTTGTATTTTGTTATTTGTGTGCAGCAAATTAGCCAGACATGTTGGCTTGGAATTTGAAGCTTTTGTCTAGTTAGGGAGAGGCACAAGGAACCAATCAGGGTGAACTTTTGCATACTATAACGGGAAAGGTGAAAAAGCAATCAAATCTTTTGGTGCCAGAACCTAGGAGACTTAATTGGATGACATTTAAAAAAAAAAAGAAAAAAAAAGGTTATCAGGTGCATTGTTCACTGTTTATTTTTCTAAGTAAATGACCTGGGAATCCATTGCCTCCCCTTTGTGACAACAGCCTATATGATATTGCTGCTTCTGTTTTAGAAGTGAAAGATTCTAACAATCATTTCAAAGTTAATTTCATTATATTGAGATTTTTGAAGATTAAAAACTGGCATTCATCATGAACAAAGACCTTCCCATAACAAATTATCATTCATTTGCAAAAATTACTAGATATTACTTTATTCCCAAAACCTGAGTATTTTTAGTGCATTGATCTAATAAAAATCTTGTTATAATATGCATTTTTTGCTTAGTTATGGACACACACATGTACACACCAAGAACCAATATCAGCATTAGTATTACCATGATGTCCTAATATTATACATAACAGATACAAATGCAAGATAAAAACATTTGTACATGCAAGAATATTGAACTTTTAATATACATAATATTCATACCAAGAATATTAAGAAGAAAAAATACACAAACATGTCCAAACTGTGATAAACACAGATTGTTCCCTGAACAAGTAGTATATGGAAGGGGTAAAGAATTAAAAAAAAAAAGATTTATTTGATGATAAAAAGTAAAATGGACCCAGTAATGTGGTTTTTATGTTCTATGGCAGATACAGGAGATGATATCTCTATAGTTCAAAATACAGAGATAAAAAAAAAAGGTTGAGAATGGGTTTCTGAGACTATTCTGAAAAATTCGATGAGATATCCACCAGAAAAGCTCATTTTCTAAAGGTGATAATTATCTATTGTCTCCCAACAAAACATATAAATGCAGTCATGTTCTTAGATATGAAATAGAAATATTTCATAGTACTTGATTCAAATTCTAAACTTTGTTATATGACCCTGTTGACAGGGCTTGGAAAACACTGACTGTATCATCTACAATGAAGTAAGATCTCTCCCACAAAAAAGTGGATGTCTTGGGTATAACACTAAACTGCAGAAAGGAAGTCCCCATGGCATAAGGGCTAAAGTGCTGGACTACAGTCTCGAAAAAAGTGACTTCAAACTCCAATCGGACTATTGCATTCCCTTTTGAACTAATATTTTTAGGAAAGGTATGAACCTCTTATCCTCTGACCTCCGGATCACAGATCAAATAGTATCACAGTCGTTCTTTTGCAAGAATGGCTTTGGTATTAAATAACCCATGAATGTTGATATGTCATTAAACAAAGAAACCAAACCAAACCCTAAACTGCATCTAATTGTAGGGCTCCAGTTCTGGAGGTGTGAATAGTGTGGACTGACCCCTTCATTGCCATGACTCCGAGGGCTACTTTGATCTGGAGAGGTAGTACCTGTCAGAGTCCCATCTGTAGGTAACATAGATCTGTTTCCAAATTATTTTTATTAGACGGGAGTACCAGTTATCATATAATCGTTTGCAAAAAAATGAAGTAACGACACAAAAAGAAAATGGGCAGTTTTCCCCGTGACATTGTGGCTAATGCACTGGACTGTGACATCATAGTAAGCAAATTCAGATTTTGGTTGTGCCATTGCATTCAATTTTAGACCTTTAGGGAAAGGTATGAACCCAATTTTAGACCTTTAGGGAAAGGTATGAACCCAATTTTAGACTTTTGGGAAAAGGTATGAACCTAATTTTGGACCTTTAGGGAAAGTTATGAACTCAATTTTGGAGTTTTGGGGAAAGGTATGAACCCAATTTTGGACCCTTTGGAAAAGGTATGAACCCAACCAGCTATCAGTTAAATAGTAATATTTTTCTACAAGGATGGCTTTAGCATTAAATAACCCATTAAGGTCGATATTCTATGAAAGAAAGAAACAAAATCAAAACACAAATGGTAAATATAAACAAAAAATGTAGACAATTCACTAATCTCCTGGCATAAAATCACCTTGGATGGTTTAGCATTCCATTAGAACTAATCAACCAAACTTATTTAAATGTTATCATTGAAAAAATTAATCTTGTCATTTTTATGTGCATACCTCTAATTTTTCTGTACTATAGATTTTATTAGTTGTCTAAATTTTTGAGACAAAGTTTGATGATTTTTATCATTCAGTGTTTTCGAACAAGATGTACTAACCATGATGAAGATAAGAGGAAAGTTTTTCTTTTGGACTTGATAGAATATTCTATTTATTCTTTTCTTTAAATATGCTAAGACTGGATTTTGAAAGTACCCATATATACTAATCCTTGTGCATGAAAAGATTTTTTAAAAATAAAAAAAGAAAAGAGAAAAAAAAAGCTAGCTTGAGGTCTGGATTGCTGATTTCTGATCAAGACCAGAACTTCTGTCTTTACTGATATATTTCAACGTAACTTTCTTTCTTCTGCTGACTCAGTTCACAATATCTGACTTCTGCATCAAGATTATCGTCTGATATCTCAAGACAGCTTTCTTTTACTGGCATGATTTCATCCAGTAAACTTTTCCTCACCAAATCTACAAGGCTAGTGCCAAAAGCTTGCTCAAAACAAATCAATCAATTTCAGTCAGTTCAATCATTCACTGACTATTTTATATTTTTACTTCCTATGTCAGCCTCCATTAAGTACGGCCAATCATCAGATTTTTAACAAACATTAATTCTTTTACTATAATTATTTGTGTATAAGATGCACTATTTTTCCAAATATTTCTACCCAAAAGCTAGGGTGGATATACATGGGAACTATAAAATCAACTTTTTTCCAGTCTTATGCCTCACCATATTCAGGATTAGATGACAAAAAGTAGGCTATATCGATAGTCAAAACTAATGTGTTTTATTCTGTTACAGAAAAATATATCCACTAGAATATGTTTTTGTTTATAATTTTGTTTGTTTTAATGTAAGTTTATTTTTGTCACATGTTTGTTGCAGTTTTGTATGAACTTGTCCATGCCTTTGCTCAAATATCTCTATATCTTATGTTTCAAGATATAATTTAAACTATATAAATTCTTATATTTAGATTTTATGGACCATTACAAATTTGATCAAATGCTTAAGCTTTTCTTAAATTTTATACTCAAAACTTTTTTGTCAGAACTTTGTTGTACAACATACACTTTGTTATATAACATACACTCATGTTATACATGAGTGTTATGTTATACACAAACAATTATGATATCCCAAAGTAAATTTTCCAGATTTAATTTTTTCTTAGATTTCCATCTATTTCTTACATTTTTAATTGAGAAAGTGATAGGTATATTAGTCAAAATACAATTTCTTCTTTGTTTTGGCAGTTTATAGAGAATAATAAAAAATCATCCGGGTTTTGAGATATAGTTATCACCTTCTCACTGAGGCACACTTAGCATAATGGTTATCATGGAATTTGTGACCCAAGTTCAAAACCCAGGACAAAACTGTTTATATTTCACTTCATACAAACACTCTTGGGAAAGGTACAAATTCATCTCTTTTCCCCCAGTTATAGGAAAATAGATTGGGTTCTTTTGCCTAGTTTAGTCGCCCAGTCCAGGAGGAAAACTCTGAATCCAAACCAGCTGAATCCCTTTTATAAATTGACCTTGTGTCACATCCTGTTAACGACAGAATTGTTCGGTAAATACTTACTACCGATGCATAGCTTGTGAATAAAAGAGATGGATTCATGCCTTTCTAAAGTGTGTTAGTGCAAAGTGAAATGCAAACAATATCAACCAGGTTTTGAATTCAGTTTTCTTTGGATGATAATTGTTACAGATTGTAGTAGCTGTTAAGGTTCAGTCCTTTACTAAAGATCATTATAAGTTATTTGAAGTCACACAGCTGAGTGCAAATCATTTATATTACATTAGAATACTTGATAAATAGAATGACTAATGTTATATAGCAATACTTAAAACTATTTACTTGTGTGCAAACAATGATAAATATTAAATAGAATTATTAGTATTAGATAGGAATACTTGTAACCATTGAATTGTGAGCAAACCAATCAGCTCTAACAATTCATTTAAAAACAAAATTACATACAAACTACTCACTTACAAATCATAGATATAAAAACAGGATTTGGCATTAAATAACTCACAAGGGTTGATATGCCATAAAATACCAACCATCTGACCGACCAACTGCTTGTCCAATGCATTTGACTCCCACACACTCAGTAAGTAAGGGATTACCAATACAATTTAATTTTAATTAAAATTTGATCATGGTTTTGTTTACAGTAACCTAAATGTCACAGAATAATTTAAAACAACAGAAATTAGTCATTTGAAGTAGAAACCAAAACAAAATTATCATTTATATCTTAAAAAATATGCTTTAATTCCAAAACCAATTATCTACATATATAAAATGCAATGTGTATCATATATAAAATGCAATGTGCATCATATATAAAATGCTATGCATATCATATATAAAATGCAATGTGTATCATATATGAAATGCTATGCGTATCATATATGAAATGCTATGTGTATCATATATAAAATGCAATGTGTATCATATATAAAATGCAATGTGCACCATATATAAAATGCTATGCATATCATATATAAAATGCAATGTGTATCATATATGAAATGCTATGCATATCATATATAAAATGCAATGTGTATTATATATAAAATGCAATGTGTATTATATATAAAATGCAATGTGTATTATATATAAAATGCAATGTGTATCATATATAAAATGTTATGTGTATCAAATATGAGAGCTGTTCAAAAAATGTAAATTTTCATTTTAGGTAAAAAGTAAAAATTGCACAATGCTAGAATTTTTTAGTATTAAAGGTGTTACACACTCATAATTTTGTTTTTATCATCATTTTCTTAAAGATTCAAGAGAATGACATAATTATGTAACAAGAAAAACTCTGAATTCAAACTTCACTTAAGATATGACCTTATGTCACATCCTACCCGTGGAAGAGGTATTGGGTAAATATATTCTGATATCCTCTTTACAGAACTTAGTTTTTGCATAACTCTTGTTTTTCTTTTGAACTGAAATGATGTAAAGTGAAGATTCAATGACAATTAGTTTATATTAGAAATTATTTTAATGTTCCTAGACCACCCTCTTACAAATACGAACTTTTATATCTGCCTCTTTTGATGCTGAAGGTCAAGAACTAGGTCTATATGTATCCTGTGATATGAAAAGTTTTTCCCATATAAATTAATGGTAATCTATATTTTATGCCATTTTGGATGTCAGAGGAAGCTTGCACTTATGAACGTATTTCATAAAAATGAGGTAGCATAATGTGGACTTTTGAAAATGTGGGGGATATCTGTGAAATATTTTTATATGGTGTTTATTCAGAGCCTTTGCTTCGCTAACAGATATTTAGTACATAGCATATAAGTTGATTCTTTCAATTTTCCAAAATTGTTCTTTGTTATTGTCACTTCAATCCATAAGGGCTCTGTTCATTTTTGTCCTCCTTTTGAAAAGTTCACTTTAAGCCATTTCACATTTATGAAAGACTTGCCATAATAATACAAATTTCCACTATAATCTGAAATATGATAATGCAAAGAACCAATTACCTTCAAGTTATATGGAAAATTTTCTGAATATTCACCAACCTAAAAAATAAATCTCTTTGCTTAACAGATTTTGTCATATGGATGATTTCTATAAATTTCTGATGTCTTCGGTATGACACAAGATTGCATCCAATGGTGAGATTCCACTTTTAGAGCTTTGGAGACTGTGTAGTCATCTCTTCATTTCCATTACTCCCAAGTTTATTCTGACCCAGAATAGTAGTACATGTTAAGATCCTGTCTAGGGGAGAGAGTCAATCTGGTGTAATTTAATGAGAAAGTTTCTGAGCATTTCCAGACCTCAAAAATACACTTCTGTAAGTTACTTTATGTTGAAGCTTTGTAGTTGTCCCTTTAACTGAAAAAAGTACCAGTATTGCCTGTTTTTCAAAAGTTTGCTTTAAGCCTCTTCCCTTTTACGAAAGACCTATTTTTATACAGGTTTTTCTTGTCATTCTAAAATTATGTAAAGTGAAGATGCAATTACTATTAATTTATATGAGTAAATTCTTTAAGCCACAAAATAAATTCTTTTTAAGTCCTTCTGCAAATCCAGTGTATATTTCTGATGTTAGGATCTGAAGTAATCATCATCATCAAAATCATCATTAAGATATGCCAATAGCACTGGTTCTTTTGATAATCTCTGGCCATCCATCTCTATAGACCATCATTCTTGGCATGTTCTTTAGATAGCATCCAGTATCTGCACAGAGATGATGTGTGTAAGTTTTTGATGGTAGGCCAACATTGGTGTGTCCCTGTGTTGGATTCCAGAGGAGAATGTCACTTATTTGTCCTTACTTCTTCAGTAGTGCCCAGAATGTCTGGCTCATCTTACTTGGATTGTTTGTGAGATGGGAAGTAAGCGGCCGTGTATCTGCTGTTTTTTTAGGTACTACTTCCAGGATTTGTTCAAACCAGTATGCAGCACCCTTATGTAGTTCCCATCTAGCTTCTTCTCCCAGTGTTTCATTAAAGTCCAAGTGGTGCAACCACACAGTAGCATTTACATGGTTAAAGTACATCTCATCTTTAAAAGTAAGACAAAAAATCCTTGTTGCAGATATCTCCCATTTTTGGAAAAGTTCACTTTTATGAGAGACCATATCCAAAAGGACATAAGTCAATGAAATACTTGGGTGAGTCAAAAGTTTTACAATACTTTAGTACATACTAGTTTGTGGTATTTATATTACATGATCAAAGCAATTCAAGCCACTGAAAGTACCCATTGTCATTGATAGTGTTGCATTAGTTGGTGCACTGACATGTTCTGCATTGCCTTACTCAATGTGTAATTGGAAAGCCACACAGATAAACATACAATGTAGTTGATTTGGGAATTTATACTTTAAAAGTTTGAAATGGGCCATAATTCTGCTGAAGGAACCGCCTTGGGTGGTGTAATGGTTAGCAAGCTTGACTAGCAAACCTACACGAGTGAGTTCGAGTCTCATTGGGTGCCCCTTTCATATGGCCTTGTGCCACATCTAAGCAAAAAGCTTAGTAAATTACCACTTAAGGCGCCTCTGGTGGTGTAATGGTTAGCAAGCTCGGCTGGCAAACCAACACGAGTGAGTTCGAGTCTCATTGGGTGCCCCTTTCATATGTCCTTGTGCCACATCTAAGCAAAAAGCTTAGTAAATTTCCACAATTTTGCTGAAGGAACCAAAATCATTTATTGCATGAAAGGTAAAGGTGCAGTCAATCAAAGAACAGTAACCAGATGACTGAAGAAATTTTGCACTAGTTGAAATAACCTCAATGATCAGGCAAGATTAGGTAGGGTTAAAACTGTGGACTTGAAGTTATGCTATAAGCCATTGAAGCAAATTTAGTGAGTAGCACTCAGAGAGTATCTGGCGAACTCAGCTTCTCACAATTCAGTGTGGTTCTTCACTTTCATGGCCAAAGCAAAAGCATCAAGAGCTACCAAATTGTGCCTAATGTTACCAAAATATTGCAAAAATTTTGACTCATGTTAGTAAAGTAAAAAAGTAAAGTTGGCAACTGTAATCAAGGGAGGCCTGAAGGCTCCCTTTTTAATTGCTACTACACTGAGGTGTACGGAAGGGCGCTACTCTTTTTACGGGATTGCTTCATTTTACCCTTGATCCATACCTTATAATGCTGAGGGTTAAGCAAAGAAGTATCAAGTACCATTTTTTGAGTTTTTGGTATGACTCAGCCTGGGATTGAACACCAGTCTCCCAGGCCTTTGGCAAACACTTTAACCGCTAGGCCAAAGGACCAGTAGCATTAATTTTTTGAGCATTCCCAAATCTCCAAAAATGAACTTCTATATTTGCCTTCCTTGATGTTGGAGATCAAGAAGAAGCTGGTGATATGAGTCGATGATGCTGAAAGACCAGTATTTGTACCAGCAAGTTTCCTCTGTTATTCGAAATGAGATAAAACAAAGAATCAATTATCATTAATTTATATGAGAAAAATATTTGAGCATTCCCAGACCCCACCAAAATAAACTTTTATATCTGTCTGCTTTGATGTTAAGGGTTCTAGAACAAACGTTTTATATATCCTTTGTTTCTGAGAGCTGCTGCTGGTGCTGCTGCTTGACATTCCAATGGACAGAATGAAATCAACAAACCAAGTTTGAATTTCAGCTGAGTTAACTTGTGTCCACTTAGCAATAATACTCTTTTTGGAAAGACATAGATCCACTTCTCCCTGTACTACCTCCCATTACCAGATATTTTGAGAAAAAAGAACTTGTCACTGGCATGTCATGATGATTTAAAGAGAAGTGAATGAGTGAGTACTTAAGTAAATCATTCTCCCATAACTACTCCAAGGCAGTAGCAGCAAAAAGCTGTTGCACAGTTTCCAAAGACTTGTAGGATAAAAAAATGTCATAGGTAGGATTTAGTTGATGAATCTGTCAAAGCTTTCATTCACTTATATATATATATATATACTATTTACCAACCCCTCCGCTCGGGCAGGATATGACACAAGGTCAAATTTTAAGCGGAGTTTAACAGGTTTCAATTCAGAGTTTTCCTTCTCCTAGACTAGTTGCCTAACCAAGGCTGAAGAACCTAGTCTGTCCTACTATTTACCCATAGCTGGAGGGAGAATAATTGGATTCATACCTTCCCCAAGGGTATTAGTACTATGTGAAATGCAATCAGTCTCGTCCCGGATTTGAACTCGTGTCGCCGTGTTCAATTCCTACGACGATAACGACTACACCACGGGCACCTCCGAGACATATATATATATATATATATATATATATGTCTTGGTTTCTTTGTTTAATGGCATATCAACCTTTGTAAGGTTATTTAATGTCAAAGCCATTCTCCTAGAAGAACAGTAGTGGTACTATTTAACCCATAGCTGGGAGGATAAGGGGGTTCATACCTTTCCCAAGGGTATTTGCTCGAAAGTGAACGTAATAGTGCGACTAGAGTTCAAACTCGCTTACTACGATTCCCCAGTCCATCGCTTTAACCATTACACCATGAGGACACCCTCCATATATATATAGTGTAATCGGATGTAATCTCAAACCTGGTTAAGTTGTCATTATAAATTCATTTCGGCCGAGAATATTACTATACTCTCCATCTCGTCAGATGACTTTTTACATGCTTTACTTGAAGTTGCAGAACAGAAGGTATTCTTCAATCCAGTAAATCCGGAGTAGGGAACAATTCCGTCAGGACAATTAAATTATTCAAAATTTGAATATATAAGATATGTATCACAATAATTGATTAAATTGTAGTATTTGCTTTTCATGTTTATTTGAAATAATTCAATTTATTTGTAATTCTTTATTTTATTGTTAAACCTAAAGAGTTACTTTAAAATGAAGTAAAAAATTATTGTAAAAATTAATCTAAATTTATGTTTCTGCATTATTTTTTTTATTATCTCAACTGGAAACAAGTGGAGACCAGAAGTAATCTTTAATGGGAGAAAGATCCTTCCCTCCCCTTCCCTCCTATGACCATCCCCATTATCTGGCTGTATTCATTTATTTCCATATTGGATCTGAAGAAGTACTGTTAAATTTTTTTGGGAGTTGTTGATTCATATCAGTGCTCTTAGCAAGATTGAAATAAATTTATAATCCTAATGTGACCAAATTTTTTTTTTTTTTTGAAAGTATATATATATATATAAACAAAAATAAGTCATGATTATTAACTAATCAGATGCCTCAGCTGATCTTAAGCCTTAGTGATTAACTTTATTTACTCTTTCAAGAGTTTACAAATGTGGACCAAGGACCCACATGGTAAGCTGACATTTGGTATACTTTATTTTGCCTGAGCCAAATGAGATATACCAAATACCATTGCACAGACTTACTTCTATTCAGTGAAAACGGCAGAATATATCAAGAAAAATAAATGTAAAATAGAGTATCCTAATCTACCATCAACTATACATCCAGTGCTTTATTCTATTCCAGTGCTAGTTTCCATTCAGCTACCTTCTCTTGAAGATCTGGATTATGATGAAGAACTCTGGGACAGTAATGATGCAGGTTTTGAAATTGAAGATGACTCAGATCGTATGGGATTTGATCAGTACCAGTTGAATGATTTGGCATGAGACTATCAAAAAAGGCTTCTGAATGAGAAAAATTTTCTTGAAGAAGAAGCAAGAGAAAATGGATTTCTGCAATACTTTTGAAGAGACAGTCCTGCCATAATATACAGAGTTAACTGGTGGAATTGGAAATTCTGATGAGTTTAACTGAATGGCAACTGTTATATCAATAGATCAAAGTGGAGCTTACTTAGTATATCCTTCCACACAATGGTAACTTATATGGTGTAGTCCCAATTGAGCATTCACTTTGCCATCTTGAAAAATATGAAGACATAAGCAGAGTCAAAGAGTTGCTGCAATATCACAAACACATTTGAATTATCTGAGTTGACCTTTACATGGTATGCTTCCTTCTTGGTCAGCAATGCGGATACACTAAGTATCCCTGCTTTCTGTGATACAGCAGATTTCAAGCATTGGGTAGAGAGGAACTAGCTTCCGAGATATGACCTCAAACCTAAAGATCTCAACGTTCTTCATGAGCCACTTGTTGACAAAGAAAATTATATTTCCACTTCTCCATATAAAATTAGGTCTCCTGAAGCAGTTCATTAAAGTAATACCAACAAAAGGCAACTGTTTCAAGTACCTCATTTGGGTATTTCCAGGCTAGTCAATTGAAAAAATCAAGGCCAATGTGTTTGATGGCCCTCAGATCCACGGCCCATCAAGGATAAACATTTTATCAAAACAATGTTAGAACACAAAAAGTATGTTTGCTTATCATTCTAAGACCTTGTCAAGAACTTTCTTTAAGATACATGAGCAAAAAATGACATCAAAATAATCCACAAACTTTGGAAGTGCTACAAAATGTTTATTTGCAACATGAGAATCAAGTTGCATTTTCTGCATTGCCTTTTTGCTAACTTTGCCGAAAGCCTTGGTGAATGATTCAACAAAGATTTGAGGGACATGGAAGAACTGTATCAGAGTAGATGAATGTAAACATGGTGGCTAACTATTGTTGAAGCATAAAGTGAAATTGTTTACAGATGGAACATTCAAGGAAAAGCTATTGGCGTTAATTTTTTCCTTAACTTATAGCAATAGGGATGACATTATTATTATCATTATTATGTTTTGTTTTTTTGGTTTAAGATTTAAGTTGGTTTTGCGTTGGTTATGTTGGTATTACATTAGTTGCGTTGATATTATGTTGGTTGCATTGGTATTTCATTAGTTACGTTGGTATTTCATTGGTAACATTGGTATTATGTAGGTTGTTATCCCCTCACTAAATGTTGATGGAAAATAAAGGTGGTGGAGAAGAACGAAGACGTTATTAGGTTTTAAATTAAGGTTTTAATGGCAGCATAAAGTTAGGGGTTTACGCTGGTATGCTGCGAGTCTCGTAGGAAGGAAAGAAGGTAGGAAGTTGTTAGAGTGTATCATCTAATTTGTTTTTAACTAGGATCACTTGGTCTAGAAGAATAGACCCAAGGAGTCCATAAACTAGATGGCTCTCATAGTGTATGATGCTGCTACTGCTATTCAGGAGCAGGCAATAAGATGTCCATTCCCATTGAGAATTTCTGAGGAAGAGAGAGTTTTGTGGGCTTTCTACAATTTTTGGTGCTGCTAGGAAAGATGGTTTGGGATGAATAGGACAAGTCAGCCTAATTGAGTGAAAATATTCGGCGATCCTAATGGTCAAATTAAATTAAAACAAAAAATAAAAGTTTCTTTCTGCTACAAACTACTTGCACTCAATTTGACTTACAGTAACAATATCTTTTGTATGAACAAAATAAAGTTGTACAAATATTACAGTCAAGCAGTGTTTAATTCCACAGTATATAAATTTCTAAAAGGCATTGATAAGTATTTACTATAGAAATGCATTAGCTATTCATTAGATACTCCTCAACTTAGATCTAACGTTTGCTTTTTCATAGTTAAAATACACTTAAAATTATTAACAATAGAAATAAATTACAATTATTTATGAAATACATAAAAACTTTTATTCACTTTAATTATATTTTTAGTAACACTAAGAACAAATGAGCACTAACAAAAAATTATTTTATTATAAGAATATATTCAAAATCTTTACTATAGAAATTCATTAACTCTAATGTCAACATATTCATTTCAATGATTATATATATACATATACATATATTGACACAACTAATATTAAAAGCATAAACTGAATTCTTAATAGATTTTGCTATAAACCGTATTAGTTATTTATTAAATGCTTCATAGCTTTCATTTAATCTAATGTTTACATATATTGTGACATAACAAATACTAAAAGTATGTTGAATTTTTTTTCTATAAAAAGCATTTAAGATTATTTGCTATAAAAACCCATTACAATTAAAAACCTTTCACTAACTGTAATAGTTACCTAGCAAGAATTAAAAACATAGAAATTCATCAGAAATTATTTTATTACAAAAAAGAATTGTAAATTTTTACTATTGAAATGTATCAAGATTTGTTATTAAAAGTGAAAACCTTCATTTATTTTAATGGTTATATCTATATAATGACAAAGCTAATATTAAAAGCATATATAAAATTCACTGGAAATTATTTTACAACAAAAATTCATTGACATTTATTTACTATAGAAATGCATTACAATTATTGCATAAGTGAAAACTTTCATTCAATCAAAAGATTTTATGCAGTTGGTTGGTTGAGTTTTATGGCATGTCAACTCTTGTAGGTTATTTAATGACAAATCCTGTTTATACATATATATATATCTCAAATATAAATTGTCAACAAATAGTTTGAAGGTAACATTTTTAAACTAGCCAGAGCTCATTTGTTTGCACACAGTTAAATTGTTTCAAGTATTGTTATTTAACACTAACAATCCTATTCAACATTATTCATTCATTTGTGCCCAGTTTCAAGTATTGTTATGTAATACTAATAATTCAATTTAACATCACTCATTTGTTTGTACACAGTTAAATGATTTCTAGTAAAGAAAAAGAATGAATATTTCTATTTGAACCATAAATAGGACTCTAAAAGGTACTACCCCTCTGGGTCAGAGTGAACCTGGGAGTAATGGCAATGAAGAGGTTCTCCACATTTCCCAAACTCCAAATCTAGAGCCTCACCATCAGATGTAGTTTAATGTCACACCCAGGATACTCATTGAGAGACGAGTCTTACCCCTCTGCAGAGATGCTTTTGCTATATTCTACAACCCCAGCCGACGGGGCAGGATTATTTATAAAATACCACAGTAAATGCTGAAAGCTTATAAAAATATTCGATGGAAGTTATTTTCTCTGAAAATGAAACAAGCATTATTTGCTACAGAATGACATTGCACTTATTTCTTAAATAGTCAAAATTTTAATTCACTGATGATTACATATATAATGACACAGCAAGTGCTAATAATATAGAGTTCTAAGGATGACATTAAACAGCATCTGTAATAAGACTCCAGTTTTGGAGCTTTGAAAAGTGTGGGGTTGACCCCTTTATTGCCATTACTATAAGGTCCACTCTGACCAGGAGTGGCGCAACCTGAGAGAATCTGATTCCTAGGTCAAAATAGATCCATTTGACATGATGTTTCAAATGATTTTGAGCAACATTGATACATTAGCTCTGACAGTATTGATATTGCAACTAATTATCAAGTTTTTACTTGTTAAAAACTGATTGTGAAGATTGCTTTTTATACTGTGTATAATTGGCAACTTCAGCATGAAATAACCTAACCAACGTTGACATGCTTTAAAACCAACCAACCAACCAACCAACCAACCAACGAGCCAACCAAAATCATGCAAAAATTCAAAGGAAATTATTTTAATATAGAAATGCATTGCGATTAATAATTAAACACATCAAAACTTTCATTCCCTCTAATGATATTTATAGCAACATGGCAAATTCTGGCATAAAGGAAAAATTAAACATTAATCCGTTGTATTTTAATGCTGGTTGTGTTTAAACCTAGAATAGGGAAGCAAGGTTTTTACTACTACAATGTCGCAGTCCCATTCAATTAACCACTTCACCACAAGGACTTACCCGCCCGGGCAAAGGCTTTTAGCATCCCTTTTTAGGTCTGTGTGTCTTTGTGTAAACACTTATCAGCATATTGGCATATACAAATAAATGTACATATGCATAAATACACCCATATATATATATATATATATATATATATATATATATATATATATATATATATATTTATATATGCAATTTGAACATTTTCCTTTCTAATAGTTGTTCTTAGCATTTATTACAGCTGAAATTATAATATTCATTTAGATATAATGATACATACTATTAAGAATTAAAAAGAAACATTGAATATTAATGTGATTTTCTACTGTATGGGTTAAATAGACTTCAGTTGATAAATATAGAAACTTGAAATTGTGGATTTACAGCCTTAGATCTAGTTGGGATAATTAGAGTTTTGTCAGTATTTTTAGCCTTCTCTTTTAGGCTTGATATTTATCAGTGGTCTTTTAGTTTAAATATTCAAATGTCACCCTCCTTGCAAACCCATTCTGACTTAATAATGACTTTGTTGATATTCATATTATTTAGACAGACTAGATTTCACAAGAAAACAATACAAAGTGTGTTCAAAAAGTACTGAGACCAAAGCAGTATTTACCAAGACAGAAATGAACAATGAGTGAAATGTTTTCTTCAAAATAGACCCTTTGTCATTCAAAAAAAAAATTATTCCAATGATTTTTTTTATGAGTCAAAGCACCTTCGAAAATTCTCTTTTGATATGGAGTAAAGCTGATCAATTGTATTTTAATATTTACCATGCTCTTAAATCTGAGGTTTGAGATGAATTTTCACTTTTGGAAACAAGAAAAAGGTGCATAGTCTGATGAATATGGAAGGTATTCCACTGGGATAATCTTGTGTTTCACAGAAAACTGCTGCTCAAAAAGAATTAAGACTGGTTTTACTTTTTATTTTTCAAATTGGCACTGATTCATGAAGACTAAATCTAAATATCTTCACAGCAATTAAGATACCAGGATATTGACTTTGTATTATATATTGTTCAGCTGTTCCCACATTTTCATTTAAACTTTAGATTCTAAAATTGGATAAAAAGCTTCAGTCTTGATATTTTTCTATTTGTTTATTAGTTTGGTTCATTGGTTTTATGGCATGTAAACCTGTGTTGGATTAATTAATGCTGAAATTTTTTTTTAAGAAAATTAGTTGCTCTCAAGTAACTAGTAATAATAATCAATTATCAAAATATATATCCAATCTCTCTGCATGGATAGGATTCAACTCAAGGTGAATTTTTGAGTGGAGTTTAACAAGTTTGAATTCAGAGATTTCCTTCTCCTAGACCAGTTGCCTATGTTAAAGAACCCATTCTGCCCAACTATTTACACATAGCTGGAGGGAATAGTTAGATTCATACCTTTCCCAAAGGTATTAGCACAATGTAAAAACAAACAGCTTTGTCTAGTATTTGAATTCATATCACTGTGTTTATTTCCTATGATGGTAACCATTATACTACAAGCGCTTATATATATATATATATATATATACTAACAGAAAATGAAATGGAAAAATTCTGAATATGTGTTTCAATTTACTCGAGATAAACATACAATATAACTGTGTTGTACAGATCAACATTTCACAGAATATTACATTGTGTGGCTTGAAAAGATTTTTAAAAGTTTTTAAAAGTTATATAAGACAAAACATGTCTAGGACAACAAATATGCAAAATAAAATGACTTACATGAAGCTAAGAATCTATCGGAGTGTGTTAAAGTTTTAAGTGTTCTGATTTTTTTAAGTTCAAATAAATGATGAAGATTCATATAATGGTGAAATTCTCTATAAAATCCAACAGAAGCAGTCAAAAAATGTGTTGAAACGTGTAATGTAATTAAACAGCTCATAGAAAATTAAGACTTAAAAAAAACATTTATTAAATTATTATTGAATTAAAAAGCAGACAGGTTATTGTTGTAGTTAAAAATGACTTGGGAAAACTGGAGGCCCCAAAAGTTCTTGTACACATGTTTGGAATTGGCAGAAGTGGATGTTTCTCCCGCCAACACCAGGCGGAAGGAAAGAGACAACTTGTGGCTTTTAAAGAGTGGACAGTAAAACATGACAAGGTAAAAACAGTTGAACACCAGCCACAAAGATGTAAGGAGATGAAAGTTTTTGAGCTCAAATTTTGAGGGTATACTCCAGAGGGGGCCTTAGACTAGACGTAACCCAGCAGACAAGCATGTTAGAAATATAACAGAAAGCTAGGAAGGAAATTCAAGGTCTGTGTCTGCTCTCTTTATCTCAACAGGATATGTTGCTTCTCTTTATCTCGCTGACACTGTTGTCTCAGTTTCCATGCTCTCTTTCTTTCTCCTGGTGACTACCTACACATTATAGTAGTAAATAAACCTTTGGGTAGTTAAACAGAGTTACTTGCATTCAGCTTTTACCATGGCAGGGTCACAACAGGGTCCATGGAGGTATGAATGTCTATTTAGTACTGTTATGTCACAAATGGTGAGGTTGATCAAAGTATGTTGAAATGTTGAATGACAACCTGGGCAGCAGAAAAGTCAAATTGTAGTAGTTTGAGAACAAATTATAAACTTTTTTTTCACTGGGTTGGGGTTTTCTTGAAAAAATTTTAATTTCTCCCTTTTAAAATCAAACATATGACAGGGAACTACATCTAATATGTCTTTCAATATAAATGAAAATGTAGTTTTGTTTTTTAAAGAAAATATATAACCAAAATTGCTGCTTAAAAAGTATTGAAACTGGATTCATGATATTTTTTCCTTTGAATTTAAAATTTAAAAAGTTTTCATTTATAAAATTTAAATCTTCAATCTTAATATTTTATGATTACAGCCTGTTCGAATAATTAGAGAAAGATCTTTTTTTTTTTCGCTTGATAATTAAAACAAGTTTTTTTATTTCTTTCTTGTGAGTATAAGTTTAATGCAGTTTTCTATTAGATAGTTTGAATAAATACTGTCTGATTTCAGTATTAATGGTTTACATTCTGTTTAGACATATTATTTTAATAGTAGTTGTAGCAAAAATGTGCATTTGTAAAGATTAAAGTGTCCTTGTGCCTACTTCTCCCACATGTCTGGTGTGGGATACTACTGGAGAAATAGGGACAAACTCATAAGTGCCCGTGGTCTAATGGTTATCATCGTAGGAAATGGACACGGCAACACGAGTTCAAATCCTGTACGAGGCTGATTGTATTTCACATAGCACTAATACCCTTGGGAAAGGTATGAATCCAATTATTCTCCCTCCAGCTATGGGTAAATAGTAAGACAGACTGGGTTCTTCAGCCTTGGTAAAGCAACTAGTCTAGAAGAAGGAAAACTCTGAATTCAAACCAGTTAAACTCCGCTTAAAAATTGACCTTGTGTCATATCCTGCCCGAGCGGAGGGGTTGGTAAATATGATAAGTGACATACTTCTGTGGACCCCTTCACATGGATGAGCAAAGGTAGAACGACCACCTAGAACCTATATACAACAGCTCTGAGCCAATACAGGATGTAGTCTTGAAGACCTACCAGGAGTGATGGACGATAGAGAAGGGTAGTGGGAGAGGGTCAGGGAGATCCGTGCTGGCGGCACAACATGATGATAAAAGTGTCCTCTTTATTAATTTTGTACAACTTCTTTCAGAATTTGATTTTGAAAGTTATATGACCCTAATCAGGAACATGAAAAGAGAAGTGACAGGTTAACTTTTTAAGCTTGGTCATTATTTTGCTTCATGACAAAACTTGATCCCATATTGCCGGAATTACACTGCAGAAACTCAGTGATTTGGAATATGAGACTTTGTCTCATCCACCATATTTTCCTGATCTTTCATCCACTGACAACCATTTTTTCAACCATTTGGACACTTTTTTTTATGTCAAAAATATTCTCTTCCAAAGAAGAAGAAATTACATTTAAAGATTTATTGGCATCAAAACATTTAAAGTTTTATTTTACAGGCATAAATAACGTTGTTAATAGATAGAGGAAATGCTTGAATGTTCAGGGATTATATTTTGACAGATTAAACAGTGTACAAATTCATTAATTGAGGAATAAAAGTTCATTCTAAAATAACCTAAAATTACCAAAAATTGAACCATAGATCTTATGGTTTTCCTTCCAGTGCACTGATCTTTGAGCCATTCACTTCGGTCTTATTGCTGCCATTTTGAAATAACTATTCTGTTATATTGTCTGTCTTTTTGAGTTATCTATGGTTGGCTTATTGTACAGAAAATACAATGCAAACTTGCTGTCCAGGAATCATTGTACATCATTTGGTTATTTGATTCTTCCAGAAGAAATAGCCAACCATTAAAAGGTTTCACATAGAAATTTCTTTCTATATTTGATTACTTTCTGCCATATTCCTTCCTCTTTATTCTTTCTCTGTGGACATGAAAAAAAGAAAAGGATAAAAAAGTCTATTGATCTATCATTTTGTAATTATATACACTAGCTGAAAACCCACTCTATAAGCAGGAATACAAACTAGTAATATCAGACAATTTTTTGAAGGCTTAAAAGTTAATAAGCATAAAAAATGATATTTATAGCCCCTGGATGGTCATTGTTAATACTGAATATATAAATACACGTTTTTTAAGTCTCGATGTTTCAATAACTGGAAAAAGTCAGAAAAACGTTTATAACTTTGGTTTCCGTCTAAAAAAATCGTACTAGACATCTGCTTTATATTTTTAATCAGAAAAAAATTTGTTTCAGCCAACTCAACAAACACAAAGTAAGGGTTCAGTTTAGCATTATGGTTACATTGTAAATTGAACACTCACTAAAATTTTCAAAGTCTTGGAATTTTCAAAAACTAATATGATAAAAATGTCCTTCTGGTTCCTATCAGTAAGCAGAAAAAAGTTAATGAGCATAGCTCTACGTGTTCTCAAACAATGGCAGACAGATGGACAATAATATATATATATATATATATATATATATATATATATATATATATATATATATATATATATATATATATTGTTATGGTAGTAACTGTTAAGGTCTCATTTTTGGGTTAAATTTTCAGAAATTTGTAGATTTGGATATTAACAAAATAAAACATATAACAGTGTGGAAATATGAATACTTGATATCATATAAGTGTATAAATAAATGATTACTATAAACAAATAAAAAAATGAAACTAAGAAATAAGATTGCAGTGGAACATTGAAATATAAATAATTATGACTATAATTAATCTTTTACAAATGAATCAAATTTTGGTATTAGATAAACCATAAAAAATTGATATATAATGAAATAAACCAAACCAAATGAAACCTTGACACACAGTGAAGCTTCATAAATGTGTAACACTTCAAATTATACACTGGCTAGTGAGCTGGCCGAGCAAACTATTACTACAGAGTCTGATTCTAACTGGGCACACTATCTTACTAGCTTTGTGTTACAACTGATTGGTTTGGTTTGTTTGGTTTTATGGCATATCAACCTTTGTAGGTTATTTAACGCCAAATCCATTTTTATGTAAATAATCTGTTCTACTGAAAACAGTTCAGTTTAGCATAAGTACACAGTTTAATTGTCAAAAACATTTATATTTCAAACTATTCAAGCAGTTATATGTAACAATTCAGTTAAGTGTAAATACCGTTTTAATGTCGAAAAACAGTTCTATTTGAAATAATTCAGTTAAGCATAAGCACGCAGTTTAAGTGTAAGTACGGTTTAATTGTCAAAAACATTTCTATTTCAAGCTATTCAGTTTACTCAATTCATTTTAGCATAAGTATGCTGTTAGTTCTATTTTACCCATAGATAGGGCCCTATCAGGTGCTACCACTCCGGACCAGAGTGGACCTGGGAGCAATGGCAATAAAGGGGTACTCCGCATTCCCCAAAGCTCAAGCATTGCTGGAACCTCACCATCAGATTGTTTAGTGTCATATCCAGGACACTCGTTGGGGGGGGGGGGTCTTACCCCTCTGCAGAGAAGCAGTCAGTGTATTCTACAGCCCCAGCTGACTGGGCAATGTTACAACTGAGTCATGCTTAAAAAAAATAAAAAAATAAAAATCAACTATCACTGAAGTCATGTCATATATTCACTTACAGAATGTTTTTCTAATTCATAAAAATTTTGGGTTACACCTCGTGTGTGTGTGTGTGTGTGTGTGTGTGTGTGTGTGTGTGTGTGTGTGTGTGTGTGTGTGTGTGTGTGTTAGAAGAGAGAGACAGAGATAGTTAAGGAAAGAGATTTTTATTTTATAAGCACAAAGTGTACTGCCTGCCAGGGAGTCAATTCAATCATCATTTGTATGGATTTATACAAATGAATCTTTCCGGGTGGTTGTCTTTCCCCAGGGCATTTAAATGAAAGAGTTGTACTGGGGTCAAAACCAACTGGGCTGACAATATATTCTTGTCCCCTGCATATAATATTCAAAATTAGCCTTAGCTATTGTATCAGTATCTTTTACTATTTAGGTTTTTATATATACAAACCAAAAATATGGAAATTCCATGATTTAATTAATATATGTTATACAGTCTATCTTATATAAGCATGATTGTACACATATCAATACACATGTATATATATATATATATATATATATATATATATATATATATATATATAAACTAGGATAGATTATTGTATACAATAATGTTATGCTATCTATGTATATAGCCATCAATCTATCTATATATATATATATACATATATACATACACATATGTGTGAGTGCATGTGCACACACACACACACACACACACACACACACACATATATATATATATATATACATATATATATGTATTAAAATGAATAGTTTCCACAAAGGAATTTGAACGTTGTACTTTAGATTTTTATTTCATATAAATGTATATACAAGTATATTAGCACAGTGCAACATAAATGATGTTATACAATAATGTTACACAATATATCAATCTATTTATATATGTGTGCATGTGTTAGTGTAAGTGGACAAACGTATAGATAGATTGATATATTGTGTGTGCACACACACACACACACACACATACACACACTCATATATATACATACACACACACACATATATATATATTTAAGAAAAAAACCAAAGACCATTTAATTTAGGATTATAAATTTATTTCCATCCTGTTTTTCAGTTTCTGGTGTAAACCAAAAACATGAAGTAAAATATAACAGGACTTATTCAATTTTTCTTTGTGTTTTTGGTTTACACCATAAACTGAAAAATAGGATGGAAATAAATTTATAATCCTAAATTAACCGGTCTTTGGTTTTTTCTTAAAGAAATATTGCTCTGTAAAAAATTACATTGAGCTCTCCACCAGGAAAATTTAAATCTTCAGCTCCTAAATGATTTTCTTGTCCTGAAGGAATTACTCCCAACTCTGGTTTAACTGGACCGAATAATACTATATATATATATATATATATATACATATATATATATATATATATATATATATATATATATATGAAAGTAAATATGCATCAAAATCTGACAGTTACTGAAACCGAAATGTTTGCATCAACTTTACATCTTAATCAATTCACCTATTTGGATTATGTTTTTCTGTTACCTTCATATATATATATATATATATATATATATATATATATATATATATGACAGTGAACATATATGAGTGTGTATATTATATATATATAATACAACATAGATAAAGAAGTTATGCTTAGTATAAAGATTTTCATAATTGGAAATGGAATCAGCAACTCACATTCAAATTATGTATGAAGTTGTTTGTGTTTTCCTTTACAGTTATGTCTTTCCAAAAAGCTTGAATCCATCTGTTCTCCCTCCATCTATGGGTAAATCATAGAACAGACTGGTTTCCTTAGTTTTAGTAAAGCAGTATCAAAGAAGAAAAAAATAGCAATACTTGGAACCATTTATGCAAAATTGAATTGTTAGAAATAGAACTATTTGCTCATTTAACAGTGTATCTGCAAAATATGTTTACAAATCATATATTTGATATATGTTTAAAAACAGGTTTTGGCATCATATAACTGATGTGGACCAGTAAAATGTCTGGAAGAAAAACACAAACTCGGGATTATGTGAAACGAGTATATTGAATGAAGATATAAATACAGCATAGATAAAAGAGCGTTAAATGTCAGTCTGACTGCCAAAGTGTTAGGCTGGAGTTAACTTAACCCCAAAATGAATATTCTCCCAGTATTCATAGTAATAGGAAGAGTTCATTAGAGCCCGTAAGGTAGGTACCATAACAATAACCAACAATGATTGATATGCCATGAAATCAAACCAAACCTGAAAAAAAAATTAAGCAATTGTTTATTACAATTTCAACATTGCTGTCAGAGGTTTGTGAAAGTGTGAGCAGAATGAGAAGAGCAGTTGGATGGAACAGGTGTTGTAGTGAAGTCATCACAGAAAGAGCTGTTTCTTTAAGAAATATTTTTGTAATCTGCTATGCTGACCTATGTAGTAAAATCATGCAATCATAAATATTGGGGTGGGGTTGGGAGGGGTTTGTTTTACTGAGTTTTATCTGTTAATCCCTCTTTCCTTCATAATTATGTTGTTACATTCTTTCTACTTCAAAAAATGCCTATCTCTTCATCTTTGTCATCTCTTGTAACCACTGTGTCTCTCGTGCCTCCATCTTGTTCTTCATATCATCTTATCATTCTCATGACCCCAATCTGTTTGATGTTCTTGCTGAGATGAATAACAAAGACTGTTTTCTGTGCACATATTTTGTTCATTGACAATAACGTTCATACATTACCTGTTTCACAAATAATGGGGATACAGTCATATCAGAGCATAGATGGAAGTTAGATCTGCTCACTTTGGTGGATTCTCTAAGAATAAAATAACATTATCTCTAAACTTTCAAGAATCATTCGATCATGTGACTTTCTCCTCCAATAAGGCTAATCTCTTAATTGACCTCAAACTATCAATCATGCAAAGTGACATCTTTTCAAACTTATCTATACTACATGAAAATAATAGATACCACTAGTCTATTATTTAACAATATGATGCATGCTAAATTACAAAGATTAACATTGGTTGGTTGTTATATAGAAATAATAAAGGATAATCACTTCCTTTTTTCCTTTAGGAAATTTGATTAATTTCACTACCTGCTATACTAAATGAGGCTATTAGTTTACAGAAACCTATATCAAACCTACCAATACTTTCCTTATTCTATTTTTCAATCACTCATTCTGGCATATTTTTAAAACTAATAGGATTGATCATATGCTTTAATTATTTTTAGTTTCATATAAAACATTATCAACCTTTTTTAGCCCAGTTGACTGGGGCTGTAGGATACACAGAAGGTTAAGACCTAATGAGTGTTCTAGATATGACATTAAACCATCTGGCGGTGAAGCTTCCATTTTGGAGATGTGGAGAATGTGGAATACCTCTTCATTGCCATTGCTTCCAGGTCTACTCTGACTCAGAGTTGTAGCACCTGATAGGGTCATATCTATGGGGAAAATAGAACTATTTGACATCTAAACTGTGTGCAAACAAATGACTTGCACTTAACTGAATTGTTAGAAAAAGAATTCTTGGACCATTTAACTGTATGTAAACAAATGACTGTCTAATTGAATTGTTAGTGATACTTTGCAATACTTAGAAGCAGTTAACTGTATAGAAATGAATGAATAATGTTAAATAAAATTATTAGTGTTTAATAGCAATACTTGAAACTCTTCAAAAGTATGCCTAAATTAGATTATTGGTATTACATAGCAATACTAGAAACCATTTAACTGTGTGCAAATAAATGAATAGTGTTATCAACAAAATGTCTACAAATCATATGTATTTGATATATATGTATAAACAGGATTTGGCATTAAATGACCCACAATGGTTGATATGCCATTAAACTAAACCAAACCAAATCAAACCTATTTTATGGTTAATTGATTGATTTTAACAGCATCTTGGGCTATTTTATGTCTTGAATTCATTGTATATTCATATTTACATTTTTTGTGTAGTCGATTTTTAAAAGGTTTTTTTTTTACATGGTCTAATAGAAAATGTGAATAATTTTTTTAAATGGATTATTTGACTCCAGGTCAGAATGGACTTGGGAGTAATAGCAATGAAAGGGTTCTCCTCATTCCCCAGATCTCCAAAACTGAAGTCTTAACGTCAGATGCAGTTAGTTTAGTGTCACACCCAGCACACCCTTTTGGATGGATCTTACCCCTCTGCAGGTGATAGTCAGCTTATTCTTAGCCCTGCCAACAAAGTGATTCTAAATTAGAGTAAATCTAAGACATTGAAAAATACTGGCATGTTATAAGTTACTTAGGTATTCACTTTTCTCTGTGTCTTAAATGAAATATTCTAATCTTATAGGTATTGTCTTTTATTGTAGTTTTTTTTAACCCCACTGCAGGGTATAGAATCAGTGTATTCTAAGCCCCTCAGACAGGGCAAACTGTTTTATTAGATTTGACAAGTATTTTCTTTCATATTATGATTTGTTTTATTCTTGATCATTATAAGGGGAAGGAAAACATTTGTAAAGATTATTAATGATAATGTTTGTTTGAAAATCGGAAGAATATTTTATTGTATAAATTGCAGAATATATGATTGTTAGTAATTTGCAAACTGTAAAGGTGTTGTACAGTGGCTTGTACCATGTAACTTCTGGTATCACGGAGGTATAAAAGATGGGTGTTCTGCAAGATCTCGGTCAGTAGTAAGACCATCTTTGTACATAACACCCACAGCACAAGACTTATAATATTTGTTGGACTGTACCACTTCAGTTAATAAATAATTAACTCTTTATTTCACTATGTATCACATCCTTACCATGATACAACAGTTGGTGACGAGGATGAGATACACAGTGAAATAAAGAGTTAATTATTTATTAACTGAAGTGGTACAGTCCAATAAATATTATAAGTTGCATGCTGTGGGTGTTACAACCAAAGTTGATCTTACTACTGACTGAGATCTTGCAGAACACCGGTGCTTAAGAAACACAATGTCTTTTATACCTCCACAACACTGGAAGTCATATGGTACAAGCCACTATACAACAAAAGGGATTGGTCAATTTAGCTAAAACTGATATTCTGTTTCATGCTTCTCCAATAGATTTTTATTCTAAAAATTGTAGAATTCAAATGTGCTGAGCTTCTATGCAGGCAAGTCAGTTATATTTGAAAAAAATATCTGGTTGTTCAGAAAATACTGGCCAATTTTAGTATAAACTGTTTGAGTTCTGTTCTAACATATCATTCTAATAGTAGTTTTACAGAGTTTCTCAAAATAGATGCAACCCATTAATATGATAATGATTTATTGCATGAATGTATGTGTGTGTGTGTGTGTGTGTGTGTGTGTGTGTGTTGAGAACCCTTATGAAAGAACGAAGAAGCCATTTTGCTCCTGACTTTGACTAAATTTGATCTCTTTCAATTTAGTTAGACTGGTTTGAATCTTATTTGTTTCAAAATAGATGCAACCGATTAATATGATGATTTATTAATGAGACGTTTTTCCATGTCAGTTGGTGTGAGTTCATTCTGGATTCTGTATGGGTACAGCTGAAGATCCTTCTTTAAGATTCTTCACAATGATGCAAGTGAAAGACCAAGTTCTTGGGAAAGGTCTTTGGAGGGACTTTTTCGGACACCTCCTGAGAGAATCTCTCACTGCATCCACATTGTCAAGACATCTTGCAGTCAACTTCCTGCCAGATCTGGGATTTTCTGCCTTCTTGTTGAGATTCTTTACTGGCCCTGTGGCTTGAAATCTGTGTACCCAATGATAAATTTGGCTTTTATGAGGATAATTGTTAAAGTTAAACTTTCTGTGAAATTTTGCTTGCACGGTTTTGAATGATTTTGTCTCCAAATAAGTAGTGATGCAAAATATTTTTTCCTTAGGTGACTGATCCACTTGTGATCAGACTGTATAGCACTGATATTGGGTGTCCCTTAGCAGGTATATACAAATCTGGCAGATCATGAGGGTAGAAATACATGTTTAGTTAAGTAAAATACGACCGGCACTGGTTGATTGATGAGGTCTAATTTTGCTTCCTGATAATGCTCGGCCACATATTGCCAAGAGGACACTGCAGAAGCTTACTAACTTGGGATAAGAGACTTTGCCACATTTACCATATTCTCCTGATATCTCATCCACTGACTATGACTGGACATTTTTTTATGTCAAAAAGCTTTCCATTTTAAAAAAGAAGTAGAAATTGCTTTTAAAGATTTCTTGGCATCAAAACCTTAACACTAATACTTTACATGCATAAATAACCTTGTTAATCAATTGCAGAAATGTAGAGATATTTGAAGATTATATTTTCACTGATTAAATCACTGTTTAAATTTATTAATTCAGGAAAAAAGTTCATTCTAAAAGCAGACAGTATTTTCCAAACATCTTAATATTACCAGAAAACAATCTAATATACTGATGACATTAACTCATCCGTAACTTATAAATGTGATTCCTACGCTTTTTCTCCCAAAATTCTGAGCCAGTCTTTATTTCAATGATAAATGATTCTAATTTCTTTTAGTTTCAAATAAATCAGACAGGTTTTATTTTCTTTGGGAACTTTTGTTATCCACATTTCTAAAAAGCGAGAAAAACTAAAAGATTGTCTGTTGACCACACCTCAGACTTAGTCTGTACATGACAAGTGATTGTGTTTTGCTTGCCAAATGATCAACATCAAATTAATGGGAAAGGGGAGGAAGGAAATGAAAAATGAAATAAATGAAAAATGGCTCAGGTCGGGTGAATATATATATATATATATATATATATATATATATATATATATATATATGTGTGTGTGTGTGTGTGTGTGTGTGTGCTCTTAAAAGTGTATATATATATATATATATATATATATATATATATATACACTTAGACAGATATATATATATATATGTATACTGAAGAGACTATATTCATGGAAAAATTTGTGCATGTGTGTATGAGTGGGTGTGCATGATTTGCAGGAATCTAGAGATTGTATGTATGTGCGTGTGTGTGTGTGTGTATACATGTTTATATTTACATATATATATATATATATATATATATATATATATATATATATACAAACATATATATTTGTGTGTGTATGTGTGTGCATGTGTGTGTGTGTGTGTGTGTGTGTGTGTGTGTGTGTGTGTGTGTGTGTGTGTGTGTGTGTGTGTGTGTGCACCATGTAGATAAGCTAACAAGAGTAATGACTGCTAGAGACTGATGGTGAGAAAGAGTTAAAGTAATTTGTCCTATCAGTACACCTTGATTATGATTATATATATATATATATATATATATATATATATATATATATATATGAATATGGATTTTGTCAGATTAAATGTTTGTTAAAAAGACCTTATTAGTATATCTATTTACATATAAATACCATTGACACTATTATGGCCTATTAAAGGAAAAACATTGATCATAATTGAATATTCTAGTTACTCCTTGAAAGTTTTTCACATTACCATTAGCTAATGGGCTTTTACCAGAGTTTGAGAAACAGCAAGTCTCCTCAAGTGTCCAGAACTCTTCCCAGTATTCTGGCTGATCTCAAAATGCAGTAGTTTATAGGGTCTCCACGAGTCCTATTATTTCCAAGTCCTCCAGTCCTTATCATCATCATTATTATTATTATTATTATTATTATTATTATTATAATATAATATTTGTAAAAGATATATATATATATATATATATGTATATATATATATATATTCATGTAATGATATCCGTATGTGTTTATATATATATATATATATATATATATATATATATATATATATATATATATATATTAATATATGCATATATCATTAGCATATATATATTTATATGATTATCCATATACACACACATATATGAGTATTCATATGTAAATACATTTATATACATACATATAAATAAATTTTCCAAATATAAATATATATATATATATATATATATATATATATATATACATATATATGTATATATACATATGTGTGTGTGTGTGTGTGTGTGTGTGTGTGTGTGTGTGTGTGTGTGTGTGTGTGTGTGTGTGTGATCTTTTCATGTTGTTTTATATTTTTATATGTACATATATGGGAACTTTTTGAAAAATATATTGCTTATGCTATATAGATATTTGTATTTATATGTTAACATTACTATGGGGCTATCTATACACACTGGTGTATAAAATAACCATACAATATTCCAAAATGTGCAGTGATCATTTTTATTTTGTGCAGTAATAAGATGACACTATCTAAAACCATGGCCCAAGAACTAAATAAAAAAAAAAAAAGTCTTATTATGGATATTATAGAACAGTAATCAATTTTTCCTATTTTATACCCAGATACTCATACAAAATTTTTTGCAGGGAACACAGAAATGGATTTATTTGCATAGATCTTAGTAAATAAGAGTTGACAAAATCCTGTGTATATAAATGGTTCCTTGTAGTTGTATACTTTCCTGGAAAAAAACCCATTTTGTATTTCACTACCAAATATGCATTTATATCTCAAGCTATAAAAAAAATTTGCAAGATGAGATTAAGTCCCTTTCTCAAAACATTTATCATGGTAGTGTCTTTTAGAAATAATCTAAGAATGTTTTTTTCTCCTAACATAGCTTTAAAAAAAGTGCTTACTGATTCAATCATTTACTTTTGATTCACATTATTGGTTAATATACAAAAAAAAGGATATCAATCAAAACATTGCTTTGCATGAAAGAGCTGTTATTTCACAATCAATCTCTGAAAAGTGCATATTTTTCAATTTTGTACATGCAATATATACATTTTCAAGTGAATCACATCCTTTTAATTTTGATTTTCTGTGTTTTGGCTTGGTTTGGTTTGGTTTCTTTGTTTAATGACATATCAACTTTCATGTGTTATTTAATGCCATAGCCTTCCTATTTAATTCATAGTTAGGAGGATAAGATGGCTCATACCCCTCAGAAGGGCATTAGTCCAAAAGAGAAGGCAACAGTGAAACTGGAGTTCACACTCAATTACTATGTATGATGTTGCAGTTCAGCACATTGACTTCTATTTATTCTGAGGATTACTTAAATGCTATCACATACAAGGTATGATCAAATGTATTCAGACTGAAGCCTTTAAATATTCTGATTTCTAAAATTCAAAATTTACATGAATATATGCATTGCTGAGCAGATTATATAATAAAGTGATGATGTCTAGACTGCTGCCTAAAAACTGGCTGGACTTTCACCTGTAGGGTTTCTTATATGCCATCAAATATTTAATTAAGCTGAGATATTGAGAAGGAAGGTCATTTTACTGTTTGATTGGAACAGAGGAGAAGGTACCATATCCATTCCAGGATTTGGACTCTTCAGAGCATCCTTTATCAGTAAACAATACATTAACAGGATTGTTCTTGGGAGAGAGACTCTCCACTGTTTTCACATTACCTTCTACATGGTTCTAAATTCAGATTTACCTTCTTCTCGTCTGGTTGCCAATCAAATCTAAAGAGCCTAATCTTCCCAGGTATTTTACCGATTACTGGAGGAAGAAGAAGATTCATGCCTTTTCTAAGGGCATTAATTGAAAGTGAAAGCAAAGAGTCTAGGTTGGAATTTGAATTTAACCCTTTTGCAGGCAAAGTGATATTTTTGTCCTTTTTCAGTTACTTAATTGAAGGTATTTTCCTATTCACTGTTTGTTGACTAAATTAATGTTAATGTATAAAAAATAACTTGCCCCCTCTACGAGGATTAAGAATAATTATCTGCCTGTGAATGGGTTAAGTTGCCAGTTCTATTTTCCTGTAATCATTTGGACACTTGTACTTCTGTTTGAACAATTTACAAAAATTCACCAATGTATATTTCAGCAGGCAGTTTTATTCTGTTAGATTTTTCATTAAACATTTCAGACAACTGGGGGGGGGTTAATGTCAGTCTTTATATATTTATATTTTTGGGATATATATTGATAGATAAAAATAAGACTTTTTACAAACACAAGAATTTAAGGCAAACAAACCACAGTCAAAATTGATAGTCCAGAATATTTTATGAAGCTTTTCTAAAACATTAGTTTTGTTAGTTTTTTTATGAAATAAATGATACCACAGGTAGGATCTATTATAAAAATATAGCAAAACTTTCATTCATTCAAATGGTTATATATTGGGATAAAGAAAATACTTGAAAGTATTTAGATTCATTCAAAACTAGTATACAATATTATTTTAGTACTAGCTATTGCCTGTGTCAGTATAGTTTTGCTAAAAAAAATTAGTACATCTCAAGATCTTTTAATAAAATATTTTTTTTCTTCAAGCCAAAAGATACTAAGATTTTATTACTAAGTAAAGTAAGTTGGCGACCCTTGTCAAGGGCAACCAGAAGGCTCCCTTTTCAATAGCTACTACACCAAGGTGTAGGGGACGGCGCTACTCCTTTCCCTGGATTGCTTCACTTTACCCTTAATACATACCTTATATTGCTGAGTGTAAAGCAAGGAGGTATCAAGTACCATTTTTAAAGTCTTTGGTATGACGCAAGCTGGGATTGAACCCAGGTATCTTGGACAATGTTTCTAGAGGAATATTATACAATCAAAACAGGTATTATTAAGTACTACAGTATCATCTATAAGTAAGTACATTGCATAATATTCCACTAGAAATAATAAAATCCAGGAATCTTTGATTTAGAAGAAAATCAACTTTTTATAAGAAATTGATTACGTAATATTCCATTTGAAATGATAAAAATCTTGGTACCTTTGGTTTCAAAGAAAATGAACACTTTATAAAATTCTGTTCAGGATGTATATATATATATATATATATATATATATATATATATATATATATATATATATATATATGGGTGATTCTGCATTACTTATTAATTTCCATTTTGATGCACAATGTTCCATGGGAAACAATAAAATCCTGGTATCTTTGGTTTGGAAGAAAATTAGCATTTTCTTTTTGGCATTGTGTACTTATTTACAGGCAATTATATATATATATATTTAATGTATTCATATATATATATATATATATATATATATATATATATATATATATATATATATGAGATAAGTAAATATTTCCCAGAGCCTATTAACACATTACCCATAAATAAGTACCCCGCTAACCATTTTTAATAAAAGTTAATTTTCTTCTAAACTGAAGATACCAAGAATCTGTCATTATACAATAAAATAGATATTATTAGGAATTGTTTATTACCAAATTCTATACTATTGAAACTCTATAACCAAGAATATGAATGTGTAGCATTCCAAGAATAAATACACCTCTTATATACATTCATACAATTTTTCTTTTATCTACAAAGGTTTTGCAATTTTATTTCCAATTACCATATTTCAATGCTGCAGAGCTAGGTAATAAATAATGCCTAATATTATCTATTTTGCCTGTGTAATATTCTACTTGAAATAATAGTATTCTGGTATCTTTGGTTTAGAAGAAAATGAATTTTTTATTAAAAAAATATTTGTGGTGTATTTATTTATTGCTGATACTGTATATATATATATATATATATATATATATATATATATATATAGAGAGAGAGAGAGAGAGAGAGAGATAGATAGATAGATAGATAGATAGATAGATTATATGCATAGCAGTATAAAAATGTCCACTGCTTACCTTCCGAGATGTATTTATTGATAGTTGAGTTCAATGATTTTTTTTACTAGTTCCTATATATCAAATACACCTTCATGCACACACTCACATATAGATATGCATATACCCATGTATAAAAAAATGACCATTACCAAAGACTTAAAAGTGTGTGTGGGGGGGGTTTGGTTCAATATATTATTATTAACTGTACGCCAAACAATTCTTCTAAAAAGTAAATAAATAAATGAAAAGCTGTGGACATTTTTCTTAGGTGAGTGAGCAAGTGGCCTTGCTTAGACCAAACCAGGGCCAGCATCCTTACATATATTTTTTCTATTTTTTTTTATGGGAAAAGATGGCTGCTATATCAGCTAAGCCAAGGCAGAGGGGGCTATATATATTGATGCATGGTCAGGATTGCATTGTTGCTGTTGTTGTTGTAGTTGCGGGGGTGGAGGTGGTAAGAGGAAGGAGGCAAGAATAAAGTGATGAATGGAGGAAAGGTATGTGGAGAGAGAAAATGAGAAGAGAGAGAGAGAGAGTGTGTGAGGGAGAGAAGAAAAGGGAAAGGGATGAGTGGATTGAGAAAAAAAAGGTGCTTAGGCAGGAGGGTGAGTGCCAAGTGTAAAAATAACCAGCAAAGGATAACGAGGTAATCTGCCATGACTTTTCAAGGTTTTTTTGTTTTTTGTTTTTTTTGTGTGCAAAGGCTCTGGCTTAAATTAGGACCCACAAGAGAAAAAATATAAAGAAAGACTAGGAGATTAGGATGGGGATAGGGGGAAATGGAGATACAAAAAAAGGAGGTAAAAGGAAAAGCTAGAAGACTAAAGAGTGTTGGAGAGAAGAGAGAAGAAGAAATGGAAATATGGAGAGATATTGAAAAAGGAGGGAGAGAGATCAGTGAAAGAATAAGAGATAGAGGAATAAAAGAAATCTAAGTCTGTTTTCTCTTTCTTCTTTTAAAGCTTTCTTATAAAAGCATTTGCTTAGTATTTTCCATTTGCTTTGCTTTATTCATGTCTTCGGCAAAAATACATGAAAAAAAAAAAAAGAAAAGGTTATTTCCAATAAAATGAAGCTGTAATGGACCTTCCCAAAAAGCAATGCCCCAATAGTCAGTGTTCCATTTTTTTATCATTCTTTTTCATCTAGTTTTACATCTTTATTTCATGTGTCCTTTTTTTACAATTTTTTTCTTTCTAATTCATTTTCTTCCAATTCATTAGCTTTTCATTTTTTCATTGTTTTTACATCTTTTTCTTTATATAAATCATTATTTCTTCATTCTTCATTTCATTCCCAACCCTATTACTTCTTTTTCAATGAAAAAAAGAAGGAACATTAAGAAGATATATGAACAAAAAATTTTTGTTCATATAACTTCTTAATTTTCCTTCTTTTCTTCTATTATTCTCAATATTTTCCTTCTTTTCAATCCTTCTTCAGTTCTGTTTTTCTTCCATTTCTAGCTTCCTGTCTCACCATCAATATCATCTTTTCAATTTTTTTTCTTTTTCTCTTTCTTTTACCAATCTCGTTTCTATATTGTTTTCTTTTTTTCATTCTTAGCCTTCATCATCATTGTGTCGACCATTTTTTTTGTACCTATTTCTCTTTCATTTTTTTTTTTTGCCAAAATTTTTTCTCTTCCTTCAATCATTCATTCATGATTGGATCTTTTTATTATCAATTCTCTTCTTTTTCATCTTTCCACTCCAGCAACATCCCCCACTTTTTTGCTTTTCCTTCATTTCTTTATACAACCAACTCCACCCTACGGCTTGATGGTAGGAACACAATCAGGCCAGATTCCATGTAATTCATTAGATATTTCATTGTGTATGTGACCTTTTGTGATGGTCTCTGATACCTTTTTACTACAGGGTCTATATTCTATCGAATATATTGCAGCTCCCACTTACTGCAATACTACATTTTGTGTATCTTATATATCCATACTTTTTATGCAAATAAGTGTGTGTATGTGTTTATGTGTGTTCTTTTTGTGTGCATGTATGTATGAGGAGGTGTTCTTTATGGATCTGTTGGTTGGCCAATCTAGCAGTGGTCAGTTCTTATCACCATCATTTTTTCCCCTTTTTTAAGGGCAGTTTTTTTTTCTTTTTTTCAGCCTCCTTTGCTTGCACAAGGGTTTGCTTAAACCATGATTCATAGCAGACATTTCGGAGCGAACATTTTTTACAGCTAGATGCCCTTTCCGGTTCAATCCTTTTTCTGTTGTTATAGAAATGGAAATACTAGAATACACTGTTTTTGCCCATCCTGGCCATCAACTCAGAAAGAATACATAGGAATATTATCATATGTACACAATTATATAATTAACAATATACATATTATATATACACACACAAACATATATATAGTATTGAACAAAAAAAAACAATTGAAAAACTGAACTATTTTATTATTATTGCCACAAACTTTAAAGAAACTTCATGGGCTTAGTCAAATATAGGAAGCGATTATTTTCTTCAGTCAATTGCTTACTAACTATGAGCAAAGGACTAATCACAAATCAGATTTAGTTTGGTTTCTTTGTTTAATGGCATATCAACCTACATGGATTATTCAATGCCAAAGACATCCTTGTTGAAGAACAATATTTAACCCATAGCTTACGGGATAAGGGAGTTCAAGTTCCCAAGGGTATTTGTCCAAAAGTGAATTCAATCGTGGCACATTTTAGGATATGAAATCAAGGACAAGAAAATTCTTGAAAATTTCTTATTTTTAGGTATTTCCAAGAATTTTCCTTTTAGAAGATTGTGACTTTTCATTATAACCAAAGGAACTTTCACAATATTAATCAAGGAAAAAAATCACTTCCTATATGTGTGAAAGTTTCATTAAAATTTGTGGTAATGATAAAAAATGGTTCAGCTTTTTCCCTGTCTGTTTTCTTTTTTTTGTTTAATACTATATATACATATATATACATATATATACATACATAATTAACATTATATAATGATCACTATTAATGGTCTTTGTACATACTGTTTTGTACAGAGACATTCTGCATAGGTAATCATATGATTACTTGATACCATGCTGCTAAAAAATTTGACTTGGTGTCATATTCTATCAGTGCAGAGGAGTTAGGTAGGTAGATACGAGATAGCATTTGAAAGACCAATTATGAAATAACAATGTAACTCATAATATTACAGTTAAGTTTTATCTAAAAAATATTTTAAAACTTCCATTAAGTTTAATGTATATATATATATATATATATATATATATATATATATATATATATATATATATATGTATATATGTATATATAAGGCAAAATGTAAACAAATGAAAGCTACTACATAATACCTTATAATTTCCAAGTTGATGTATGTCAACTGGTAGCTGAGCGGTATGACTCTAAGTATAACATAAAGTTTCAATCCTAGCTTGAAGCATCCTATGTGTCTAGCCACACTGAAGACTTGGGATACAATGAAACAGTCTGTCTGTGGATGACAATATATATGTATATGTATGTAATTCTGGCAATGAATAAGTCCATCCCTATAAATTTTTTTTATAAAACTCATATTTTTTTAAGACAACAATAAAATCGCAACACTTCTACAACCAAAAAAACTGTATAAATATAATATATAAGAGGTAAACTTATTTTTTTGACATACCATTCATATTTTTCGCTACAGAGTTTCAATGCTATGGAGATAGTACCTAATAATATCCATTTTGATTGAAAAATGTCCCTGTAGAAATAACAAAATCTTGGTATCTAGTTGAGAAGAAAATTAAGCTTTTATAAAAAAGAATTACTGGTATACGTATTGTGGGTGATTGAGTATATCGATAAATAAATAAATAAATATATATATATATATATATATATATATATATATATATATATATATATATATATAAATATAATGATACAAAACATGCAAAATGCATACAGAGAATTTTGTTGTAGGTTATTTTACTATAAAAATACAGAGTAAATTATTTTACTATAAACATGCAATACAAGTTATTCATAGAAAATACTTTAGAATTACCAAATCCATGAAAACCGTCATTCACTCAACTGATTTTATATAGATAGATAGATAGATAGATAGATCACCAGTGACCTCATTGTATTCCTATTGTAAAAGTAGTTCAGGAATTGCTGTTTAGGAAAAAATAAAGATTTCAGATTAGCATTTCACAGTTTTATTCTGAATCTAAAGAATTAAAAATGGTGTTCAGCTTAATGCAGACCTCACAAAATTATCATTCAATTGTAGATTGGACGAGAAATTGCTTTATTCTCTAAATTTATGCTTTTTAAGTGTATCCCTCTCATGAACATCTTGGTACGGTGTCTTATTTTTGCTATGTAGAGGTTACACGCACTCACAGATATGAGTAGAGTGCTCGCGAGTGGTCCGGGAGACTGGGGTTCAGTCCCAGGTCGAGTCATACCAAAGACTCAAAAAATGGTACTTGATGCTTAACATATATGGCAAGGATCAAGGGTAAAGTGGAGCAATCCAGAGAAAGGAGTTGTGCCCTCCCCAACACCTCAGTGTTGTAGCTATTAATAAGGGAGCCTTCAGGTCACCCTCAACTAAGGTCACCAACTTTACTTTTTATTAATATATATATAGAGAGAGAGCACCCCACAAAGCAGAAGCTGTATGCCTCCTTACCTCCCATCTCACAAACCATCAATGTAAGATGAACATGACACGCTGCTCACAGTGGAAGAAGTAAGGTCAAATTCATAAGCAACATTCTCTTATGAACTCATAGACACACCAATGTTGACAGACCAACAAGGACTTACATTCATCTCCTCTGTGTGGACACTGAAGGCCGTCTAGAGTACCTATCTGGAGTGATAGATGATATTTCTATAGTGCATTTTTTTTTATGTGAATTGTGAATAAAATGTTAATAATTTTAAAAATTGTTCCAGTTGCCTTGCTAAGTTCACTCTCTGACTAATACCCTTGAGAAACATATGAACTTCCTTATTCTCCCAGTTGTGGTTTAAATTGTGCCACGAACAGTCATGGTACTTCTTCAAGGATGTTGTTTGCATTAAATAACCCATAAAGGTTGATATGCCTTTAAACAAAGAAACCAAATATAACCTCTCAAAATGCTTCAATTTTTTTTTCAGAATTGTTCATAATTTTCTCTCATCATCATCAAATTAATTTATGCAGGAAAGAAATTTTAAAAATGCTGTCAAGATGTAATAATCACATTATCCCATTAAAACAATCTGTCAAAGGAAATGACTATTTGTAGCATTTGTGCTTAAATGTGGAATTTGATATACAGATTTTACGACTACATGAATACACTAAATGTAGTTGCAATTGGTAAGGTAGAGTATTGTCCATAGATAAATACACCCCTAAAAGTTTTTTATTAAAATGATTAATTGGGATACAATGGGTGGTATTCATTTCTGTGGGTGTGGGTAAGTGCCAGTCAGAAGATTCCTTTGTTTGTTATGTCACGAAACCCACACAAAGGGCTTGCGCGTGAGATTTCCCACAAGACCGGAAGAGGACAAGTGAAGGAAAGTCCCAGGGAGAACAGAACAGAAAAAAGCAGTGAAGAAACCAGGGCATAGAACAGACCAGGACAGTCGAAAGAACAGGGCAGTCAGCAGAACAAGGCAGTCGGCAGAAAAGAGCAGGAGCTAGGGCCTGTGGACTCAGAGGCAGAGTTGGCCAACGTGAGAGGATGAGTCAGTATTCCTGGTGGCTTTGTGGGAATTTCATTCAAATACACACTTGCGATAGCTCACAGAATGCTATAAAAGTATCAAAAACTTCTCTCTTCTTGCACATGGAGCTAACCACAGTCTATGATTCTTTGTTCTTTTTTTCTTCCCCCCTCTCAGTTGTGTATGTCGTGTTTTGTGTGTCTGTGAAGAAATGTGAAATACTCCTGGCCAGAGATGAGAGAAACCACCAGACGATCAGATGGCCATGAGTGGTTTAGGGGGTTGAGATAGTGGGGGTCGTCCAGCGGTGTATTGTCACATGATTCTCTCCTAAGTCAAAGATACCAACATTTTATTTTTTCTAGTGAAACGTTATTTTAGATTTAAGGCTCCATGATAGTTCTACCAGATTGCCCAATAGTAGATATGACTCTGCATTAGTTAAAGTGTATCTAATTACCAGTTGGTTATGTGTTCAATCTCCAGTTTGGGTAGTGTATAAGAAAAAAATTCTTAATGGAGGTACCTGTGGTGTAATTGTTATCGTCCTAGGAAATGAACATGGCGACACGAGTTCGAATCCTGGACGAGACTGACTGCATTTCACATTGCACTAATACCCTTGGGAAAGGTATGAATCCAATTATTCTCCCTCCAGCTATGGGTAAATAGTAGGACAGACTAGGTTCTTCAGCCTTGGTGAGGCAACTAGTCTAGGAAAAGAAAAACTCTGAATTCAAACCAGTTAAACTCTGCTTAAAAATTGACCTTGTGTCATATCCTGCCCGAGTGGAGGGGTTGGTAAATAGGATAAATAGGATAAGAAAAAAATTCTTATATTATGGCTTTGTGAAAAAGACAAACAAGAAATATCTCAAGATCTCAGAAGTATTAACTTAATAACAGGTATTTCCCAAGCATGGCTAATGTGATGAAAACAATCTATGTCTTTCGATGGAATAAAGGATCCAACATAAATTTATCAGAAGCTAATGAACATTCATGGGTTATTTAGAACCAAATATGATAAATTTTACTTTAAGAAGGTGGTATGGTTTTGTTTTGTCTTATAGGATATCAACCTTCATGGGCTATTTATTATACAAGTTAGACGAACCAGACACGCGGGACACTGCTGGAGAAGCAAGGACGAGCTCATAAGTGATGTACTCCTATGGACCCTCACATATGGCCGTGCAAAAGCAGGACAACCAGCTCGAACTTATTTACAGCAACTATGTGAGGACACAGGATGTAACCCTGAAGACCTGCCGGAGGCGATGAATGATAGGGAGAAGTGGCGCAAGAGGGTCAGGGATATCCATGCTGGCGGCACGACATGATGATGATGATTACCAAAGCCATCCTTGCAGAAGGACAGTCATGGTACTATTTAACCTATAGCAGGGGGGAGGGGGAATAAGGGTGTTCATTTGAAGGCTAGAGAGTACAACTGTGAAACATTATGACTATAATAATTACCAAGATGTCAACACTAGTATGATCGAGAAACAATGATGCACATTTGATATAACTTAGCAACCTTGCTGAGTATGCAGGAGCAAACAATCTCTGATCGAGTAATCCAGTTGGCAGTGAGATAAGCCAGCTTGTATGTACTTACCCCCCCTTCATCACAGGCAGGATAAGACATGAATTCAATTTTTAAGTAGAATGAAGCTGGAGAGAATTCAGAGTTTTTTTCTCCAAGTCTGTTTGACTCAACAAGGATAAAGAAGCAAGTCTACCCTACTATTTACTCATAGTTTGTACTTAAGAACATATGGATTCATGTCTTTCCCTTTTAAAGTCACTGTGCTATGAAAATACATTAAGTGCTTTGCTTTGGTTTTATGGCATATCAAGCATTGTAGGTTATCTAATGGCAAATCCATTTTTATACATATAAACAGTTCTATTTCAAACGATTCAGTAATACTGAATTAGTACACAGTTTGAAATGTCAAAAACAGTTCTAAATTAGTACACAGTTTGAAATGTCAAAAACAATTCTATTTCAAGCTATTCAGTTTAGCATAAGTACGCATTTAAAATGTCAAAATAGTTCTATTTCAACTAATTCAGTTTAGCATAAGTACACCATTTAGTTCTATTTGACTCATAGATAGGACCCTATCAGGGGCTAATACTCTGGACCAGAGTGGACCTGGGAGTGATGGCAAAGAAGGGGTACTCCACATTCCCCAAAGCTTCAGTATTACTGAAGCCTCACCATCAAATTGTTTAGAGTCATAACAGGACACTCATTGGGGGAGTCATACCCCTCTGCAGAGATGCAGTCTGTGTGTTCAGCAGCCCAGCTGACAAGATCAGAAAATTCATCAAAGTATAAAAATATATAAAGTTTCCCAAATTAATTGTTATATTCAGTGAAAGAAACTTACATGCAAATATAACAACTATTATTAGGCAAAAGTAATATTACTTACATCATGTATTATCATAAATAAAAATAACGAGTATCTATCTATTAGATGGAATTGTGGGAGGAAGGTCAATTTATATGTGGAGTACAGCTGGTTTCAATTCAGAATTTTTCTTTAATTAGATCGGTTGCCATAGCAAGGCTAAAGTGCCCAATCTGCCCTCCTATCTGTCTATAGTTGGTGTCTAAGTAGAGATGGATTCATGCCTTTCTCAAGCACAATAATGCAAAGTAAAATGCAAACAAGTTCATCCAAGATTTGAACTCAAGATGCCAATTCCATTTCCTATGATCAAGATTATTGCGCTAAATGTGCCTTCCTGAATGAGTTTGCATACATTGTGACTGTTATATTCATAAAGGCCGAGTGAGAAGTTTCATCATATCTCATGCATAGTTTTTGGGGCAAAAATATCACATCACCCCACTACAGTCAAAATTTGACTCCTTATCATATTTACCCAACCACTCCGCTCGGGCAGGATATGACACAAGGTCAATTTTTAAGCAGAGTTTAACAGGTTTGAATTCAGAGTTTTCCTTCTCCTAGACTAGTTGCCTCACCAAGGCTGAAGAACCTAGTCTGCCCTACTATTTACCCATAGCCAGAGGTAGAATAATTGGATTCATACCTTTCCCAAGGGTATTAGTGCTATATGAAATGCAATCAGTCTAGTCCAGGATTTGAACTCATATCACCGTGTCCATTTCCTACGACGATAACCATTACACCACGGGTACCTCAAAATTTGACTCCTTATGATTACTGTCTTTTCCCAATGCTAAGAATAAAGTTACTGAAATATAACTGTCGTAATTTCTGTTTGTTCACTATAATATAAGCAAACTGTTTCAACATTCTAATTATATTTGTATTATTTTTTATATACATTTATAATTCCAGTAAAGACTTGCCCAGTCGGCTGGGGCTGTAGAATACACCGACTGCTTCTCTGCAGAGGGATAAAACCCTCCCAACGAGTATCCTGGATATGACACTAAACAATCTGATGGTAAAATTCCAGCAGTGCTGGAGCTTTGGGGAATATGGAGTACTCCTTCATTGCCATCACTCCCAGGACCACTCTGGCCCGGTGTGGTAGCACCTGATAGGGCCCTATCTATGGTTTAAATAGAACTAACATCATACTTATGCTAAACTGAATTGTTTGAGTAAACTGAATAGCTTGAAATAGAAATGTTTTTGACAATTAAACCGTACAAACATTTAAACTGCGTGCTTATGCTTAACTGAATAATTTGAAATAAAACTGTTTTTCGACATTAAAACTGTATTTACACTAAACTGAATTGTTATATATAACTGCTTGAATAGTTTGAAATAGAAATGTTTTTGACAATTAAACTATGTACTAAAACTGAAAGTAAACTGAATTGTTTTAAATAGAACAGATTATTTACATAAAAATGGATTTGGCGTTAAATAACCTAGAAAGGTTGATATGCCATAAAACCCACCAAACCAAATTATATATATCTAATATATATACATAAAATGGATTTGGCATTAAATAACCTACAAAGGTTGATATGCCATAAAACCCACCAAACCAAATCATATATATCTAATATATATACATAAAATGGATTTGGCATTAAATAACCTACAAAGGTTGATATGCCATAAAACCCACCAAACCAAATCATACCAGTAAAGACAATAACATTTAAAGCTATATATCTCCTTTAGGAAATCAGTTTATCAAGTTAATAAATGCCAATTTTGGTATGCCAATCTCCAATAAAAGCTAAAAGCTCAGAAACATACACTATTACCCATAAATGAGTACACCCTTTACAAATTATGGGTATGACGATAAAGTGAATCCAGTGGTGAGGCCCCAGGTCTAGAGCTGTGTGGAGTGCCCCTTCATTGCCATTACTTCTAGATTCATCTTGACTTAGAGTGGTAGTACCTGTTAGGATTCCATCAATAGGTCAAGCAGATCTGTTTAAAAATTATTAGTATTGGATATAGAATGTTTGAAACCCTAGAATTGTGTGAAAACAAATGATTATTATTATTTTCATCAAATAGGGATAGTTACTTGAAACAATATTGTGTCTAAGTTATTTTTATCTTATAGGAATACTTGATACAATATAAGTAAGTACGTTGGCGACTGTAATCGAGGGCGACCAGAAGACTCCCTTTTCAATAGTTACTACACCGAGGTGTTCAGGTGGGTGCTACTCCTTTCCCTAGATTGTTCCACTTTACCCTTGATACCAAGGTGGTATCAAGTACTATTTTTAAAGTCTTTGGTATGACTTGACCTGGGATTGAACCCAGGTCTCCCAGACCATTGGCAAACACTCTACCAACTATGATACAATATAATTGTTTGCAAATGAATGATTCTAGACAAATAAAAAAAAAAGTGCAATTTAAAAAAGTACAATGGAACAGTGAAAATATAATTATGATTATGATCAAACATTTACAAATGAATCAAATTTTTTGCAATAAATAAATTGTAAGGAGTTGATACTCCATTAAACAAATAAACCAAACTAATTGGTTTTCTTCTAAACCAATGATATCAGGATTTTATCATTTTCTGTAGAACACTTTACAATCAAAACAAATATCAATAAGTATTAAACTAATGATGAATTAAATGGTTTCAAGTATTCGTAATACTTATAATTACATGGTTTCAATTAACAATTGCTATTTAATAATGATTATTTGTTTGCACACAGTTATATGGTTTCAAGAATTTCTATCCAATACTAATAATTTTCAAACAGATCCTATTTGATCCATCAATGGGTATTAACAGTTTCTACCACTTTTGGTCAGAATAAACCTGGTCATAATGGAAATGAAAGGTTACTTCACACTCCCCAGAGCTCCAGAACTAGAGCCACACCACCCTGAGCAGTTTTTGTGTCATACTCGGAACGCCCTTTTTTTTTACATGAAAGGGTGTCTTACCCCTCTGCTGGGGATATATTCAGAATATTCTGTTCTGCAACTCAACTCTGTGGAGTATGGAGTACTAAAAGACATAAACACAAAGAAATGAAAAAAAAACCCTGTTTATGTGGATAATGTCTAAACCTTAAGCAATATGTTAAAAACAAAACAAAACACAGAGCACTTCTCTTTCCCTTGGTACAAAAACTGCCAAATAAAATTTCATTTCTGAAGATGCTATCTTTATAACATGTCCAGTTGATTTTCCTAGTTGTTTTCCTTTCTCATATGTATATATATATTTTTTATCAGTTTGCAAAGGTTCTTAATGAAAAGGAGAAAGTTCTTTATAGCATTCTTCATGAGTTCTTTAGAAGATATTCATTTGATTACAGGGGAATTATCATAGGTGAATGTAAACTGTAGTCAGATTTACACAATTGCAAAATTGGTTGGTTAGTTGGTTGGTTTTTTGGCATATCAAACTTTGTTTATTATTTAATGCCAAATCCATTTTTATACAAATAATCAGTTCTATTTCAAACTATTCAGTTTAGCACATTTACACAGTTTAATTGTTAAAAACATTTCCATTTCAAGCTACTCAGTTTAGTCAAACAGTTCTATTTCAAACAATTCAGTTTAGTACATGTGCACAGTTTAATTGTCGAAAACATTTCCATTTCAAGCTATTCAGTTTAGTCAAACAGTTCTATTTCAAAAAATTCAGTTTACCATAAGTACAGTTTCAATGTCAAAAACAGTTCTATATCAAACAATTCAGTTTGACATAAGTACACAGTTTAAATATCAAAACAGTTCTATTTCAAGTGATTTAGTTTAGCATAAGTACACAGATAAGTTCTATTTAACCCATAGATAGGGCCCTATAAGGTGCTACCACTCTGAGCCGGAGTGAACCTGGGAGCGATGGCAATGAAGGGATGCTCCTCATTCCTCAAAGCTTTAGTATTACTGAAGCCTCACTATTAGATTGTTTAGTGTCATAAACAGGACACTTATTGCAGGGGTCTTCCCCCTCTGCAGTGATGCAGTCAGTGTATTCTACAGACTCAGCTGACTAGGCAAACAAAATGGCAAAAGATAGATATGTAAGTCCAAAGAAAGTGTTATATAATGTAACAATATTAATATAATATTGTTACATTAAAGAACATATAAAGACATGAAAAACATGGTTCATTCAAAATGAATGCCAATTAATGAACCATGTTTGCTATGTCCTAAAAACTATGACAGTTAAAACATATAAAAGTTGATTTGGTTTGTCTTTTTTAATGGCATATCATCCTTCATGGGTTTGAAGAAAAACAGTCATGGTACCATTTAACCTATAACTTGGGGATGAGGAGATCAATACCTTTCCCAAGAGTAATAGTTAGAAAGTGAATGTAATAGTGTGACTGGAGTTTGAACTTGCTTACTTATGTCACAGTCCAGCATGTTAGCCACTACACAATGGAGACTCCCTCATAAAAATAGTCAATAAAACAATACATGTAAAACATAATATTTGAGATATAGAAAAAGATAGATACTTAGGATTCCTAATTTTGTATGTAGAATTCTTTGTATCTACTTTAGTCATAAAATATCATAATTCTGATTGCATAATTTCAAGTTTCTTGAAAAAAAAATGATTTCATTAAATTAAAAAAAATTACAATCGATTCAAGGAAAAATAAAAACACACTTTCCTTTTTTTGTAATGACAAACAAAATCATCAGTTGGCTACCTGATCCTTGATTACAAATATATACAATACTGTTCAGTAACCCCAAAATGACCACACAGAAAACTCAAAAGATGGTTGACTGCCAGATAACTGATACCCAGCACTCCTTTCAACTGCCACCCTTTACCAAAACATGATAAATAATCACAAAACTTTGGTCAGACAGTAACGGTATAACTTTTTTCTTTTTTCTTTTTTCCTTTACTCTGCTCAACTCCACTCACTAACCACTACCATGTTCGTCCCACGTGGTAATTTTTCAATTTTCCAATTCACTGCAATTTTTTTCTTCTTCTACTTCCCCTTTCTTCTTGCACCATGCAATGATTTAATATGTCAAAATGATTGACTGTCTTCCTTTTCGAACATGAACCACCGGGCTGCAAATTTGGTTTGGAAGTGTTTCATGAAGATCTCATAAAGATTGATTGACTTGCCCAATATATTTGAAGCAGACTAAGGTCATTTTTACCCTTGCCACAATGGAAACAGAGACCACTTAGCTTGCTTGCACAACTGCCATAAATACCTGCTTTCTTTGCCTATATATTTATTTATTTTCATTTTATTTTTTCTTATTTTCTTATTTTTTAAATTCATTTTGCCTTTGAAGAATTTTCTTACTGTTTTGTTAATTATTACATCATCTTCTTGATATTTATTTCATCTTATTTTCAATTTCTCATGTTTATTTGTTTGTTTGGGTTTTATGGTATATCAACCTTTGTAGGTTATTTAATTCCAAATCCATTTTTATACAAATAATCAGTTCTATTTCAAACAATTCAGTTTAGCACATGTACACAGTTTAATTGTCAAAAACATTTCCATTTCAAGCTATTCAGTTAAGTTAAACAGTTCTATTTCAAAGAATTTAGTTTACCATAAGTACAGTTTCAATGTCAAAAACAGTTCTATTTCAAACAGTTTAGTTTAGCATATAAAAACAGTCCCATTTCAAACAATTCAGTTTAGCATAAGTATGCAGTTTAAATGTCAAAACAGTTCTATTTAAGCAATTCAGTTTAGTGTAAGTACATAGTTTAGTTTTATTTGACCCATAGATAGGACCCTATCAGATGTCACCACTCCTGGCCACAGTGGACCTGGGAGTGATAGTAATGAAGGGGTACTCACCATCAGATTGTTTAGTGTCATATCAAGACACTCTTGGTGGGGGGTCTTTTTCCACTGCAGAAAAGTAGTCAGTGTATTCTACAGCCCAAGCCAACTGGGCAAAATTTCTCATGTGATTCTTATCAAGTTAATTTCTATTTACAGCTTTTCAAATTTCTTTTTTCTTTTCCTTGTTATTCTATAAACCAATTTTTCTCTTTTTATTGCCTTATATTGATTAAATGATTTTTTAAATCATAGTCTTTTTTTATTTTTTTTTTTCTTATTTCTAAATTATTTCTTTGTGTAGCTTCTATTTGCTTCTTGATATTGATGAGAATATCACACAGGGTCACCAATGTAACCATTTGCAGTTAAAGAATTAATTAATGATGGGAGACTACTCTATAATTATCAAAGACATATACAGGGAATCTGAAAAGTCATCAGGTGGGGCAGGTGTTAGTAGGGCATTAGAAATTAAATCAAATTTCTCTTCATTAATCATTCATAATTACTTTTTATATAACAAGAAAATTTACAAAATAGAGACAAATTTGCTTCATTATCAAAACTTCTGTTTTTTATATGTACTCTATGTTCAGTTTCATAATTCCAATTTCTAAAGTGACTTTTGAGACAGCCTATATATATGGTATTATTCTATAGTTAAGTTATCTCCCTTGAATGTTACAAACAAAAAAATAATATACAATTAAAAGTGATTGTAACTGTTTTTACTTTTTTCTTTTCCAGCTTTTACATAATTAGTTTTTAAGGTGTTACTCTGAGCCATTATTATTAGTTATTCAGTTTCTCTCTTTATGTTTCCTTAGCACAGAAATGTGATGGTAATCTTGTGAGGAATTTCCTTAGGTTTTTTTTTTGTTTCTTTATGCATTCATCACTTTGTCCACTCAATTTTATAATTCCTGTTTTCCTCTTTCTCCTTGTGTTATTTTTCTGGCTGTTGCAACTTTTGACTGTTTTAATTAGTCTAGCTTAGCTTTTTCTGGTATATTCTTTCATTTCTGCATCAAACATAATACTCAATCATGGCAAGTCTTCTTCCACTTTCTTTTCTTTTGGCATATATCTATCAGTGTCAAGCCTTGTGCATCATTTTGGATCCATATCACTGAGCTCCTCTCTTATGAAGTTGGGATCAAAGTATCTTACTAGGAAGACTACCCAGATATTCATACCTTTGATTAAATTTCTGCGGAAGAGTTTGGTTTTGAGTAGTTTCCTTGTTCTGTAAACCCTAACAGGTACAACCACTCCAGATCAGAGTGGACCTAGGAGTAATGGCAATGAAGAGGCACTCTACACATCCCAGATTGCAAGAATTGAAACTTTACATCAGTTGCCATTTAGTGTCATACCCAGATACCCCTTTTGGAGCTGGTCTTATCCTTCTGAAGGGGATGCAGTCAATACATTCTAAGCTCTAGAGACAAGGTGTCTTACCTTTGGTTGGAGAGTTCTGATGTGGTTGATTTTGGTCATAAACGATTCCTAATAATATCTGTTTTGCTTGTATAAAGTTCCATTTGAAACAATACAATCCTTGTTTAGAAGAAAATTAATATTTCATGAAAGAAATTGTTAAAGACATACTTGTTTATAAGCAGTTTTGTAAATGATTCTAAAAAACATTCTTATTTTCTCTATTACATTACCTTTGTGATAAGGAACAGAGATCAGCATTACAAAAATATCACTAGTTAAATTAACACAAATTTAGTAATATAAACCCTAAAGAGAGACATATATTAGATAACAATGATATTTGTGAAATGCCAACTTAGTTTTAAGCTCCCTAACCAACAAGTATTCCTACTGTTATTCTATAATAATTGTTGTATTTTCATAAAGATTCAATACACTAAGTGTAACAACTACTATGAACAGAGATAGTAGAAATTATTTTGAAAGTCAGTTTTGAGTTTTCTTTCTTTCTTTCTTTATTTATTTATTTAATGGTATATCAACCTTCGTTGCTTATTTAAGGCCAAAACCATCCTTGTAGAAGAACAGCAGTGATACTATTTGACCCATAGATGAGGAGATAAGGGGTTTTATTCCTTTCACATGGGTATTAGTCTGAAAGAGAACATAATAATGCAACCAAAGTTTGAACTTCCTTAATTTAAGGCAGCAGTCCAGCACTTTAGCCATTATTCTACAGACCCGTTCCCCCATGTATAGAAATAACCAATCTAAATTTAAATCTATTGTCTCACTTTCAAATTACATAGATATTGATATTCTGGCCTCATTTTCCAGTAGAGAGAGTTCATTTCTTTATTTAGTTCATGAAATAGTTAATGATCTTTAAAAAATCTGGCTTCATATTTTAGTTTGGTTTGGTTTCTTTGCTTAATGGTATATCAATCTTCATGGTTTATTTAATACAAAATCAATCCTTGAAGAAGAAGAGTTGTGATACTGTTTAACTCATAACTAGGAGGATAAGGGATTTTGTGCCTTTCCCAAAGGTGTTAGTTAGAAAGTGAATGTAATAGCACAATTGGAGTTTGAACTTGCTTACTACAATGCCATAATCTAACACTTTAGCCCCTGTGCCATTGGGACTCTACCCACCCCCTCCTATTTAAGAAACAAATATCTTTAAAAGTTTTACAGTTTAAAGATTAATCTTTCATCTTATAATCAAGTATATTTTCCACTCAATGGATAAAGAATTCCCTTACAAGAGAAGTCTAACAATTATAATCAATGTAAATCATTTAGTTGTTTTATTTGAAAAGTTTGTTTTAGCAGTTTCATTTCAACTGACATATTATTGAATTATTTCACCAGTAATTCAAAGTAATTTAAAGTTGTGTGAAATAAAACAAATACTTTAAGTTTTTCATGCAATTTAATGATTACACACGAGATTTATTTCAAAAATTTCAAGACTAAAGTTATTTTTACCAAGATAGAAATGAACAATCAATGAACTATAAATTTTCTTTGGCATTCAGCATACTTATTTCAGTGAGTTTTCCATTGGTCAAAACACCTCTCAAATCCCAATTTTTTAATGAAGTGAAACTGCATCTTCCTTTTTCTTAATGTCCTCAATCCTTAGCTTTTTTGGAAAAAAGAAAAAATTGCAGGTCTGGTGATTATCTGGGGTGCTTCATTTAGATGATTATCAAGAGTGCTTCATTTACATGATTATCAAGAGTGCTTCATTTACATGATTATCAAGGGTGGTTCATTTACATGATTCTATGTTTCACCAAAAGCTACTCATCAAAAATTATTGGGAATTGATGCTGATTTCTCTAAATGAAGTCTTAATGTCTGGACAGAAATCTAAACAGGATTATGTTATTATATAAGTTATGGAGTTTGAATGCTTTAAAGTTTGATGATAAATTATATTCATTTTGAATAAATAATGTTCTACTTGATTTAATAAAACTCTGAGGGGATATCCTTGTGGTGTAATGGTTAAAGTGATGGACTGCAGAATCATAGTAAGCAAGTTCGAACTTCAGTCATGCTATTATGTTTACTTTTGGACAAATGCCCTTGGGAATGGTATGAAACCCCTTCTCCTCCCAGCCATGGGTTAAATAGTGCCACTTCTGTTCTTCTAGAAGGGTGGCTTTGGCATTGAATAACCTACAAAGGTTGATGTACCATTAAACAAAGAAATCAATCAAATCATAAAATTCTGGTATCTTTGGTTTAGAAGAAAATTCATAAAAAATGAAATAGTTAGGGGCTGTATTTATTCATGAATGATACTGTTCGCTACAAAATCACAGCAAAAATGGCCCATCATAGAAAGGTTTTGTCTTGACAAAAAATACCATTAAAGTGCTCTAACTTTTAGAATAAAGCATTTTTTCAATTCAGTTTGTAATAACAGTATGGGATCTGCATTATAATTTCTCAATGGAAATAACTATTAACGTTAGAGTACCTTATATACCTGAGTAATGAACAACTTCATGTTATGAATAGCCCCTAATTTTTAGCAACAAAAAAGATGTTTTTATCATGTATTACATGTAATGAAAGAACCCAAACTTTTGGAGATAATAGCTTACAAAAATATTTCTTCAACATCCAATGACATAAACAGAAAACATTCAAATGCTTATTTATACTTTTAAAACAACTGTATTACAATTAAAATCAATGCAATAGAGTAAATAAACAATGTAGTCTAGACCTTGATGTTGCCTACCGTGTTTAGTTAAGACAAAGAAATTTTTATATAACTTCGTTTATTATTCGTATTTGTATGTATATGCACAGGAGTTATAATAAACACTGTTAAATAAAAACTTTATTAACTTAACTAATAGCCTTTGTTTAGGTATAGGCTATGTGGAGACATTCTGGAACAAAGACATATCAAAATTTGGCCAAGAAAAAAGGTAAGCTTTGTCATTTCAAAAACATATCTCATGTAATGAATGTATTTTTGAGTTAAAAATTGATCCTAAAAATTTGTTTATTACACAAGTGTATATGGTACTCGTCTTAATTTATCAATTTATTTATCTAATTTACAATTAATAAAAAATATCAACCCTGAAAATAGTTTTTGATTAAACATCAAAATTAATGGCTGCCAAAGGCAGTGTTTAAGTCAATTGATATCTGATCTTATTTGAATTAAAATGAATTATTTCAAACTTTATTTCTAAGTTATAGTATTACACCATGGAATTTCCTCAGGTTTTATTAGTTAGTATTATTCTGTCTTTTGATAACAAGAAGAGCATTTGGCATTTTTCACAAGACTAGAGGATGTTGTGAAAGGCTAAACCAAGCCCATAGAATGTCGTTAGCCAATCGAAGGTGGTTGTTGTGGTGAAGTCTTTGTAGTTCTGCAGCAAAATAATTTATCATTATGTTTGTTACCAACTGCAGTTTGCACAGCAAATTCAAATATATTTAGCTTGAAAAGCCGTTCCCTTTGGTTCTGAGCTAGTGTGGAACACTTGAAAAACAAAATGATAAAAAAAATTGTGAAAAAAAAAAGAATATGATATTAACACAAAATATAGCACAAAACAAGCTCTGGTACTGTTGTTCTTCTTATCGTCAAATACACTTTAAACATAAATATATTAAAAAAAATCAAAAAATGCATTAGAAAACAATAAGGGAAGAAAAAGGCTTCCCTGTCTTCTTTGCGGTAATATTCTCAAGCTTTTGTGAGTTTGAGCAAATAAAGAATGAAGTTTTCTTTTTGTTTGTTTGTTTGTATGTTTGTTCAATTTATATTTGAATATCATTATTATTATTATTATTATTATTATTTTAACTGAAAGAAAAAAATGTTCATTACTCTGAAACAATGGTCCTAATTGAAGCTTTTGATAGAGCTTGTTGACAGAATGGGGTGTAGACAAGCCTCACACACGCTCTTTTCATCAAGTAAGATTTGTATTTGTATTGCGTCAATGTTTGGCTTGTGCAGTAACAATGGAAACACAAAACACTCTAGAAGTAGCCATGACTGGATAGAAAATAACAACAACAACAACAGCAATAATAATAATAATAATAATAATAATAATAATAATAATAATAATAATGGTATCATTAGTAACAAAGTCAGCAAGAATTTAAAAAAAATAGAAAAAAATACAAATGCTGGAAATGAAAAAAAATGATTACAATAAAACTGGCTCACAGCTTCCTAATTCTCATCAATGAGAATAATTTTATTTACAGAGTAACATCTGAGAGATATATGATAATAATAATAATAATAATAATAATAATAATAATAATAATAATAATAATAATAATAATAATAATAATGGTTGTGGTTGCAAAAAAGAATTAATTGTAAGGTATAAGAGGTGACTAATAATGACCATATAAAAAATAGTAATAATGATAATACCAATAATAGCAGTTCAAATAATGACAAAAGAAAGAAAAAAAGAAAGAAAGAAAGAAAATCTCTTTGAAAAGATATATCAATAAATAATCCATAGTCAAACAGTACTAAAGAATTAAGTGGTCACTCTTAGCAATAATTATTGGATACTGAATAAACAGCCATTGTAGTAAGTTTATTTATTCTGAAAAGGATACTCAAGTCTTTATTGGTGTTGGCTTTTGGCTAAAGGAAGCTACTCATCAACATTTAAAAGTTTCTGTCAGATCACCAAAAAAGTTAGATGGAAACTATGCAAGGATGCTGCATGCTAGTTTCAACAAATCTTGAAAGCAGCACTGAATGAAACAGCAGCTGTGCCGCCACTTATCTCCCATCTTAAAAGCATGGAGATGTGCTGGCAATGTTGGAGGAGTAAGGACAAACTTATAAGCAATGTTCTCCTATGGACTCCTTCATGTGGACACACCAGTGCTGACCAACCAGCAAAAACTTACATTCATCATCTCTGTTTTGACACTGTACATCATCTAGGGGATTTATCAAGTACAATGTCTCATAGGGATGGTTGGTGAGAGAAAGTCAAAAGAATCCATGCTGTTGACACACTGTGATGATGATGATGATGATGCAGTTTGGTTTGGTTTCTTTGTTTAATGGCATATCAACCTTTGTGGTTTATTTAATGCCAAAGTTATCCTTGCTGAAGAACAGCATTGATACTATTTAACCCATAGCTGGGAGTGATAAGGATGTTTATACTTTCCCCAAAGTATTTGTCTGAAATTGAATGTAATAGCACAACTGGAGTTTGAACTTGCTTCATTTAAGGCCACAGTTAAGCACTTTACCCACTAAACCATGGAGACTTCCCTCGATAAAGCCTGTTCAGTACTCAGATGGATAATCACTAAACAATAGTCAATATTATTAATAACTTTAAAGCCTTATAATTGGCAACATTTTAGTACTCTCTCCCTTTTGACACCAGTGTTGATTTAAATGCTCTTTTGCTTTTCAGTGTGAATCTTTGAAACAAAAAAGAACATTAAACTTATGAGAGATAAGTTTATTAATAAAACCTCCGACTCATTTCCATAGAAACTGCAACTGATACAAGGAGCACAATACCCCTGTTTGATAGAGCAAGTTTTCAGCTACAAAACACTATTCTATCACATAGTCATCGCCATTGACAGTACATATCCGAGATGCTACAAGAGTAATGCCTCCTACTTATCTCCATAGAAACTGCAACTGATACAAGGAGCACAATACCCCTGTTTGATAGAGCAAGTTTTCAGCTACAAAACACTATTCTATCACATAGTCATCACCATTGACAGTACATATCCGAGATGCTACAAGAGTAATGCCTCCTACTTATCTCCATAGAAACTGCAACTGATACAAGGAGCACAATACTCCTGTTTGATAGAGCAAGTTTTCAGCTACAAAACACTATTCTATCACATAGTCATCGCCATTGACAGTACGTATCTGAGATGCTCCAAGAGTAATGCCTCCTACTTATCTCCATAGAAACTGCAACTGATACAAGGAGCACAATACCCCTGTTTGATAGAGCAAGTTTTCAGCTACATAACACAATTTCATCAACACACATTCTTAACAGCCATAAACACAAGAGCTTCCATGCTACACTCATACAAGGGTTGATTGAAAAGTAATGCCTCTTATTTTATGTTGTTTCACAACGTTAATGGTATAAGTTGATGGTAAGACATGTGAAGACAAACTTCCCTATCAATAACCTATAATATTTACTTACCTTATTACAGATAGCAACAGAGTATTAGTCAAGCAAAAGAGCATCTGACATGACATTCAGCAATGAAAGTAGTGTCATCTGACTATATACCACTATTCAACTAAATTCCACATTAGGTTATTATAAAAATTACCAGCATTTTTTATAGCATCTTTTATTCATATAAATTCATAGTATTATAAAAGTAAGTAAAGTTGGCGACTATAGTTGAGGGTGACCTGAAAGCACCCTTTTCAATAGCAACTACCCCACTTTACCCTTGATCCTTACTTTATAATGCTGAGTGTTTAGCAAGGCAGCATCAAGTACCATTTTTTGAGTCTTTGGTACCAATGGCCCAGTATAACATTATATTATTATATTATTATATTGGAGGTGTCATGATGTAATGGTTATTGTCGTTGGAAATAGACATGATGACCCAAGTTCAAATCCTGGATGAAGCTATTTGCATTTCGCATAATGCTAATATCCCTAGGAAAGGTATGCATCCAATTATTCTCTCTCCAGCTTTGGGTAATTAGTAGGGCAGACTGAGCTCGTTAACCTTAGAATGGCAACTGGTCTAGGAGAAGGAGAATCCTGAATTCAGACCAATTACATGAATATACATGCAGAGCCTGCTTAGTCCACATTGGGTTAATGCTATCCCACTCACCCCACACACATGTAAATTGCATCACTATTTAGTCATCAAAAATTTCCAGGATTTTATACCATCTTTTAGCTTATGCTAATGTTCTCTTAAGTTTATGCTAAAACTTTAGATATTTATTCACTAAATATCTAATAAATTCATAGCTTTATTATTTAGTCATTAAAATACTTTGCTTAGATGTTATGATTTTTATCCAGTTTTCAAGTAGCATGGGTATTCCATCATATAAAAAAAATAATTCTGATTTTGATTTTCTGAAGTCTTCTTTGAGAGATTTTTTTTTATATCATTAGTTTTTTTTGCTATGTTTTTTTTTTCTTTTTTGTTATAACTGTCAACCAAAAAAATTCATGTTGCTTGGAGTGAAACAAATGACAATCTGAAGGTGACAAGTTTGAAGAATGCATCACATATAGAAGAATTTTCAATACTAATGCAACAGTCATTCACTGCATGATATTTGCAACACAACAACACATATTACCTTGCACCTAAATCAACTGTAGTCTTCCTTGCCTAGCAAAATTTTTTTCTGCTCTGATATGTCATTGAGACAAGCCAATTGCTCATTGTAGTAATACTGTGCAGTAACACCTTTTTCAAGTTTCTTCAAGTCATAATAATAGATTGAGTCAAAAGTTTTGTAATAGTTGGCTGTGTATATACCACATAACTGAAGCAGTTCAAGCTGTACCAGGTACCAATTGTGATTGGTAGTGTCATGGTAATCGGTGCACTGACACGTTGTGCATTATTTCTCTTCATGTGTAATTTGAAAGCAACACAAATGAATTCAGGAACCTATGCTTTATAAGTTCAAACTGGATCATAATACCCCCAGAAAAAAACAAAAACATTTCTTGCAAGAAAAATTAAGGCACAGTTGATCTCAGTACAGAAACCAGATGGTTGAAGAAATTTTACCCTGGTTGCAAGAACCTAGATGATCAGACAAGCCAAAAACTGTGGATTTAGATGGTGTGTAATGCATTTTAGCCATGATGTCTATGATGAAACCTTCTTTAAGAATTTTTCTTTTCACTGTTATTAATTTTTACTATCTTTAATTTGTTAGAACTGCTGACTAGATGAGTTGTATTCCTTAGGAGTGTAACAAGTAACAGTTTGAAGTTGACAGGTTTGATAAATACCTCACTTGAAGAATAATTTCGAACACCAACTCCATTGTCATCTGCTACATTACATAATTCAAATAACCTTGTTTCAAATAATCTTGTTTATCAACAAGCCATGCACCTGCTCTTTTTGCCAAGAAGGTTTCGTGCCATAACAATGGATACAGGAGTTACAGAAGCAGCGAAAACTGGATTGGAATGAATAATAAGTATGATAGTATAATTCAAACAAGCCAGTTGCTCTCTGTAGTGTTGCATAGTGGTGTCAGATTTTCTAGATTTCAGTAATTTCTTTTAAGAAAGAGATGACCATCAGTTTATTTTCACAACTGTCTCAATTTTTGGAAATCAGTGATAGAAGTATATACACTTTATTGTCTGCAGGTTAAGGAAACATGATAGAAATAAAGGTTTATCCTCAGGAAAAAAAAACATAAACACTTTATATTTGGGTATTTATATTTTGTCTGTAATATCCCAAATCAATTAAAGTTACAAATAAAAGAGCAGAAGAAATAAGCACTGAGTTACTCCCCTTGAATACACCATTTTCCAGGGTAAATATAGGTTCACTGGTTGTGGAGTACCGACTAGCAAATTAGCTTAACTGATCTTTACTAATGTAGTGGGTTTGATTCTCACTGGGTGCCCTATATTTGTGTCATCTTAAATTTTCATATTCTTTTTACAACCATACCCTATACAACATCATTAATTGATTCCAAAAGTGGTCACAAAATTCAATTTTTGACATAAACTAGGCATAAAGCCTTAAAATGAGAACAAACACTGCAAAACTAATGTAAATAATTTGTGAAAAATTATAAGATCACTAAAAATACATCTTAGTCATAATTTTTAAAGAATAATGAACACAATAAAATCATGTTATTTACCTTGTTAACTTTCCCTCAAAAATACTTGAGATATGTATTTACCCAACCCCTCTGCATAAGCTGGATGTGACACAAGGTCAGTTTTCCTTCTCCTAGACTGGTTACTATACCCAGTCTGCCCCACTATTTGTCCATTGCTGAAAGGAGAATCGTTGAATTCATGCTTTTCCCCAGGATATTAGTGCTATGTGAAATGCAAACAGCCTTGTCCAGGATTTGAACTCAGGTCGCTGTGTCCATTTCCTACAACAATATCCATTACACCATGCATACCTTCATCAAAAATGCTTCAAGTAGGATGACAAATACTCTACAATTAGTGCAAACAACACAACAGAAGAATATAGCACTTATTAAGGTATTAAGGTATTAAACGGTAAACGAAGTAAGCAGAAGGAAGAGCATTGTGAAAGCTAAACTGAAAGCTACCAGCCAAGAAGATGAACACAACTATGAAAACAACATTTTGAGAATTTACTCGGAAACCCTCCAAAAGTTACGCCTGAACCAATCACTAGAATTATTAGTAAACAAATAGACATCAAACTAAAACAGTTTATGCAAGAAGAACTCGACTCAGTACAAAGAAAAATAAAAAATAAAAAAGCCGCAGAGCTTGATGAAATACACCCAGAAGTATGGAAGACCAGAGAATTCAACAACATACTGCTCCACCACTGTAATGCCGTATATAATCAAAACACAATAGACAGATGGACAAAGAGATGCATCCTCCCCTTCCCTAAGAAAGATGACCTCGGATTAGCCAAGAACTACCAAGGTATAACCCATACCATAGTGGCCAAGATCTACTATGCCCTACTATGCAAATGCATTCAACCCAAAATTGAGAAGATACTTAGGAAGGACCAAAATAGTTTTCAGAGAAATCGATCCTCAAGATGTAAAATTTTGACTATCCGTTGAATTCTTGAAGGTGAACGTGCAAAAAACCTAGAGGCAACAATATTATTTGTTGACTTCTCCAAGCCCTTTGACTCCATACACAGAGGGAAGATGGAGGAAATACTACTCGCCTATGGCCTACCCAAAGAAACCATTACAGCCATAATGATGCTATATAGAAACACAAAAGTAAAAGTCCACTCTCCAGATAGAGACACAGACTACTTCAACATTGTAGCAGGTGTGCTGCAAGGAGACACATTAGCCCCATACCTCTTTATCATCTGTTTAGACTATGTGCTTAGAAAGACAACGTTTTCAAGCTGACAAAGGAAAGAGACAGAAGATACCCTGCACAAACAATTACGGATGCAGACTACACCGATGACATAGCACTTCTGGCAAATACACCCACCCAAGCCGAACCCCTGCAACATAGTCTGGAATGAGCAGCTGCTAGCATAGGCCTCCGTATCAATGCACACTAGACAGAATACATGTGCTTTAATCAAAGAGGCAACATCTCCACACCAAACATTAGTTCTCTGTAACTAGTAGACAAGTTTACCTACCTAGGAAGCAGTGCATTATCAACCGAGACAAACATCAACACGTAACTAGCAAAGGCATGGATAGCTATTGATAGGCTATCGGTCATATGGAAGTCAGACCTGACCAATAAAATGAAACAGTTTTTTCCAAGCAGCAGTCCTATCGATACTGCTGGATGGATGCACTACATGGACACTAACTAAATATATGGAGAAAAAGCTGGACAGCAACTACACAAGAACACTACGAGCAATATTAAACAAGTCCTGGAGGCAGCACCCCAAAAAGGAGCAGCTGTACCGCCACTTACCACCCATCATGAAAACTATCCAAGTTAGACAAACCAGACATGCAGGACACTGATGGAGAAGTAGGGACAAACTCATAAGCAACAAACTCCCGTGGACCCCTTCACATGGACGAGCAAAGTAGGACAACCAGCTAGAACCTATATGCAACAGCTCTGTGCCAATACAGGATGTAGCCTTGAAGACCTACCAGAAGCGATGGACAATGGAGAAGGGTAGTGGGAGAGGGTCAGGGAGATCCTCGCTGGTGACGTGACATGATGATGATGAAGAATATTTTAGATTTCATTAGTAAAGAATAATAGTTAAACTCGAAATCATATTATTTACCATTTCCCTGGGAATATTTTTATATTGTATATATTTGTTTTTATTGCATTTTTAATTCTGTTCAAATTCTTTTATCATTTATTGTTAATTTTTTTTTAGTATTTTATTTATTTTGAATATATTTTTAAGGAAATAATTTATTTATTTCATGTCCTTTTAGTATGGCATAGGTGAAATTGCTAAGTGATGTATCATTGTATGCAAGGATGTTCTCTGAATTAAAATTTAGTGTAGAAAAGTAGTGAAAAGCAGAATTTGAAGCAGGCTGAAATGATGTAATGTGTGCTATTAAGTTAGTTCTTATAGTACAGATATGCAAGTGAGATCATATTGTTTATATACTATAGTGTAAAATCTAAGCTAATTATTAACTTGTATTGCACCATACAGTGGAGTCACAGACTTCAGATGTATGCATGAAATAAACTAGGAAATAAAGGTTTGTAAAAAAAATTTGAAATACTCTTGATACACCTCATATAATAATAATAATAATAATGGAAGTTAGCGGACGGGTAGAGACTATCCAAATGACAGCATTGCTGAGGATGGCCAGAATACTGAGACGAGTCCTGGAGACTTGAAGAGACTTGCTGTCACTCAAACTCCAGTAAAAACCATCAGCTAATACTGATGTGAAAAACTCTAGAGGAGTAAATAATAATAATAATGGTGGTGGACTTTGCCATCTTAGCAGAGAGAGGCAAGTATGTGGACTTTGCCTGAGAACTAAAAGATCTGTGGAATATGAAGATGATGGTGATACCAATTGTAATTAGCATGCTTGGAATTCTCCCTGAAAGCTTGGAAAGGAAATTGGTAATTGGAGGGCAAATCAGGACCATCCAGACAACAGCATTATTGAGATCTGCTAGAATACTGAGAAGAGTCCTGGAAATCTGAAGAGACTTACTGTCACTGAGATGCCAGTGAAAGACCATCAGCTAATGCTGGTGCAAAAAAACTCACAAGAACTAAAATGATAATAACACCTGTAAGAATCCAGACCATCCAGACTACAGCATTGCTGGGATCAGACCGAATACTCAGAAGGGTTCTGATGACCTGAGGAGACTTGCTGTTATCCAAAGTTCAGTGAAAGACCCCACCACCATATAATATTCCTGTGAAAAACTCACAAGGAGTAAAATAATACCAAGACTTTGCTAAGAAGGGGAAACCTGAAGGAAAAAACTGAATCTTTTTTTAATAGCAGCACAAAATAATGCCACAAGAACTAATTATGTCCTACCTTGGTACCGAATCCAGAAGTCATCATCATCATCATATCGTGGAGTGTGAAATGTCCTGTTTTTCATTGGCTGTTACTGAAGGACAAATGTCTATAAGAACGGCCGAAGTCCGGCCTTATTATTCTTTTTTTTGCTTTAGTAGAGGCACGAGCGTAGCACGTTCCGATCAAGGAGGCAGCTTGGCTCTTCCAGAGTCATGCCGGGTTTCTGTCGGAGCCGATATGATGCAAAAAAACCCGAAATCGGCGATGAAGACCGTGCATCACTGAAGACCTACCTTGATGCATCTAGGATGTATGATTGAAATGTCCTAGTGAAAACTGACAAGACACAGATATACAGCAAAAGCATATATATATATATATATATATATATATATATATATATATATAACACAAGGTCAGTTTTTAAGCAGAGTTTAATAGGTTTTAATTCAGAGTTTTCCTTCTCTTAGACTGGTTGCCATACCAAAGTTAAAGAGTTCAGTCTTTACTACTTACAACTAACTGGAGGAAGAATCATTAGAGTCATACCTTTTCCATGGTATTAATAAAAACATTTATAATGATGAATTGTGCCATCTTTTAGCCCTATTAGATAATATTGTTTACCAACAGTAGTGTGAAAACTAAATTAATCATATTGTACCATACTAAGACGCTGATCAAACTAATGACAAAGTCTTGTATTGATTAAGTTTATTGATCAAATGGAAAAACATGTTTCTAATGTGACATCATGATCAGTATCCTCGACTGCACACTTGTGTTGTTAAAAAAGATTGCTTCTTTTTATCTTAATTCTATACATCAGTCAACTTCAAACAATCGTCTCTTTTATTTCGTCTTTCAACTTCATTGGTTTCACAAGTGAATTCCACGCTTTTCACAGACCACTGTATTTTCCTATTCTGCTTAAAATGTGCCATTGTACAATGCATGTCTTGTGATTTAGTTTTCTTTACAAAGTACTTCTTCAACATTCTTCATCAAAGGAATTTTGAGCCAGACATTTCTTCTTAAATTCCATTATTAATACAATTTCTATTATATTTTTCTATTCCTTCTGTTACTATTACTATCTTTAATAATAATACAAGTAATATTTCAATTAGAACTACAATTATTTTTTACTCTCATTCTTTTCATATATTATTGCTAATATTGCTTTTATTATTATAACTACTCAAATGCATATATACAACACTCTGATCTCTGTAAATAATCCCAAGAGCAATACCTATCCACGACATAAAAAATGGAGGCTAGTGGGCCTCCATTATGGCCTTGTAATTAATGTTTGCTTCTCCTCTCATTTATACAAGTAGGGCACACATATTAACCATGCCTCTGTGTGATATAGTATACACCCCCACCAATTTTTTTAAATAAAAAGTTAATTTTCTTCTAAACCAAAGGTACTAGGATTTTATTATTTCTAACAGAACATTATACTATCAAAACCAATATTTCTAGATAGGATTTATAATCAAACTCTATAGTATTGAAACTCTGTAACAACAAATAAAATTACAATACCTCAGTAAACAAAAAAAAAAAATGTTGCATAAATATATATATATATATGCATATAAAGATTGCACAAAGAAAATATCAATTAGTAATCAGCAAATACCTACCATATTTTCCCATTATATAAGACTATGCTTACCTGCATATTTATGCCAAACAGAATTGTTTCATATGCTAAACTGAATTATTTGAAATAGAACTGTTTTGACATTGAAACTGTACTTATACTAAACTGAATTGTTATATAACTGTTTGAATAAACTGAATTGTTTGAAATAGAAATGTTTTTGACAAGCTGTCTACTCATGCTAAACTGAATTGTTTGAAATAGAACTGATTAGTTACATAAAAATGGATTTGGCATTAAATAACCTACAAAGGTTGATATGCCATAAAACCCAACAAACTAAACCATTATATAAGACAAATGGTTTCCGAGGGTATTTGAGGGACTACCACTCACTGCAAACCTTTCAAGTTCAATAGTTGTTGATTGAGATAATCTGCTAGACATAAGAATTCTTTTAATACTAAATGAGTATCTTATATACCAAGAAATATTGTAATTCACACATCTGTGATTTTATTTGTCTTTCTTGAAGAAAGTTTTAATCTCTTTTGCTCTGTGACAAGATTTATTATCATACTGAAAAAATAATTTCATCAACACCAAACTAATTTTCTATCAATGGAATGAGAAAATTATCTCCAATTTCAGTGTACACATGAGCATAGATTGCTGTGGCAATGATTGCCATCTACCCCCATGTCCTTTATATGACATGCAATCTCATGATAAATGACTTTGGAAATTTATTTGTTACACACACACACACACACACACACACACATATATATATATATATATATATATAATTACACTACCCCTGGTAAAAATTAAGGAATTAGCACACTTTGAGGATGTTCACTTTGGGTTATTTTTTAGCAGTAAATAAACTAATAACAGATATGATGCAAAACATTTTTATTTAATAGCTGATAATTCTGACTTCATAAAATATTTCTAAAACAAACTAGATTTAATTATTTAAATCAATAGTTTATTATTTAGAACAAAACACACACACACACACACACACACACACACACACATATATATATATATATACATATATATATATGCCATATTTTGCAGCATATAAGATGAATGGTTCCCTAAGGTATTTGAAGAACTACCACTTACTGCAAACCTTCTGAACTCCATAGCTTTTGATTTAAAACCTTAAAGTAGATAATCCTCCAGACATAATACAAGCAAATGGGATACTTTGTCTTATTGAGATGGAATTATTTTAAGGTTAAATTTTCTTCTTATTTGCCAAGAAATAAAGAAATCAAAGTTTTTGTGACATTTTTGTCCAATTTTGATAAAAAAAAAAACACTATATTGGTTAATCTTGTCAATATGATATAACCAAATGCAAAATTTTCTCTGAATTGACCTAAATTTCTAGATTAAGATATTTTGTCTCATTGCTATCTGTTTAGAAAGAGATTCGCTTTTAGCAGTTTTTCCATGGCAACTGCATTCCACTACCTTTAACTGCATCATTGAATGCATCTAAGAAAGGGCTGATAAATAATAGTGGTAGGTACAAATGCATATCCCCAAAGTGTTTTATCAATTTGTGAATTGGATGGAAAATTTCTCTATTCTCTAAATTAAAGCATTTTGATGTTATTGTGCTAACAAAAAATCTTACAACAGTGTGCTATTTTCTAAGAGGTGTGCTTGCATTATCATTGTAGAAAATGTGTGCTACATTATCATTGTAGAAAATGGAATTGGTGATCCAAATTCTAATTCTGGAAGAAGCTGTTTGCATTTCTCTTAGTGTTAAAACCCATGAGAAAGGCATGAATCTATTTGTTCTCTCCTCAGCTATCAGTAAGTAGTAGGGAAGATTGAGTTCTTTAGCCTAGGTAAGGAAACTAGCCTAGGAATAAGAAAACTCTGATTTCAAACCAGCTGTACTCCACTTAAAAATTGACCTTGAGTCACATCCTGTCGATGGTGGAGGGATCGGGTATATAGATTCAGTGTGCTGTTTTTACTGTGTTTTGGTAGCACACATACATAAAATGAATCATTATAACATAGATTATGGTTTGGGTGAGTGTCATGGCTTATCTTTCTAAGGCACTGATTTTGATTGGGTTCCAGAGAATGTTGGTCAGTCTTGTTACAGAAATTATATGACAGCCAAATGGTATAAATATCTATTAACTTGTGACTGTTGACATGAAGTTCAATAATACTGGACAGACACTGCAGTAGACAAGAAGTCTTTGAAAAGTAATTGTATTCAATGGCAGAGAACAAATAAGGAGACATTTTTTTTCCATTTTCCAATTTATCTTCAAAAACTGAAGAAGCCACACAAAATTCTTCAATAATGCACGAAGATAAGATAAAAAAAAAAAGAAGTTCAAAATGGAGAATATGATAGTATTTGTTGTGATAATGGCAACTGGTAGAGGAGGAGTAAAAGGAAGAAGAGGAAGAATAACAATAATAATAATAACAACAACAACAACAACAACAACCAGAATGCAGTCAGAGGTATGAAAAGAATAAAAATAAAACAAGAATGTATATATATTTTGATAGCAAGAAATATAAATTTAATAATTGAGATAATAACACTAACCATAATAATAATAATAATGATAATAATGACAATGATCAGATATGGACTTGGCTATGCAGAGGAAAACTAAAGAAAGAAATCAAAACTCTCTCTTGATAGCAGCTGAAAACAGTACCATAAGAACAAATTACATAAAAGCTAGAATTGAAAAGACTTAAAAGAATAGCAAGTTTAGGATAGATAGATAGATAGATAGATAGATATGAATAAATTGAGATAGATGCAAAAATATGGATAGATAGATAGATAGATAAGGGAGAGAGAGAGAGGAAGAGAGATGAGAGAATTAGTCACATGTTAATTGAATGCAGTAAACAGAAGTCTTACAAGAGCAGGTACAACCACAGGAGGATGGAGATCTTCAAGGAACTTTGCAAGCATTTAAAATTTGAGTATACAAACCAATGGTGTACAACAAACCAAAATCTATACTGGAAAATAAGACATGCAAAATTTTCCAAGATTTTGAGATGAAAAACCAGATTTTCTGATAGTGAACAAAAAAAATAAAAATAAACAAAAACTAATGAACAAGTGGACTGGTTTGGTTTTGTTTGGTTTTGTTTGGTTTCTTACAGAATATGAGGTGACAGTGATATCAGTTTGAACCCTTGATATTGTTGTATAGTCATAATACAACTGCAGATACTATATTACGCATATAAAAATATACACGTATACATATACAAATATACATGATGAACTCCAATGAACGAACGAACACACTTCTTTATAAAAATATATCTCTCACACTTTATTCTTGAAAGGGTTGATGTTGGTTGTGTGAGAGAGATGAGCTGGAGACAGGGACAGACTGCTATATTGACCCCAAGTTCTTCTGACCATAGCAGCACTTCTTTCTCATCTTGACTGGGTTGCTCAACCGTGGATCACTGAGGGCCGCAAAGCCCTCAGTCTGCAAGCTGTTCTCACGCTGGCATCTTATCCCCGACTGACTCCAACTAACTCAAGTCGTCTGTGCCCTGGTTATATTATTGTTTAACACCCACCTACTCCTGCTGTTCTTCCACTTATTTACACAGGTGCATCTCTTGATTGATGGCTCGGTCGAGGGTCAATATGTTACAATATAACCTTGTAAAATTTAGAAAAGAGACAGAGGGAACTGAAGACTTCAGAAAGAACTGAGATCATCTGAACTAAAAAATACTAAATTCCTGGAAAGCCAAATTGACTTGCTGTAACTCAAACTTTAAAATCACCAGTTAGTACTGGTATGAAAAACTTGTCAAATGGTAACCTACAACTTGCTTAAGAGCTGAGAAAGCTGTGGAACATGAAGGTGAAGATGATTGTTGTTGGTGCCTTTGGAATAGTCCTCAAAGCCCAGTTGGCTGGGCTGTAGAATACACCGACTGCCTCTCTGCAGAGGGATAAGACTCTCCACCACCAACGAGTGTCCTGGATATGTCACTAAACAATCTGATGGTAAGGTTCCAGTAATGCTGGAGCTTTGGGAAATGTGGAGTACTCCTTTATTGCCATCACTCCCAGGTCTACTCTGGCCCAGAGTGGTAGCACCTGATAAGGATCCCATCTATGGGTTAAATAGAACTAAACCTTGGTTTCTTGAGTTTACTATTTTTTGCATTTAAACTGTGTATTTATGCTAAATTGAATTGTTTAAAATAGAACTGTTTTGACATTTAAACTGTGTACTTATGCTAAACTGAATTATCTGAAATAAAACTGTTTTGACATTAAATCGGTGTATTGCCCAGGTGGCTAGGACTATAGAATACACCAACTGCACCTCTGCAGAGGGGTAAGGACCCCCAACGAGTGTCCTAGATATGACACTAAACAGTCTGATGGTGGGGCTCCAGTGATGCTGGGGCTTTGGGGAATGCAAAGAATCCCTTCAATACCATTGCTTCCAGGTACATTCTGGAATGGCAGCACCTGATTGGGCCCTATCTAGGGATTAAATAGAACTAACTGCATATTTATGATTAGCTGAATTGTTTGAAATAGAAATGTTTTTAACAATTAAACTGTACTTAAACTGCATGCTTATGTTTGAATGTTTGAAATGGAATTGTTTTTGACAGTAAAACTCTACTTACTCTAAACTGAATTGTTTAATATAGAACTGTTTTGACATTTAACTGTGTGTAAACAAAATCTGTACTTATACTGAACTGAATTAGCTGAATTAGAACTGTTTGAATAAACTGAATAGCTTGAAATAATAATGTTTTTGACAAACTGTGTACTTATGCTAAACTGAATTGTTTGAAATAGAACTATTTGCATAAAAATGGATTTGGCGTTAGATAACCTACAAAGGTTGATATGTCATGAAACCCAAACAGCCAACCAACCAACCAAATCAAAAACCTAAAAAAGACACAAGTGAACTGGAGATCAGAAGAAGAACTAAGATCATCCAGATGACATCATTGTTAAGTTTATCTAGAATATTTAGAAGTATCCTGGAGACCTGAGAAGATATACATTCAGTCAGACTTCAGTGAAAAAAAAACACTAGTTAAAACTGTTGGGAAAAACTCACACAAAGTGAAAATAAGGGAAAATCAAAAATATTGTAGTAAATATATTTTGAGATCATAGAAAAAGGTTTAATTTTGTGGTTGTTTATTGGGGGGGGGGTCAGAATATTATTTATTAGGGACAGAAAATATAAAACAGAATTCTTAAAAATACAAAAAAACTTTTTCTACCATAACTAGTTTTGTGAAAAATATTTCAAAGAGAGAACAGACAGGAATGACATTTCTCTCTATTTGTCCCTAGCAATTTAGATATTTCTGAAGTTTTACATTGAGCCTTATCTTTATATCAATTTGAAAATATTCCAATTTTGAAATTTCTATATTTGGAGTTGTTACATGCTTATATATTTGGTTGCAAAAGTAATATTTTAGAGTCTGGTAATAAATGATACCTAATTTTCATTACATAATATTCCATGAGAAGAAATAAAATCTGGTATTTCAGTAATGACTTGGCGTTACTAGCGAATACGCCTAATCAAGCAGAGACACTACTACATAGTCTGGAACGAGCTGCAGCTGGCATTGGCCTACATGTCAATGCAAACAAAACCGAATATATGTGTTACAACCAAACAGGCAACATTGCCACACTAGACGGAGCCTCTCTGAAACTAGTCGACAAATTCACCTACCTAGGAAGCAGCGTCTCATCAACCGAGAAGGACATCGACACACGACTGACGAAGGCATGGACAGCTATCGATAGGCTCTCGATCATATGGAAGTCGGACCTAACAGATAAAATGAAACGCAGTTTCTTCCAGGCAGCGGTTGTGTCGATACTGCTATATGGATGCACCACATGGACGCTTACGAAGCGGCTGGAGAGGAGGCTGGACGGAAATTACACAAGAATGTTGAGAGCAGTATTAAACAAGTCCTGGCGACAACACCCCACGAGACTCCAACTATACGGACACTTGCCCCCCATCACAAAAACTATACAAGTTCGACGAACCAGACACGCGGGACACTGCTGGAGAAGCAAGGACGAGCTCATAAGCGATGTACTCCTGTGGACCCCCACTCATGGATGTGCAAGTGTGGGACGACCAGCACGAACTTACATACAGCAGCTATGTGAGGACACGGGTTGTAATCCTGAAGACCTGCCGGAGGCGATGAGTGATAGGGAGAAATGGCGAGAGACGGTCAGGGATATCCGCGCAGACGGCGCGACATGATGATGATGATGATTTCAGTAATTTAGAAAATGACTTTTTATAAAAATAATTGTTAGAAGTTTTATTTACTTATGTGTAGTAATGTAGATATGTCTTTCTGATTGAAAGCCCAGTCGGCTGGAGCTGTAGAATACACTGACTGCATCTCTGCAGAGGGGTAAGACCTCCCCACACCAATGAGTATCCTAAATCATCTTGGAAATTTAGGGAATATGGAGTACCCCTTCATTGCCATTGCTCCCATGTCCACTCCAACTCAGAGGGGTAGCACCTGATAGGGTCCTATCTATGGGTCAAATAGAACTGTTGACATTTAAACTGTGTGGAAACAAATGACTTATGCTAAATTGAATTGCTAGAAATAGAGCTGTTTGGTCATTTAACTGTGTGGAAACAAATGACTGTTTAATTGAATTGTTAGTGATGCACAGCAATACTTGGAACTATTTGAATGGGTGCAAATGAATGAGTAATCTTGCATTGAATTATTTGTATTAAATGGAAATGTTAATATTACATAGCAATACTCGAAACCATTTAACTGTGTCCAAAAATATAAGTTCAGGCTCATTCAAAAATGTGATCAACAAAATGTGTTTACAAATGATATATTTAATATATATAAACAGGATTTGCCATTAAATACCATGCCATAAAACCCAACCAACCAACCTTTCTGACTGACCTGCTATTTACCAATTACTGATGGGAGAAGTAGATTCATGCCTTTTTTAAGAGCATTATTGTGAGGTATGTATTTACCCAACCCATCTACCATGAGCAAGATCAATTTGGGAAAGAAATTTATTGTGTGACACATTTTTCAAAATAAGTTCATTGATTAAAATTGTTTTAAAATTTTAATCGTTCAATTTTTATTAAAAAAAGTTTCTTAGAGAATAGGTGTCAGAGAAATTGGCCGTATCATAGATATATACAAAATGCTTATATATATGTGTGTATGTGTATATACGTGTGTGTATATATATTTACTCGACCTCTTCACTATGGACAGGATGTGACACAAGGTCAATTTTCTAAGGTGAGTACAGCTGGTTTGAATTCAGAGTTTCCTTTCTTCTAGACTGGTTGAAATACCAAGGTTAAAAAGTCCATTTAGTCTTACTATAATTGGGGGAAGAATAGTTGGATTTATGCCTTTCCTAAGGGCTTTACCACTATATGAAATGCAAAGAGTTTTAACCAGGACTTGAACTTGGTTTGTCGATTCTATTTACTATGATGATATCCGATATTCTTAGTACGCCTTGTTGAATATAATGGCAGAAGTAGCTAACTACCAGCCATTCACAAGTGCATTAGTGATATATGGAATGCAAACAGCCTTATCCATGATTAGAACTCCAGCCACCAGACCTATTTCCAATAACCTTAACTATTACACCATAATCGCCTCTGGCTTTAATGTGAGGCGGATATAATTTCTCTGGGTTGGAGTTTGAATTTGGGTCACTGATTTTATTCTTCATACCAATAACTTTTAAGCCAACCACATCAGCAAAGAAAATTGCTCTATATTGAAATAAGTGCATTTATGCTAAAAGAGGATGAATCTCTATCAAAGGTTTATGTTCAGAAGTTTAAAAAAAAAAGTATTAATGCCTTTCATTGTTGCACAAATTTGAACATATTTTTCCTTTGCTGTTCTTATTGTTCTCCATTCTCAAATTTAATTAACTATTTGGTTAAATAAAGTCCAGACAAAATAAAATTAACCAAAAAAGATTAATAGTCATCTCAGGAGTTATAAAAGCTACTTAATTCCAGCTGTGTGAAAAAAAAAAAACCCTAAAGATTTGAGTGCATTAAAACAAAATGGTAGATGTTCTCTTCAGTTTAATGTTCTTCCTTCTCATTTTGTGACATGCAATTTTTGATTAAATGGTGTTATGTAGCAATAGCATAGAAATCAATTCCTTTTATCCGACTTTTGAAATAATGTAGGGATAAAAAGAAAAAGAAAATTCAAATGAAGCTGGTTAAACATGATTATATATTTTCATACATATTCAAAACTATAAACTAATTTAATTTCTATTTTCATTGTCATTTTTAAAAGTAAATCATGTTATGTGCTGATCTGAACTCATTTACTTTATACTTTACTCTACATAGACAAACATAAAATCATATATATATATATATATATATATATATATATATATATATATATATATATATATATATATATATGTGTGTGTGTGTGTGTGTATATAAATATATATATATATATATATATGTGTGTGTGTGTGTGTGTGTGTGTGTGTGTGTGTGTGTGTGTGTGTGTGTGTGTGTGTGTGTAAGGTGTAATAAAAAAGTAATGACTTTGAGATATTAATATTTTTTCCTGATTTTAAAATTTAAATGATTGATTGATTGATTGATTTTAATGATGTCAACCAGTCTAGTGTTATTTTATGTCTTAAGACATTTGTTAATCAAGGTTTTTATGCATCAACCCATACCTGTCCATTCTATTTCAATGCAGTGTTTTAATGAGGGTTTAGTTTGATGTTAAAGCCATGTGGGGTCAGTGTTTGGTTATATATATATATATATATATATATGTGTGTGTGTGTGTGTGTGTGTGTGTGTGTGTGTGTGTATCATTCAAAACATTCTAAGAAAGAAGAGCTATAACTGAACATTTTTGCTGTGGTAAACCATGACTTCTTGTAAAACTAGAAAATTAATTCATATTTCTTTCTTATTTTTTCTTCTGGTGAAGCCCCTACAAAGATGAAAGATGTGCTATAAATCTAAAATCTGGGTGAAACTTAAACCTTTTTAAACAACCTTTATATACGAGGATCATTACATAAGTTTCCAGACTTTTTCCATATGGGCACTTTTATTGATAGTACACACATGAAACTCTAGTCCCCTTTAAAGTAATCTCCTCTGGCTGCAATGCACTTGTTGTACCGTTCCAACAACTTCTGGAAGGCCCCATAGAAGTCCTCTTGTGTTAGTGTGTCAATGACCTTCATCACAGCCTCTTTCATCTCCTCAATTGTCTCATAACGACAGCCTCCGAGCTTAGGGAATAACCAAAAGTCACAGGGAGCAAGGTCTGGACTATAAGGAGGCTGAGAAACTGTCATGATGCCCATCTTGCTCAAATAGTCTGTGACAAGGATGGAGTTGTAGACTAGTGCATTGTCCTGGTGGAAATACCACAGACCTGATTTGAAGAGTGCCGGCCTCTTCCAACGGAATCTCTTCCTGAACTCCCTTAAAACCTCAAATAACCCTCACCCTTTGACCTATCAACTCTGGTGAATTGACTTCCTTACTCCTCCCACACCTCTCATCTTCCCTCACAGACTACCTGCCTTCCTTGAATCTCTTATGCCACTCAAAAACTGATGCTCGATTCATGCAAGATGCTCCAAAAGCAGTGTGAAGCATTCCATACGTTTCTGTGGTATTTTTTCCAAGTTTAAAACAGAATTTTATTGCATATCATTCTTCTACAGTGTCAGTTTGTATTTTTGAAATTCACCAGCTGTGACAATCAGGCTTTAGTAGGGTGTATTCCAATTGCTGCTGTAGCTGTTCATTTGAACCTGAAATCATAAAAATTCGTCAGTCATCTCATAAGATGTATAGCAATAACATAGTGAATTTTCAAGAGTCTACAACAATGTTGAATGCCTGTACAAAAAAAGTTTGGGAACTTATTGAAGCCACCACATATATATATATCTATATATACCAATAACAGTCATACACATTGAAACAGTTTCAAAAATTTTGGAAAAGAGACTTGAAGAACTAAATATTAGCAGAAGGATTAAAATACAAAAGAAATCAGCTAGAATACTGAAACTAATTTTCCAGAACTAAAGAGATTTACTGTCACTTTAATTCCAGTGAAGGTCACTTGCAAGTACTGATATGAAAATTCACAATGGTTACTATAATAATATTAATAGTTGTAAGTTTACCAACTGTAGTCAAGGATGACTAGAAGGCTGCCTTTTCAATGGCTACTACACTTCAGTGTAGAGGAGGGCACTACTCCTTTCTCTGGATTCCCCTCCCCCCCACTTGCCCTTGATCCATACCTTATAATGCTGAGTGTTAAGCAAGGAGGAATCAAGTACCATTTTTGAGTCTTTGGTATGACTCGACCTGGGATTGAACCCCAGTCTCCTGGACTTTTGGCGAATACTCTAACCATTACGCCAATGATAATATGCAAATACGACTGCTAAAACAGCAGTAGTACTTCCAACAGAACCTATATCAGATGATGATACTCGTGCTTTGCACCAAAGTCAGTACTGAATCACCCATTCTAAAAAG
>OY757908.1:109585651-109603151 GCA_963585895.1 Sepioteuthis lessoniana
ACATTATATAATCAAACCGAATATCATTATGTATTACAAATAACCAAAATTTTACACTCTAGCTAAAAATAACATTGCAGCTCTTCTGTCACCAAAATAAAAATGTATCAATATGTATAAAAGGTATATTTATTTTTGGTTTGGTTTCATTTGTTTTTTTTGTTTAATATCAACCTTTGTGGGTTATTTAATACCAAAACTGTCTTTGTAGAAAGACAGTAGTAATACTATTTAACACATAGCTAAGCACATACCTTTCCCAAGGGACTTATTTTTGAAGTGCAACATATTCATATTTTTTCCTCACATCTGACCTTGTAATTGGTCACATGTCATAAACACTCATCACTATTAATGAACAGTGGAAATAAAAAAACCCCACTCATTTCAATTTTTTTCTTTTATATATGATTTAGCAAATGTTCCTGATACATCACCATCTTTGGTACTCATTTTAACTAAACTTGTGAATGACTCATATCTCAGTAGCAATATCTCATCTAAAACTGATGTTAACATATTCATTGTTAAAGTATGGACAGCTATTGACTGGTTAACAACCATATAGAAATTTGATCTCTCAGATAAAATAAAACAGAATTCTTCAAAGCTGTAGCTGTGTCAGTACTACTGTATGGCTGTACCACTAGGAATTTAATGACATACCTTGAGCAAAAGCTTGGTGGGAAGTAAACAAAGATGCTGTGCATTGTTTTGAACAAATTCTGGAAGCACCACTGGAGAAGTAAGAATCAATGCATAAGCAATTTTCTTTAATGAACTCCCACACATGGACACAGCAGTGTTAGTTGACCAGCAAAAACTTACATTCAGGTGCCCAGAGTGTAGTGGTTACCATTGTGGGAAATGGACATGGCAGCAAGAGTTCAAATCTTGGTTGAGGCTGTTTGCATTTCACATAACACTAATACTTTTGGGAAAGGTATGAATCCAATTACTCTCCCTCCAGCTATGGACAAATAGTAGGGCAGACTGGGCTCTTTAACCTTGGTCTGGCAACCAGTTAAGGAGAAGGCAAATTCTGAATTCAAACCTGTTAAACTCTGCTTACAAATTGCCTTTGTTTCTCATTCAACTCATGCAAAGGGGCTGGGTAAATAAACAGATGCATTCATTATTTCTGTGCTGATACTGGATACGGTCTAGAGGACTTGCCAAGAGTGATGGTTGATAGGGATGGATAGCGAGAGAGAGCCAAGTGAATCTGTGCTGTCAGTATGTCTTGATGATGATAGTGGGTCCTGTCAGCTATCTCTCACAGAGTTACTGGTCACTAGATTGTTTATGATGTAAGTACTGCTTTGATTTCAGTGAAAGAAGAGGGTAATGCTTTTCAGTTATTTTTCAATATTTCTGCAAATGAATTGAATGAATGTCCTCATTTTTTTATTATGGAAGCATTTGGAAGAGTTTAGACAATGACCAGCCCCAACCCTTTTGATCTAACTCCAGTAGCTGCATGATTTTTACAAGAAATAAATAAACCAAATTTTTTTTAAAAAGTTTTTTTTCAGAACAAAGAGTCATGATGAAAAGAAGATTTTTTTCTTTTTCTTTTTACTTTTCTTTTTCTTTTTCATATAAATAGACTGGATCAGATAAAATGAACTTTCCCATAATAGGTTTTTATTAGAGAAGTTCTGTTTTTAGATAACATCTGCCTGTCTTTCAATAAACAATATCAGATAATTTTTTCAACAAATGAAGGTGATACATTATTCAGAAACATATTTCAAAGAACAAATGAATCTTGGTATTTAAATGCTTTGTATAAGGGCTTGTCAAATTATGGTGTCATGAATACCCCTTGACCCAAGGGTAGGGTTTGAGTTATGATTATTTGGGCTCATAGAAACATCTTTGTTAGCTTAATAAAAATTTCTGAATTTATAATAATAATGATGATAATAATAATAATTTCAAGAACTTGGGTAAGAGACTAGGGAAACAAGAAGTCTAAGGAAGAATTTAGACTGTCCAGACCACAGCAATGCTGAGATCAGCTAGAATACTTGGAAGGTGACAATGGAGAGCTAAGGGAACTTTATGTATCTTGGATTCCTGTAAAAACTATTGGTTACCCCAGGCATAAAAGAACTTGAAATAATAAAAATAATGGTAATAATAATAATAATAATAATAATAATAAGACCTGGAGGTCTTGGAAGTTGACAGACGGGTAGAGACTATCCAAATGACAGCATTGCTAAAAACGGCCAGAATCCTGAGATGAGTCCTGGAAACTTGAGGAGACTTGCTGTTACTCAAACTCCAGTGAAAGGATTATTAAAGGGACAAGAGGACTTCGAAGTTGGCGGCTGAGTGGAGGCATTATTGAGAATGGCCAGAATACTGAGAAAAGTCCTGGAGTCTTGAGGAGACTTGCTGTTTCTCAAACTCCAGTGAAAATCCATCAGCTAATGTCGGGGTTAAAAACTTTCAAAGGAGTAAAATAATAATAATACTTTAACATACAAACGGATCACCTAATCCTGGCCAGAAGACCACACCTCATAATAATTAACAAAAATAAGAAAATTTGTAAAATTGTCGACTTTGCTGTCCTGGCAGACCACAGAATAAATCTGAAGGAAAGTGAAAAGAAAAATAAGTACCTCGACCTTGCTAGAGAATTGAAAAAGCTGTGGAACATGAAAGTAATGATTGTGCCAATTGTGATTGGTGTGTTAGGCACAATAACTAAAGGATTATTAAAAGGCCTGGAAGACTTGGAAGTTGGCGGACGGGTAGAGACTATCCAAATGACAGCATTGCTAAGAACGGCCAGAATCTTGAGACAAGTCCTGGAGACTTGTGGAGACTTGGAGTCACTCAAACTCCAGTGAAAAACCATCAACTAATACTGATGTGAAAAACTCTAAAGGAGTAAATAATAATAATAATTATTATTATTATTATTGTGAATGCAGCAAATTAGCACAGAAAGAGTATAAGACTAGACATGACTGAGTGGGTAAAGTGATCCCCTGTGAATTGTGTAAGAAATTTAAATTTGACCATACAAACAAATGGTAAATGCACAACCTAATATCTGTCTGGGAGAATAACACACAGAAACTCCTCTGGGATTTTGACATACAAACAGATCACTTAATCTCGGCTAAATGACCAGTCATTATGATAACCATAAAAAAAAAGAACTTGCAAAATTGTGGACTTTGCTATCCCAGCTGACCCACCAAGTAAAATTGAAAGAAAATGAAAAGAATAAGTACCAGAACCTTACTAGGGAATTGAAAAACTGTGGAACATGGAAGTGACGTTTATACCAATTGTGATTGGTGCTCTTGGTACAGTCACCAAAGGATTAATAAAGGAACTGGAGGACAAGTGGAGACCATCCAAATTACTGCATTATTAAGAATGACCAGAATACTGAGAAGAGTCCTGGAGTCTTGAGGAGACTTGCTATCACTCAAATTCCAGTGAAAGACCATCTGCTAAAACTGATATGAAAATCTCTCATGAGTAGTAATAATAAAAGTTGGCAATTGTAGTCAAAGGCAACCAGAAGGCTCCCTTTTCAATAGCTACTACACTGAGGTATAGGGTAGAGCACTACTCCTTTCCCTAGATTGCTCCACTTTACCCTCAAATTAAAAATCACAAGTGAAGCCTCCTCTCCCATTATCATTCAGTTGCAATGTGGGTTGGAATTTGCTTTATTCTCTGAGTTTGATCATTTTAAGTGTATCTCTCAAATAAGAATCTTGCTATAATGTGCCAGTTTTGCTGGGTTTTATCTGAACATAATAAGAGTTTTAGTAATATATAGATTGTATAATATATTCATAATATTAATATTAATATTATCATTATTATTATTACTACAAACCGGCTCATTGGCCTAGTGGGTAGAGTGTTCACCAATGGCCCAGGAAATCTGGGTTCAATCCCAGGTTGAGTCATACCAAAGACACAAAAAATGGTACTTGATGCCTTCTTGCTTAACACTCAGCATTATAAGGTACGGATCAAGGGTAAAGTGGAGCAATCCAGGGAAAGAAGTAGCGCCCTCCCCTACACCTTGGTGTAGTAGCTATTGAAAAGGGAGCCATCAGGTCACCCTTGACAACAGATGCCAACTTTACTTACTCTTAAAAGAGAATAGGATTCAGCTGTAAAGTCATCAAAGGCATTCTTTAAGTAAGTACATGGGGTGCAGCTGGTTTGAATTCAGATCTTTCCTTCTCTTAGACTGGTTGCCTTCTCAAGGCTGAAGAACCCAATCTTTCTAACTATTCACTTATTGATGGGGGGGGGACAGATGTATTCATACTTTTCCCAAGGTTATTAGTGTGAAGTGAAATGCAAACAAACTCATCCAAAATTTGAACTTAGGTTTCTCACTGTTATGCTATACCAATTGTTTGATTTAGTTTGGTTTGGTTTGGTTTGGTTTGATTTGATTTGATTTGGTTTGGTTTGGTTTGGTCTGTTTTATGGCATATCAACCATTGTTGATTATTTAAAGCCAAATCTTATTTTGGCTTATATATTAAGTATATGATTTGTAAACACATTTTTTAGATACACAGACTTAAAGGATCAAACAGTTCTAGTTCTAACAATTCAATTTAGCACAAGTCAACAAAGTTAAATGGTTCCAAGTATTACTATGCATCACTAACAATTCAATTAAACATCACTCATTTGTTTACAAACAGCTAAATGATCAAAAAGTTCTAATTCAAACAATTCAATTTAGCATAAATCATTTGTTTGCCCTCAGTTTAAATGTCAAACAGTTCTATTTGACCCATAGATAGCACCCTATCGGGGGCTACCACTCTTGGTCAAAGTGGACCTGGGAACAATGGTATTTAGGGGTACTCTAAATTTCCCAAAGCTCCAGCATTACTGGAACCTTACCATCAGATTGTTTAGTGTCATATCCAGGACATTTGTTGGGGGAGTGTCTTACCCGTCTGCAGAGATGTAGTTGGTGTATTCTACAGGCTTAGTTGGAGGGGTCAACTATACCAAGATTCACTTGTTCTTTGAAAAACATTTCTGAATAACATATCACTTTATGAGTAAATGTCCATGAAGTGTGATAAAAAAAGATTATTGAGACTGGATCATTTTTAAATTTTAGAATTTTAATTTAGAATTTAAATAAAGATATGTGCCCACGTGGTCAACTTATATGATAAAGATATTTGTCAAAACTTATTGGATTAACAAATTTATAAAACTTATTCACGAATGAGAATTGATTTTTTATTTATTGCAGACTTTTTGTCCTCATCTTGGTAGTTTTTGTGTTGTTTCTTCTTTCACTACGTTTCGGCCAAATTTCACCTCTGGCCTTCGTGGTGCAGCGGATAGAGGCATTGAGTCTCTATGGTTTCAGGTGAGCATTGTTAGAAGATAGCGGTTTCAAATCCTACCCAAGCCGGCCAGAGGTTTACTTGGTCAAAAACGTGGTACGATAGACAACAACAATTGATGGCAGTAATTACTGGGGATACGGTTACAAGACTCAGCATTCCTATCCGTGGTCACGGTTAATCACCTGAAGAAGGCCAGAGGTGAAATTTGGCCGAAGCATCGTGAAAGAAGAAACAACACAAAAACTACCAAGATGAGGACAAAAAGTCCGCAATAAATGAAAAATTAATTCTCAGATTAAGAAGCTTCATCTCAAAATGATTCCAATTAAAGACAATTATACACGAATGTTCATATGTTTATTGGTTCTGTGTCTCATCAATCAGTTTTTCACGTCATTCTAATATGTGTTTTTTTCATTGAAGTCTGAGTGACTGCATGTCTCCTCAGATCTCCAGAACTTTTCTGCATATTCTATTGCTTTTCAACTGTGATGTGATCTGTATAGTTTTAATTCTTCCTTTGATCTTCAGTTGGCCTAATCTCTTTTCCAGACCTTTAGAGACCATTGGAATGGCACTATCTCCAACTGGTATCACTTTCACTTTCATTTTCTACCACTTTTTCAGCTCTCTGGCAAGATCCAAGTATTTGTCTATCTTTTTGCTTTCTTTGTATTATTATTATTATTATTATTATTATTATTGTAGTTCTTCTTTTTATTATTATCATTATTATTATTATTATTCTTTTCATTTTGATTTTTAGATATGCTTTCATGTGACATCCTTGGAGTGACTACATTCGACAGGCAACTTCAGTGAAGGATCAGAATGAATAACTTGATGCAAATTTGTGGTTGTGTGTTGTTCTTTGTCCTGCCAGCTTGTCTTAGTGTGGATCTCACATACAATGTAGAAGAAGGAAAGCGCCCCGACACATTAATTGGAGACATAGCCGATGATACACACCTGTTAGACAGAGTTGAGCCAAAGGACCACAACCTGATCCGGTTCAGCCAGTTGCAGCAGGGGCAGGAAGTGAGCTCCCTGTTGTTTCGTGTTGCCAAAAAAACGGGCCAACTTTATACAGCCCAAGCACTGGACGCTGAGGCACTCTGCAAGCACAATGTGGAATGCTTCAGGATCATCAAAGTTGCCGTCCGGCGTGTAAAGACTTTTTTGCGGATATTAAAAATCAAGGTGATCATAAAAGATGTTAATGACCACCAACCAGAATTCCCAGAACAGAAAGTTAATATACAATTCGAAGAAAATGATAGTAAAGGGACAAAAGTCTCGATCCCAAATGCGATTGATCAAGATGTCGGAGTTTTAAATTCTCAAATTACCTATCAGCTGAAAAAGAATATGAATGAGCCTTTTACGCTGGCAGTTTCTAAAACAGTAGACGGAACATCCGATCTGAGTATAACACTAGAAGACTTGCTCGACAGGGAAGCAAAGGATTCATATATAATTCAAGTAATTGCAAAAGACGGGGGCTCCCCACCAAAACAAAGTGTTTTAGATGTTTACATTTCTGTGACTGATGTAAACGATAATCCACCTGTCTTTTCGCAAAACGTTTACAACGTTTCAATTATGTATGAGCACGATGAAGTTTCGCCTGTTGCTATCTTGTCTGCAACAGACTTAGATTCTGGTAAAAATGGGAAGGTATCCTACCATTTCAGTTCAAAGACATCAGACACAGCCAAATCCCAATTCAAAATTAACGAAATAACGGGCGAGATTTTTTTACGTAGAAAATTCACATCCACGCAAAAGCTAACGTACAAGTTGTACATTAAAGCTGCAGATGGAGGCGATCCTCCGTTAAGTTCAATAGCCCTCGTCATTGTAAATGTGATCAACCAGCAGAACAATGTACCGAGTATCGATGTTAACTTCTTCTCAGGTTCAACCGAAAATACTGCTGCCATTTCCGAAGATGTTGAAGTGGGTAATTTTATTGCTTATGTAATGGTCACCGACCCTGATGTGGGTCAAAATGGAGAGGTCGGCTGTGACCTTCATCATGACAAATTCCAGCTTCAGAGCTTGGGCCCAAAAGAATATAAAGTGACTATTAAAGACCCAATCGATCGAGAAACAGAGGACCATTATGACATCACCATCAGTTGTCAGGACAGGGGCTCTCCGCCCTTGCATAGTGAGAGCACATTCAGCATCCGTGTGACTGATGTCAATGATGTGCGACCAAAATTTTCCGAAGAGATATTCAAGTTTTCTATCTTTGAGAACCAAAATTCTAAATTTCCAGTCGGCTTCATAAATGCTACTGATCCAGATCTAGGGCCTGGGGGACAGTTAACTTACTCTCTTTTGACCGATAATAAACATTTTCTGCCTTTCTTGATTACAGAAAATGGGTTGATATCGACAATCATGTCCTTAGACCACGAATTCCAAAACACTCACAAATTTCAGGTTTTCGTGAAAGACAATGGAATACCATCGTTAAACAACACGGTAGACATTGTTGTCGAAGTCAAAGACAAAAATGACAATGCTCCTTGTTTTGTTTCCCCCAGTGTAAGTCCCTTCATTATGGACGTACATTACTATCCACGTCATACAACTAATATCACAGTTCTGAAGGCGACAGACCTGGACAGTCGGGAGAATGCATTTCTCAAATATGAAATAACAGCGGGCAACGAGAAGCAGTTGTTCTCTATAAATCATTATACTGGATTGTTGTCATTTACTCGTGAAGCCAGCCAACAAGATAGTGGCTTGTATGATTTACGAATTGCTGTGAAGGACAGTGGCACCCCAGTTCTGTCAGCAACAACTGATTTATCTTTAAAACTGACCGTTAGTAACCAGACATATGAAGTGTTAAATGCTGAACATGTACAGTCCGAAGATGGAATTCCAATGTATTTAATGACAATTGTTCTGCTGATAGCTGTATCGGTATCTGTACCCGTTACGGCCGCTATATCCATCTGTATCATTCGGTGTAACGACCGGAGACATGCTCAGCAACGTGCTGAGATGAGTTCGGCCTGCAAATGTCTTACAGACCATGGGCATTATAACTGCCCGTCGCAACAGGCCACCCTCTGGTCTGGTGTCCCTGCTGCTCAAACACCAGAACCTGGGAATTCTCTTTCATCGCAATCGAGAAGAGGACAGCATTCGGGTGATCAGTTGGGTCACGGACGAAAAGGTTCAGCTTCTGGCCTGCCGCGAGATATGGTTTATCAGGTAAGTGATGGCAATTCTCAGTTTGGTTCCGAGCATACAGATGGTACATGTTGGTCACCTAGTTGGCCAAAAGATGTACACGAATAGGGAACTGAATAAAGTTCAAGACAATCGCACGAAGCAACCAGTGCTGAACTAATATCTTAACATGAAGCTGAATTTTTTTGATCCGTGTGGGGGTTTATAATTTGAGGTATATAGATGGATACAATTACTTATATGTGTGGGTACAAACATATATATATATATATGTATATATGTATGTATGTATATATATCTATAAGCAGAGCAATATAGGCAAGTACAGACAGAAATGACTTGGTGACTTTTTTCAGTGATAAGGCACACTCAAAAAGTACTCATTACTCCCAGGTCTACTCTGACTTGGTGTGGTAATACCTGTTAGGGTCCCATCTTTGGGTCAAATAGATTTGTCTTAAAAGTAATCGTATTTGATAGGACCGTGTGCAAAAAAATCTCTTAAGAAACAATAACACAAAAAATGTAAATATGAACTTACAATGAACATAATTTTCTAACTTTTCGGCATAACATAACCTCAGACGGGTTGATATACCACTAAGATCAATCTATCAATCTGAATATGACGTAGCTGCACTTGTGATTGCTATTTTACTAATCTTAAAAGGAATTAGAATAATCCGCTGTACACATATATATAATAATTGTGTAAATTAAATGCAGATATCTTCTATGCTTTCAAGTCACCTTTGAACAAAATATGATCATTCTAAGGTTTAATTTAGTCTGAATCATAAGAAAATGACAGCAAGAAGGGCGACTGGCTGTAAAGGTACACGCCCCGCAAAAGCTTTCAGACGTTTAAGTCCTCATATTCACAAACGAATAAACAAACTAACACCTTCACCTAATTATCTAAAAAGTTTCAAAGAAACACAAACAAGCAATTTCAACAACATGAAAAACGAAATATTCGCAAAACCCGGGAAAATTGCCTCATAAAAGCATTAACGCTCCGTGGGCATAATAAATGACTGTCGCAACAAACCAACCTCTGGTCTGGTGTCCCTGTTGCTCAAACACCAGAACCTGGGAATTCTCTTTGATCACTTTCTAGAAGAGGACAGTATTCGGACATATATATATATATATATATATATATATATATATATATATATATATATATATATATATATATATATATGAAAAAATAAATCAGGTTTCTATCTCATATATATGCATCAATCTACACACACATATTTCCATATATATACCTCCCCCATCAAAAAAACAAAACAATTGATCCCTGATTGTAACAAATTTTATTTAAAGATAATTTTTAAAAACCTAAGTAATTATTCTGGACAAAAAAAAAATAAGAATTCAAATTTCAAAAAATAACCTTGGTTTAAATTTTTTTTTAAAAAAAAAGAAGGAAACAATTTAAAAAATAAAAAATAAACGAAAGACAGACTGGGGTGCTCACAATTTAAATGCTCTTGCGTTAAATTGTCTTGTTTTATATTCCCAAGTATGTACGGCTAAGAATTGAGAAAAAACAGAGTTATCTCCCTTCTCTTTGTTGCTCTGAGAGACACAAAAAAAAAAAGACTTTTTACATGTGCATGAGTAGTTTCTGATTGTGTGCGTGTATGGGTTGCTGAAAAAGGTGCTGATAATGCATTTGTAATATATGTACATGTTACATTGTCCTTACGGATTTTTCATCATCATAGGATTTTTGTTGACATATCAAAAAAACAAAAACAAAAAACAACAAAAAAAGCATATGTTCATATTAATATTGATTTCTCCATCATATGTTGTTGTGGACTCCATTTCATTTATTTAAAAATTGGTATTTGTTTTGGTTTGAGTGAATAATAAAAAAAAGTAAAAAGAGAGACATTTGTGCATGCTGGTCGATCAAATGTAAAAAAAAAATCATCTGAAAGAGATAAAATCATTTTAAAAAATTGTTATCTTAAAATAAGTTTGTATTTGTTGTTTTTTGAATGCATTTTTTATGGTCATTCTTTGATATAAATACATTTTTGAACTGTTTGATTTTTTTTAGAATTTAAGTTCCCGTTTTTAGTTAAAATTGATATTTTATAATCTATATACTTGTATATCATGTGAAATTCTTAGATCTGAATTTTAGCCTAATGTTATGTACCATATTCAAGATGCAAACTCTGTGTGTGTAAAGAGTTATCCAAGGCTAGTCCTAGTTTGCATCTCATGTATAGTGCAACCACCCAATATTAGACTAAAAATTAGGCCAAAGAAAGTCATGATACATGATTATTAGAATAGAATCTCTAATTTTTTTAATTCATATTTTGAATAGGCCTTTAAAGAGTTTTTAAGCTTTGATGGAATTCAACAGAAATTCATAAAAGCATTTCCTGGTTTGTGGTTAAACTTTTTCCATATCTAACTTTCTTTTTATGGAATTGAGTTGATTATTCAGTTTGAGTTTTGCTTTGTGGTGTCTGGAGATCCAAATGATAAATGTAAATTTTCCAATCAATTTTGAAAAAAAAATTTCAATCTTACATATTAATTTTTTTTTAAATAGGAAAAAATTATGAACTCCAACTTTATTCTCACTTCACTTGGAAATCCTGATTCTAATTACCTTCATAAATAATAAACTAATAGTTGGAGAGGTTTTTCTCAAAAGTTTTTAAAACATCCAAATATATATAAGTTATTTTCAGATATAAGCAAATATTTTCCCTATGAAATTATGGTATATCAATTATCCAATCTTAAATCACGGATGTAACAAAAGAGAAAATTAGTTTTTGAAATTTTTTTATCCTCATACTGGTGATAATCATTTAATTTCATGTGAAATTATAAGATAATCAGTCTGAATCAAATTAGGAAATTATAATTTTCAAGTATTTCCTGTTTTTAAATAAAGCATGACTAACTATTCCCTTTCTTTTGATTCATGGCTTTTTTTATTAGTTCTATCACTGGCCTTCAGCTACCCTGTACCTGATCCCCCAAAAATTAAGAAAAATCATATACAGACTTCATTCCCAAGTACAACTATATTTATTTAAAGCAATCAAGTGATTCCATTAAAAAAAAAGGTGTAAATAGTCACTTTATTAAACCTTTTATTAGTAGTAGATGATGTGATCTCCCAGCATCTGAAATGTCAGTGGTTACTGTGTTTAATGAAATAGTGCTCAACCTAAAATATTAGAGTTTCAGGTTTAATGGGTTAAACCAATTTCCTTTCAGGAAATTTGGGCTTCTCAAATAGTCTTTTCATTATCATCGTTTTAAGATGTGTAAAATGCAAAAAAAAAAAAAAAATTCTAATTGCTCTCATACATGATAATATAAATGTTGAAGAGTTTATAACACAACACTGTATTTTATATCACTTGCCTTTACATTAAATGGTGGACCTAAAAAATGAGGTAAAAACTGCTGTTTTCTCAACTTATAAGTAATCTATCTATCTTTCAACTTCAAATTCTTTGCATACATGACTGTAACCAAGCAAATCGGAGTAAGATTTTTATTAGATTAATACGCATGCTCTAAAATGTCAATAATATCAACGTATTAGGATGTGTCAAGCATGGAAATGTTCTAATCTGTTTTCCACCTGAATAAACCAGTAAAAAGAAAATGTAATTATTGATAGATTAAATTTTCATAAACATACATAATTTTAAACTGATGTTCTATTTTTCTTTATGATAATTCTGGAATTAGATAACCCAACACTTCCTTCTTAGAACGGCTATTAAGAGTAGAGTGGATTCCTTTTTAACAATATCAAGGGCCAACAAAAAGAATTTACACTTTTGCGCCTCTTGGCAAGAATAATACCAGAGTTATGCCCCTTTGTTTTGCGCAGGCATGCGCTTTTTGTTCTGTGTTCCGAGAAATTCTTTTTTTTAGGCTTTTCAAAAGATCTTGAATTTGATTCGTGCAAATATTTGTTTTGTTACCTGATTATTTTCCTTCATTTTGTTTTCAATTCTAATAATTAGGTTAAGGCAGATTACTAACAGAGGAATTTTGGAAAAATTGGCCTGAAAAAAATGTTTCCTTAAATTAAAAGTAAAACAAAATCATTTTGTTTATATAATTTAAAAAAAAAATTATGTAATTACAAAAAATACAGACAGCAATTGACTTTTGTTTGTTTGGTTGTTTTACTTTTTTTTTTTTTTTTTTTTAACAATTCGTAAATGCAAGGAAATGAATTCTTTTCTCTTTCCTTTTTTCTTTTTTTTAATAAAAGAGGTGAATTACTTTCTTTTCCAAAGGAAATATTTCAAGATTTTGAAAGTTTTAATTAACTTTGTGTTTTGTTTTGTTTTTAATTCTTTTTAGTTTTTAATTTTTATTTCACCAAAAACATGATAGTAATTTACATTCCAATCTGGATCCATTAGTAAACCTTGTAGGGGTGGTGGTGACCTGTATATAGTATTTAAGTTCCCCAACATTTTATGTTGAAGTTTGATATATAAGTTTTGCTTGGAATAAGGCACATGGAGACAAAGTAGTAAAGGCACATGAACAAAGCAGTAAATGAAGGAAGCCAATGAGTGAAGGATATGCAACAAAGGAGTAAAAGATATGAAACAGCGCGGACAAAAGTAACATTTAAAACAAAGCAACGAACAAAACAAATTTATATATCATAATAAAATTTACATTGATACATAAAAAATATCGCTGATTCTATTAATAAAATAATAGTGTGTGTGAGTGTGTGTGTGTGTGTGTGTGTCTAACACAACTAAACTACAAAAGGATTACATATTTAAAATGTCTTTCTTTTTATGGTTGGAAACAGTCGGTTTCTCTGGGACTGGAAAAAGTCTCATAGTCAATGTATATTTTGAATGTCTGCGATGCCCATCCATGTTGTTGCTATTTGACGTCTGTTGAGTAACACTGGAGGGAGTATGTTGCCGCTGCGATGAAATTGTGTAAAAAGAGAAAGAGTGTTTGAAGACAATGTATCTATAGAAAATACGCATCTTGGAAGTGGCTCCAAACACAGGACGAAATTTAGGTGCAGACGTAGTTTTAAGCAGGTCACATAGTTCTTCTGGCCAATGGTTTCCCGAGACTGAATATGTGTGCGTCCACCATCTTTATTGTGGGAACAAGTGGCATACCGCCCATATTAAATTATAGGAGTGTAAAGTCCTATAACCTGCATTTACTTAACATTGGCATTTCTAGTGTAATGATTATCGTCAGAGAAAATAGAATTGGCACCTGGAGTTTAAATCCTGGCATTTCTTTTTGTGCTAATTCCCTTGGGAAAGACATGAATCCATTTGTTCTTCCCCAAGCTATCAGTAAATTGCAGGGTTGACTAGGTTCTTTATTCTTTGTTAGGCAACCAGTCTAGGAAAAGAAAAACTTGGAATTCAAACCAGCATTTCTCCACTTAGAAATTGACTTGAGTTGCATTGTGATCGTGCAAAAGACACAGGTTAAATACTTGCATCCGCTTAACAATGATTATTTTAGCTATTTATTAAGTGTAGCTAAAATCTGTTACACTCAGTGAGAATTGAACTCCCTGTTCCCTAGTAATAGATCTTTTAGACTAGCTTGAGAATATGGGTAGTTGACAATTTTTTTCCTTAGTTTTAAATAAGAGCAGTGCATTACCAAAAGTTTGTGAGTATATGGGGATGGGGAGAAAAACCAATGTGCAAACAGCTAATTCTTAAGATGTTACCGAGTCATTTATTCTGTTTCAAGTCTGCAGTTCAATGTCCTCTTTTTGTATATCCTCTTCATTTGTCTTTGTCTTCATCATCATCAAAGTATACTGACAGAATGGATTCCCTTGACTCTCTCTGGCCATCCATCCCTATAAAATATCATTCTTGTTAAGTCATCTAAACAGCATCCAGTATCCTCACGGAGATAATGAATTCAAGTTTTTGTTGGTTAGTCAACACTTCTGTCCATGTGTAGGAGTCCATTGGATAATGCTGCTCATAAGATTGTCCTTACTTCTGCAATACCCAGCATGTCTTGTTCATCTTACTGGGATGTTTTGTGAGATAGGAGGTAAGTGGCCGTACAGCTGCTGTTTCCAGGATTTGTTGAAACCAACATGCAGTATTCTAGTGTAGTTCTTGCTTTTCTCTAAGCATTTCATTAAGGTCCAAGAGGTGCAACCATACAATAGTGCTAACATGGCTACAGTGTTGAAGAATTTCTGTTTTATTTTATAAAAGAGATTGGCCAATTGGGTCAAGTGTTTGCCAATAGCCCGGGAGATCAGGATTCAATCCCTGATCAAGTCATACCAAAAACTCAAAAAATGGTACTTGATACGTCCTTGCTTAACACTCAGCATTATAAGGTACATATCAAGAGTAAAGTGGAGCGATCCAAGGAAAGGAGTAGTGCCCTGCCCTACACCTAAGTCTAGTAGCTATCAAAAAGGGAGGCTTCTGGTCACCCTCGACTACAGTCATCAGTATATATATATATATATATATATATATATAAAGTTGGCGACCTTAGTTGAGGGTGACCCAAAGGCTCCCTTTTCAATAGCTACTACACCAAGGTGTAGGGGAAGGGGCTACTCCATTCCCAGGATTGCTCCACTTTACCCTTGATCCTCACCTTATAGTGCTGAGTGCTGAGCAAGCCAGCATCAAGTAGCACTTTTTGAGTCTTTGGTGTGGCTCGACCAGGGATTGAACCCTGGTCTCCCAGACCATTGGCGAACCCGCTAATATATATATATATATATATAAAGTATGTGAGTATGAGAAAAAAAAAAGGCAGCAGGGAAATACTTTTTTCTCATAAATTTTAATCCAAACATGGTTCATATATATCTTGTCTGTTTTCACCTAATGACTGTAATTTTTTTACTTCAAAAGGATTGCATGAAATTGGTAGTAATGGGGCAGCCAAAGAGGAGTAGCAGAACTACATTTATTTTAGGTTTTATCCTGTTCTGCTAGCAAATATTGGGCACATTTTTAAATACAGTTTAAAAAAACTTTTTCATTCTAATATATACATATATATATATATTTTTTTTTTTTTTTTTTCTTTTTAAATATATATATATATATTATATATTTATATATTTTAAAATGTATATATATATATATTTGGAGAAAAAAGATGACCAGAAAAATTAACAAACTGCAATATGAGAGGACCCCCAGTTACAACTGTTAATGGACTATTTTGTCAAATATTGAATGTTAATATTGAGTATTAATATTAAGTAATAAATATTCTACTCTGTGTTTTTTCCTTTCAGAAAGTGCAATGCATTCCTTCTATAAATATACACAGAAAAACATTGTTCGTTGTGCTATTTTAAAACTCCTGTTTGTTGTTGAAGGCACTTTGCGGGATGGAAAGGAAATATACCTGAGTGCCATTCAGATATATTTTCTCTGAGGCTTTTCTTTTGGATCATTTTCTCTTTGTTGTTGTATTGTTGCTGCTGGCTGAGATCACAAGAAAGTAAGAGGGTGGAAGATCTTCATTACACACCTACATACACATACACAAAAAATAAAAAAAATCAAAGGACACCCGACAAGGAAATAGCAGGTCAAAAACCTCACTCTCCACCCCCCAAAAAAGTATTCTTCTTTCTTCTTTCAATCTATTATTCCCTATAAGTGTTCTGTCAAGTTTCCTTACTTTTCATTTTATCTAATTTCTTTCTTTATGGTGCTTAATATTTCTACCTCAGTCAGTTTATATTTATATATCAATATATTTCAATCTCTTCATATCTATCTATCTATCTATCTATCTATCTACTTTAGTCTGTTCACATCTATTTCAATCTCTCCCTATCTCTCTCTATCTCTCTCTCTCTGTCTCTCTCTCTCTGTCTATCTATCTATCTATCTACCAATTTCAATTTGTTCATTACATATCTATCTATCTATCGATCTATTTCAATTTGTTCATAACATTTCTATCAATCTATCTATCTATCTATCTTAGTCTGTTCATATCTATTTCAATCTCTCTCTCTCTCTCTCTCTCTCTCTGTCTCTCTCTCTATTTCAATTTGTTTGTAACATATCTATCTATCTATCTATCTATCTAAATTTGGCCATAACTATCTATCTTTCTTTCTATCTCAACCAGTTCATTATTTATCATTCACTAAAAAACTCAAAATTTGTTTTTGTAACTGTAAACTAATAAAAACAGCACACCATAATGAATGCTTTTTATTTGAGCAATGCATTTAAAATGCTCTTATTTACAAAATAAGGTAATTTCCAGTCCAATTTTCAACCATATGTTAATATTGTGGGCTCTGCATTCCAACTCAGATGTAATCTTTTAATCATCCAAATTCTTGAAATATTGGGGATAACTATGAACTGTTAATTAGAATACTTCAATCCTTCCTAAACAGAAGTATCAATATCATTATGGATAACTGTCACAATAGAGGAACCCAATGGTTCAAGGCTTATTTGGTTTGGTTTGGTTTGGTTTGGTTTGATGGCATATCAACTATTGTAGGTTATTTAATGCCAAATCCATTTTTATACATATAAACAGTTCTAGTTTAAATAATTCAGTTTAGCATAAATACACAGTTTAAATATCAAAAACAGTCCTATTTCAAGCTATTCAGTTTAGTCAACAAAGTTAAATGGTTCCAAGTATTGCTATGTATCATCAACAATTCAATTAAACATCAGTCATCTATTTACACAGTTAAATATAAAAACAGTTCTATTTCAAGCAATTCAGTTTAGCATAAGCACACAGTTTAGTTCTATTTAACTCATAGATAGGACCCTATCAGGTCCCTCTGCAAAGATGCAGTAGGTGTATTCTACAGCCCCAGATGACTGGACCATCACGGGTTGTGTATT
>OY757908.1:109608151-109635651 GCA_963585895.1 Sepioteuthis lessoniana
TATATATATATATATATATATATATATATATCAGACAACCTACTAAATTATTAGACTTCAGTAGGAAAAATAATAGATAGATAGATAGATAGATAGATAGATAGATAGATAGATAGATAGATAGATAGATAGATAGATAGATTTTTAGAAAATGAATTAAAAACATCCTCCTAAAAAAAACATCCTGAACTATCCCATTTGTCTAGTGACAATTTAACAATCTTTACACTTTTGTCAGAAGGAATTCATAGAAATATCATTTACATTAATGATTCCTGAAATTTTATTGAATTTTTCACATTTACAAATAAAATAAGACATTCCTTAATTTGGTTCTAGCAAAAGAGTCATCTATATTCTGCCTAAAAGAAGGCTATATCTGTGAATAAGAAAGAGTTGGGGAGAGTCTTATGGAATTGTGGCTTACATGCTGGACTGTGACATTGTTGTGAGTTTCAACACCAATCACGCTATTGCATTCACTTTTGAACTAATGCCCTTGGGAAAGGTATGAAACCCTTTATTCCTCCAGTTATGAGTTAAATAGAACCACTACTGTCCTTCTACAAAGATGGCTTTGGCATTAAATAACCTAGGAAGGCTGTTATGCCATTAAACTATGAAACCAAACTAAGCCAAGCCTAAAAAAAAAAGTGTTCTTGAATAAACAATGAAAACAAAAAGAATACACATGCATTGATGTGCGAGCGCGTGTGTGTGTGTGTGTGTGTGTGTGTGTGTGTGTGTGTGTGCGTGCGTGTGCGTGTGTGTGTGTGTGTGCGTGTGTGTGTGTGTGTGTGTGTGTGTGTGTGTGTGCGTGCGTGTGCGTGTGTGTGTGTGTGTGCGTGTGTGTGTGCGTGTGTGTGTGTGTGTGCGTGTGTGTGTGTGCGTGTGTGCGTGTGTGTGTGTGTGTGTGTGGGTGGGTGCGTGTGTGTGTGTGTGTGTGTGTGTGTGTGGGTGCGTGTGTGTGTGCGTGTGCGTGTGTGAGTGTGTGTGGGTGGGTGCGTGTGTGTGTGTGTGTGTGTGGGTGCGTGTGTGTGTGTGTGTGTGTGTGTGTGTGTGCATTTGGTCACATTTCATTCCTTCCCAAACGAAATACAGAACTATTCATCAAGTAGTGAAGACCAGGGGTAGTTTCTTCTAAACATGCACATGAAAAAGGAGAAAAACCTTTTGAAATGGACTCATCCTTCAGCCATCTTTTTTTTTTTACGTATCAATCCAAATCATAGCAGCAGATTTTTATTGGTGTTTTTTTTTTTTTTCTTTTCTTCTTTTTCCTTGATGGAGGATCTGAAGAAGAAGGGAAGAAGAAATAAGATCTCATGGGGAGCAATGTACAAAGGAATGTGCTCAAATGCCAAACCAGTTGTGAGTATATACTTACATGGTACAAAATATATACTTTTTATAAAATAGATTCTTAGTCTGAATTACTGAGATATGGATGTAATATTATCATTCATATTTGGTACTGCTGTACATAGTTTTAAATATATAATTCTTATAAACTTATTCATAGACTTAGTCTGAATTTCTGAGATGAGGATGTATCATTAATAAGCAAAAAATTCACACTTTTAGAATATAAAAATATGAAAATCATTCTTAGAATTTAAACAATAGCCAATTCTGAGGACTTGTTAATAAGTGTTGATATTTATAGAGGGTCAGTGAATTCCACTATCTTTATTCTATTAATATGATACTTAATCAAAGAAATTTAATTTATGTACAATTGCTTTTTAAGTTTAGCTTCATAGTCCAGTTTTCCAAACAGAATAAATGCGTAAGTATAGGAGTTTCACTTAACACTTAAAAAATTAAAAATGTTGTACTGATCTTTAATACTTACAGTAAATAAACCACATATCAACTCCTTATGGGTGATTTAATGTTGAAATTTTATTCATTTGTAAATGTTTAATTAAAATTATAATAATTTATATTTTTACCTTTCCATCACAATCATTTTTATTAATCACACTTTTTATATAAATATAATAATCATTTGTCTGCACACAGTTATATGGTATCAAGTATAACTATCAAATGCTAATTTTTTATAGGTAAATTTACAGTTTCAACTAACTATTCATATCAATCATTTATTTGCACAAGTTACATGGTTTCATGTATTCTTATGTAATACTAATAATATTTGTAAAGGTCTATTTGATCAATAGATGAGTTTAGTTTGGTTTGGTTTGATTTGGTTTGGTTTGATTTGGTTTCTTTGTTTAATGGCATATCAAATTTTGAGGGTTATTTAATGCCAACGCCATCCTTGTAGAAGAACAGCAGTAATACTTTTTAACCCTTAGTTGAAAGAATAAAGGAGGTGCCCGTAGTGTAATTGTCATCGTTGTCGGAAATGGACACAGCGACATGAGTTCAAATCCCGGACGATACTGATTGCATTTCACATAGCACTAGTATGAATCCAATTATTCTCCCTCCAGCTATGGGTAAATAGTAGGACAGACTAGGTTCTTCAGCCTTGGTGAGGCAACTAGTCTAGAAGAAGGAAAACTCTGAATTCAAACCTGTTAAACTCCGCTTAAAAATTGACCTTGTGTCATTTCCTGCCCGAGCAGAGGGGTTGGTAAATATGCTTAGTTGAAGGAATAAGGAGGTTCATACCTTTCCCAAGGACATTTGTCAGAAAAGGGAACATAATAACATGACTGGAGTTTGAATTCACTTACTACAATCCAGCATGTTAGCCACAGATGAGACCCCTAAACCTAGGAGTAATGGCAATGAGCAGATACTCCTCACTTCTCAGAGATCCAGAACAGGATTCTTGCTGTTGGATGCAGTTGAGTGTCATAGCCAGACCATCTCTCCGGTGAGAGTTTCTTATTTGTCTGTGGAGGATACAGCCCTGGCAACAGATCAGCAATGGGTTAAAAAGTACCATTACAGTTCTTCTACCAGGATGGCTTTTTTCATTAAATAAACTCACAGTTTGATATGCCATTGAATAAAGAAACCACACCTAACCTGTCAACCGGGTTAATATACAAATATAATAATTATTAGGGCACAGCAGTCAGTCAGAAAAAGGATGGGGTCAATCAATTTTTTTATAATAACAACCCTTCTTATAATCTCAGAGATGGGGTGTCCTTGTGGTGTAATGGTTAAAGCCCTGGACTGCGGGATCATAGTAAGCGAGTTCAAACTCCAGTTGTGCTATTAAGTTTACTTTTTGGATTGGACAAATACCCTGGGGAAAGGTATGAACCCCCTTATCCTCCCAGGTGTGTGTTAAATAGTACCACTACTGTTCTTCTAGAAAGATGGATTTGGCATTAAATAACCCAGGAAGGTTGATGTGCCATTAAACAAAGAAACCAAACCAAAACAATCTCAGAGAATAATGAGGCTTTTTGCAAGTTATCATAATAATGGTGAAATGGTGAGCAAGCTTGTCTCACAGACTAATTACTATGGTGAGTCAAAAGTTTTGCAATATTTTACTACAAGCTAGTTTGCAGCAAATACATTACATTACTGAAAAATTTCAAGCTATGGAAAGTACCTGCTGTGGTTGGTAGTATCATGGTAGTTGGTGCGCTGACATGTGCATTGCTTCACTCTGTGTGCCATTTGAAAATAACACAGATGAACTTGTAATGTAGTCTAATTTGGGAACTTACAAATTTGAACAGGGCCATAATACCATAAAATGGGGCCATAATATCATAAAATGGGGCCATAATACCATAGAAACAACCAAAAATATTTGCTGTGTGAAAAGTGAAGGTGCAGTTGATCACAGAACAATAACCAGATAGTTCAAGAAATTTTGTTTGGATTGCAAGAAATTTGATAATCAGGCAAGATTAGGTGGGCCTAAAACTGTGGATTCCAAGGCCACGCTCATGGTCCTAGAGACAAAGCCAGTGAATAACACTCAAAGAGAATCCAGCAAGCTCAGCATCTCACAATCCAATGTGGTTCATCATCTTCACAACCTTGTCAAAATCACCTGCTGCCGAATTGTGCCTCACATTATCAAAATATGGCAAAACTTTTCACTCGCCCTACTATATATACACATATATGTGTGAACTTTATATATTGTAGATATAAGTAAAGTTGGCAACTGTAGTCAAGGGCAACTAGAAGACTCCCTTTTCAATAGCTACAACACCGAGGTGAAGAGTAGAGCGCTACTCCTTTCCATGGATTGCTCCACTTTACCCTAGATACATGCCTTATATAGCAAAGAGGTATCAAGTACCATTTTTTGAGTCTTAGGTATGACTCGATCTGGGATTGAAATCAGGTCTCCCAGATCCTTGGTGAACACTCAACCCACTTGGCCAATGAGCCGGTTTTTTAGGATGTAATATGATATATATATATTATAATTGTGCTATATATTGAATCATAATTTTTAATTTTCAATTGAATCATAATGAATCATATTGAAGGATGATTTTTATTGAAACATAATATATATGTTGAATCGTATTCTGAATCTTAATCCTATATCATAATAATAATATTATTATTATTATTATTATTATTATTAATAATAATAATTGAAATAATTGAAATTGAAGTTAAATAATTAAATAACTGAAATTGAAAATCCTGGAAATTGGCATAATGGTTAGAGTGTTCACCAATGGCCTGGAGTCATACCAAAGACTCAAAAATGGTACTTGATGCCTCCTTGCTTAACACTCAGCATTAGATGGTATGGGTCAAAGGTAAAGTGGAGCAATCCTGGGAAAGGAGTAGTGCCCTCTCCTACACTTTGGTGTAATAGATATCAAAAATGGAGCCTTCTGTTTACCCTCGACTTAAGTCGCCAACTTTACTTACTTATCTTATATTATCATTAATAATAATTGACATAACTGAATAATTGAAATTGAATAATCCTATATCATAATATCATTATCATCATTATTATCATTAATAATGATATTAATTGAAATAATTGAAATTGAAATTGAAATAATTGAATAATAATTATAATAACTGAATTAATTGAATAATCCTATATCAATAATTAATAATCCTATATTATTATTATATTGAATAATCCTATATTATTATCATTATTATTATTATTAATAATAATAGTTGAAATAATTGAATAATTGAAATAATTGAAATTGAAATAATTGAATAATAATAATAATAATAATAATAATAATAATAATAATTGAATAATTGAATAATTGAAATAATCGAATAATAATAATAATAATAATAATAATAATAATAATTGAATAATTGAATAATTGAAATAATTGAATAATAATAATAATAATAATAATAATAATTGAATAATTGAATAATTGAATAATAATAATAATAATAATAATAATAATAATAATAATAATTGAATAATTTAATAATTGAAATAATCGAATAATAATAATAATAATAATAATTGAATAATTGAATAATTGAAATAATCGAATAATAATAATAATAATAATTGAATAATTGAATAATTGAAATAATCGAATAATAATAATAATAATAATAATAATAATAATAATAATAATTGAATAATTGAATAATTGAAATAATTGAATGATGATAATAATAATAATAATAATAATAATTGAATAATTGAATAATTGAAATAATCAAATAATATAAATAATAATAATAATAATAATAATTGAATAATTGAATAATTGAATAATAATAATAATAATAATAATTGAATAATTGAATAATTGAAATAATTGAATAATAATAATAATAATAATAATAATAATAATAATAATAATAATAATGATAATTGAATAATTGAATAATTGAAATAATTGAATGATAATAATAATAATAATAATAATAATAATAATAATAATTGAATAATTGAAATAATTGAATAATAATAATAATAATAATAAAAATAATTGAATAATTGAAATAATCGAATAATAATAATAATAATAATAATTGAATAATTGAATAATTGAAATAATCGAATAATAATAATAATAATAATAATAATAATAATTGAATAATTGAATAATAATAATAATAATAATAATAATAATAATGATAATTGAATAATTGAATAATTGAAATAATCGAATAATAATAATAATAATAATAATAATAATAATTGAATAATTGAATAATAATAATAATAATAATAATAATAATAATAATAATTGAATAATTGAATAATAATAATAATAATAATAATAATAATAATTGAATAATTGAAATAATCGAATAATAATAATAATAATAATAATAATAATAATAATAATAATAATAATTGAATAATTGAATAATTGAAATAATTGAATGATAATAATAATAATAATTGAAATTGATGATTTTGTTGATGCGACACATTAAAGCTACCACCATGCCAGTAACAGTGAGTCCCCTTGGTATGATCAAGAAAGGGACATGTAAACACAGTAATAAGATGTGTTGCAGTCCCAACCTATATGAAATACAAAGAATTGCAATTTGCAGAACTGCTCATCTCCTTAGGGAAGTACAATCAACGTGACTAAAAAATAATACCCAAAAGAGGCAGCAAAAAAATAACAGAAATACATATAATCACTAGTTTCTCTCACCCTAGGTCATGAGCAAAGACCCAGTGAAGGATTATGAAAAAGTCAAAAGTAATGATGATAATAATGATAATAATAATAATAGTCTTGGAGATTTGAGGAGACTTGTGGTCTCTTAGATGTCAGTGAATGACCACCAGCTGACACCAACATAAGGAATTTCAGCTTTAATTTTATTTTACTCAGTCGGCTGCTCCTCTGTCGGCTGCACCTCTGTCGGCTACACCTCTGCAGAGGGGTAAGACCCTCCCCCTAATGAGTGTCCTGGATATTACACTAAATGATCTGATGATGAAGTTCCAGTGATGCTGGAGCTTTGGGGAATGCGGAGCGCCCCTTTATTGCCATTTCTCCCAGGTCTACTCTGGCCCTGAATGGTAGCACATGATAGGGCTATATCTATGGGTTAAATAGAACTAACTGCATACTTATGCTAAACTGAATTGTTTGAATTAGAACTGTAAGACTAAACTGAATTGCTTGAAATAGAAATGTTTTTGACAAAAAAAACCGTGTTCTTACATTTAAATTGCATGCTTATGCTTAACAGAATTGTTTGAAATGGAACTTTTTTTGACAATGAAACTCTACTTACACTAAACTGAATTGTTTAATATTGAACTGTTTTGACATTTAACTGCGTGTAAAAAAAATCTGTACTTATACTAAACTGAATTAGCTGAATTAGAACTGTTTGACTATACTGAGTAGCTTTAAATAGAAACATTTTTAACAATTAAACTGGGTACTCATGCTAAACTGAATTATTTGAAATAGAACTGATTATTTGCATAAAAATGGATTTGGTGTTAAACAACCTACAAAGGTTGATATGCCATAAAAACCCAACCAACCAACCAACCAACCTATTATCTATTTGGACTCAGTTTTATCAGAGTTCCCATACAGACCAATGCTACTTGCTGCTTGCTCCAAGTTATCATAATTATGATCTAATGGCAAGCAAGCTTGTCTCACAGACCAATACTAACTGAATAGTGAGTTCAGTCACCACAAGTTGCCACATAGTTGTAATCTTGTACAAAATCTAAGGTTTGCTTAGGTTTTATGGGCGCTTTTGTGTAGTCTAATAGTTAGTGAGTTTGATTTTCAATTGGTGCCTTGTACTTCAGGCTACATGCAAAACTAAGTTAAGTTTCATAAATGACAAACCCCATATGAGATCAGGGGAAACTGGCCTTTATATCAAAATAGTAATAACAAAAAAATGTTGATTTTGTTGATGAATATGAATCGAGATGAAGATGAACAAATGAAATAAGGTCATTCAGTGATTGTAAGATAAGCTATCTCATTTCAGTTGTTTGGTACCCCAAGGTCTATTTAATAAATTATTCATTAAATTGAATTGCATAGCTTAATTGTAAAGCATCTGACTAAAGGTAATGCATCAAAGCTCTTGAGAAGCATGTATGTAAAAAATGATGACAAATGCCCACAAGGACTATAAAATATTCAGCCTGTGTCAAAGGTCAGGATAAATTATCTGATCATTGGCAAGGTGAAAAAAAAAACAAAAATAGAACAAACTATCTGAATTGAATTACGCCAATAGCAATTTTTTCTTTTTAATGACTATAGAATATATGAAAAAGAAAATGAATCCTAAATAAGAGGTCAAAAGAGAATACTACCTCTGTCCAGAGACATATATCTCTGGAAAATAATGCTGGTGGCAAACACTGGAATTACACTCCTGTTTAAACATCTGAGACCCATTATTTTAGAACTCAGGGTATGGGCCCTACTTGCCATACTATAGATATGCCACTGTTTCTGCCTCACAGTCATTGTTACATTTAGTTCTTTTATTTGTAAATAATATACTAAGTGCTTGGTTTGGTTTGGTTTGGTTTGGTTTGGTTTTATGGCATATCAACCATGCCAAATCCTGTTTTTATATATATATTAAATAAATGATTTGTAAACACATTTTTTAGATACACACAGTTAAGTGATCAAACAGTTCTATTTCAAACAATTCAGTTTAGCATATGTCAACAAAGTTAAATGGTCCCAAGCATTGCTATGTATCACTAATAGTTCAGTTAAACTAAAGTACGTTACTTACAGTTAAATGATCAAACAGTTCTATTTCTAACAATTTAATTTATCATGAATCATGTGTTTGCATTCAGTTTAAAGGTCAAACAATTATATTCAGCCCATAGATAGGATCACCTCAGGTGCCATCTCTCCGAACCAGAGTGGACCTGAGAGTGATGGCAATAAAGGGGTACTCCACATTCCCCAAAGCTCCAGCATGACTGAAGCCTCACCATCAGATTGTTTAAAATCATATCCAGGACACTCGTCGAGGGAGGGTTTTTTTACCCCTCTGCAGAGATGCAATCAGTGTATTCTGCAACCCCAGCTGATTGGGCTGGTACTAATTGTGTCCAAAAAGTATTGACACTGAAGCTGTATTTATTCAAGATAGAAATGAGGAATGAATAAAACATTTTCTTCACAATGGTTCCTTTGTCATTTAACACACTAATTCCAGCAAGTTTTCCATTGGATGAAATTTTAAGGTTCATATAAAATTCTTATAAATTCATTCAATAGGAAAAAACAAACAGTTATTATAAAATTAACTTGCAGAAAGAAGAAATAAGAAACACAAAAACAAAATCAAAACAAAAACATTAAAAAATCAATAAAGTGAATTTACAAATGAATACAAATAAAGAAATCTCACAGAATTCTTTCTCATCTTTATTGCATAAAGTGTTGATTAATTCAAGAGTAATTTTTTACAAATATTGTTTTATTTACATATGTAAAAAATGTTAAAAATATGGAAAAAATCAAATGAAATTTCAAGAAAACTTGTTATAAAACAATACTTCTATAAACACCTTCAGATAAAAGGATTAAGTTATTTACAAAGTTGTCAGTAGACAAAATCAATCACTAGATTTCTTTTGCTTCATTTCAATTGTAATTACAGATACTAATATTTATGATCACAGAATAAAGAGATCAAATGATCTGAAAATATTTAAATTCAATAAAATCTGTTACATAATAATAGTCACATTCTATGAACAAAAAATTTATTCAGAAACAATAAATAAAAAACTAAATAAAAAATAAACTCAATAAAAATGAAATAGCTTATCAACTCAATTATCAATTCTAAGAAACATTTAAATAACTGAATTTATATTTTCACAGGGTGTGACTATTAAAAATACCATCAGGGTCAATTTAATGTCGTTTGGTGTCTGATTTCCACATAGTCTTTCTTATGTTATGATGTCACTAAGTAAATGATTCTGTTTTATGTCTGTAGTTCAATGTCTTCATTTTTATAACTATTCACTGAGTTTTACACAACACAGGAAACGTTGGGTACCCAGTGAGACTCATGAGTAATGGTTTGCTAGAATAGCTTGTTAACCATCAGACCACATAAGATACCACTTCATTTTTTGTAGATATTTACTAAGCTTTGCTAAGTTGTGTCACAAGTCTGATATATAGAGCACTCTATGAGACTCAAACTTGACTTGCTCGTCAAGCTTGCTTGCCATTAGACGATACTAACCACTACCTCATTTTTGTGTATCTCCTCATTTTTCTAGAAGCATGACTATATATCCATCCCATTTTTTCATATACAAATTTCATTTTACTTCTGTCTAATATCACTACACTTTATTTTCTACTTTCAGAATGTCATAAGAATTATTGTGACAGAGCATTTTGATTAACATTTTTCATTATATGTTTTTTCCTCATAACTGTATATTGTATTGACCACTTGATGAAATTAATATGAAAGAAAACAGCAAAATAATTCTTGGTATAAGTAAATATGAATTTAATTAAACATTACTAATTAAATTTATTGGTAGCCATTCAATATGAAGATGTACAATAATTTAGGTAAATGTCTCAAAGTTTTGATTGGGTATAAATATACGTGTATGCATGTAATTTTCAGTGTTTGTAAGTGAAATTATATTCCATGTGTATATGATTGTTTGTTTGTTTGTTTGGTTGGTTGGTTGGTTGGTTAGTTTGGTTGGTTTGGTTTTATGGCATATCAACCATTGTTGTTCATCTAATGTCAAATCCATTTTTATACATATAAACAGTTCTATTTCAGACAATTCAGTTAAGTATAAGTACACAGTTAAAATATCAAAAACAGGTTCATTTCAAGCTATTCAGTTTAGTTAAATGGTTCAAAGTATTGCTATATATCACCAACAGTTTAATTCTTATTTACCAACCCCTCCTCTTGGGCAGGATATGACACAAGGTCAATTTTTAAGCAGAGTTTAACAGGTTTGAATTCAGAGTTTTTCTTCTCCTAGACTAGTTGCCTCACCAAGGCTGAAGAACCTAGTCTGCCCTACTATTTACCCATAGCTGGAGGGAGAATAATTGGATTCATACCTTTCCCAAGGGTATTAGTGTCATGTGAAATACAATCAGTCTCGTCCAGGATTTGAACTCGTGTCGCTGTGTCCATTTCCTACGACGATAACCATTACACCACGGGCACCTCCTAGACAACAGTTTAATTAAGCATTAGTCATTTATTTACACACCGTTAAATGTAAAAACAGTTCTATTTCTAACAATTCAGTTTAGTATAAGCACACAGTTTACTTCAATTTGACCTATAGATATAACCCTATCAGTTGCTACCACTCCAGGCTAGAGTGAACCTGGAAGTGATGGCAATAAAGAGTTACTCCACATTCCCCAATGCTCTAGCATTACTGGAACCTTACCATCAGATTGTTTAGTGTCATACTAGGACACTCGTTGGGGGGAGTCTTACCCTACAGGATAGATGCAGTGTATTCTACAGTGCCAGCTAATTAGGCTGATGGGAATATGAATTTGAATGGATGACTTGATGCATGTATTTATTTTGTGTGAATATTAATGTTTCTAAGAAAATAAGACTACATTTCTCTTCATGCTTGTATGATGGTGTTCGTATTTACAAGCATAAAGTCTCTGTGTGTGTATGATCACAAAGATATACCAAGCTCCTTCCACATGTTCACGTTGCAAGGGAGATAACAAAGGCTTGCCTTTGTCAAACCTGACGAAACCATTTATGCACATACACTGTCTTAATATATTTTTAATTTTTTGTTTTCATTCATTCTTTCTTTATTTTTTCTCAGCTCTTTCTTTGTTATTTTTTTTCTCTTTCTACTCCTTCATCTCTTGTACCAGAGATTTCATGAGTGAGAAAAGAAAAAAAAAATGAAAATAGATGAGTAAATATTATTTGTGAGTTAATAAAGGAAAAATTGAAAATAATAACTTAAAAAAAAAAAAAAGAAGTCAGGAAAGAAAAGAGAAGGAGAGAAGAAAAAAAAATGTTGCTTGTATGAGGTGGCTAGTAATAAACTTTGCCTTTGAAATGAAACTGACAAGAGAATTTCAACAAATAAGGAAGACCAGAAATACAGAAATACTGGAAACAAATGATAACAGTGACTTTTTAATTGTGGAAAGAGTCTTTCCATAACAACTTTCCATAACAGTTCTTTGAGTGTATAGGTGCTTGTAGGTGAAAAAAAGGAAATTACTCGCTCAAATATTTTGTCTTTCTTTTTTGATGGAGCTGGTTTCTTGTGCTTCTGAACACCTTAGGGTCTATTAGTCTACTAGTGTGATGAGTTCTTTTTACTATGTTTTTCTTTTCTCTCTCTTACTTCTGACCCTCCTTCAAGCTAGCGGTTCTTTAAAATATATACCAAGAATTCTAAGTTATTGCTGAAATTAAATTTGGTTTTCTTTAATTTTATTGAATAATTCCTATCCCTAGAGTCAGCTGATGTATCCCTTAACTGTAATTTTTTAAAAATTGAGTTTGACATCAGTTAGTCAGGCTTTGATCTATCTTTAGAATTTTTTAAATGGTTTTTATCTTTTAATTTTTTTTTTTCTGATGGAAATTTTTTTTAAAAAAGCCTTTTTTTTAACCTGCTTTTAGTTAAAACTATAATATTTAGAACAATGACAAATTGATTGGTCAAAATGAAAGAAATAGAAAAATACATATATATGTGTGTTTGTATGTGCATTTGTATGTGTGTGTGTATAGGGAGGTGGAATGATAATATCAATATTATAAAAATCATAGTTTATAAAATGGACTACGATTTTTGCATGTGTATTTTCAGGGAAAAAAATTTGTTTATTATTATGCTACTCCTTTTCGAGTTTTCCACACCAGCATTAGCCAATGGTTTCTCACTGGAGTTGGAGTGACAACAAGTCTCCTCAAGTCTCCAGGACTATTCTCAGTATTCAGGTTGATTTCAATAATGCAGTAGTTTAGATAGTCTCTACTCGTCTTCTTATTTCCCAGTCCTCCAGTCCTTGTACCAACTCTTTGGTGACTGTACCATGACCACCTATTACACCTATTGGTGTAACTGTCACTTTCATGTTCCACAGTTTTTTCAATTCCCTAGCAAGGTCCAGGTATTTATCCTTCTTTTTGATTTCTTTTAATTTTACTCTGTGGTCAGCCATGACAGCAAAGTCCACAATTTGGCAAGTTTTTTGGGGTTTTTTGTCGATTATTAGAAGGTCTGGTTGTCTGGCCAAGGTTAGGTGATCCATTTGAATCTCAAAATCCCAGAAGAGTTTGTGCATCTTATTCTTTAGCATAGATTCTTGGTGGTGCATATACCATTTGTTTGTATAGTCAAATTTCAATTTCTTGCACAATTTCATGTGGATCACCTTGCCCACCCAATCGTGTCTAGTCTTGTACTCTTTCTGTGCTAGTTTGCTGCACTCACTTATTATGTGATTGATCATTTCATCTCTAACACCACATAACCTACATTTGCTGTTTTGTTATGTCATAACTATTCTTACTTTGATATGATTGGTCCTTATGGTTTTGTTTTGAGCTACTATTAGAAGAGATTCAGTTTCTCTCTTAAGGTGTAGGGGGACATATATTTATGGTAGATATGTTTAGTCCCCCAAAATTTGAGGTTAAATAAAGTTTATATAAGTTTTGCTTGGAATAAGGCACATGGAAAAAGGTAGTAAATGAAGGAAGCCAATGAGTGAAGATATGCAACAAATGAATAAAGGATATGAAATGGTGCGGACAAAAGGAGCATTCAAAACAAGGCGACAAACAAAACAAATTTATATACTATAATAAAACAGACATTGATACATTAAAAATAGCCATGTATGTATGTGTGTATGTGTGTGTGTAACTAACACAACTAAACTACAAAAAGGTTAATGATGAAAACGTCCTATTAAGTTGGATTATATATTTAAAATGTCCATTTCTTTTTGTGGTTTGAAACAGTCGGTTTCTCTGAGACTGGAAAAAGTCTCATAGTCAATGTATATTGAAGAAATGAATGTCTGCGAGGCTCATCCATTTTTTTGCCTTTTAACTCTGTTGGTGAATAAGAAGAATGTCACACTGAAGAGAGAACGTATATCCGCTGCGAAGAATTTGGATAAAAGGAGCAAGAGTGCTTCAAGACGATGTATTTATAGAAAATACATGTCTTGGAATCGGCTCCAAAATACGCAAGACGAAATTTACGCACGGACATGGTTTTAAGCAGGTCACATGGTTCTCCTGACCAATGGTTTCCCGGGACTGAATATGTATGCGTCCGCCATCTTTGTTGAGGGAACAAGTGGCATACCGCCCATATTAAATTATAGGAGTGTAAAGTCCTATAAAGGTTTTCCTTTCTTAGCCACATCTAAGTTTTCTAAGTGAAATGTCACTTGTTAGTCACTTAAAATGTCTATAGAGTTGTTTTTCTTCCCATTTTTGCTTCTTGGTTATTTTTGTTTGGTTGATACTCGTGTTGTCAGTATTGTTTCTGGTGGCTGTAATCAGTCTTCCCCAGTGCTTTTCTACGTAGTCTTCAAGTCATATTGATGTGTCAACACTGTCTTCAATGCTGGTGTTGGGTCAGTAAAATAGTAATTCCTGTGCATGGAGGGAGTGAGGGGAAGGCTCTCTGTGATTGGATATACTAATCACATGATGAGCCCAGAAGTTTTGGTGCAAAATCCCAAATCCAGTCAGATAGATTCCACCATTAAAAGCTCTCAGAGAGACAACCCTAAGATACCAGATATCTTCTTCAGCATGCCAGTAAGTCCCTTAAACTCAACTTTAGACACAGGAAGGACTCTATATTGTTATTCTTTATTTCACATGCTGGTTAATAAATTGTTAGAATTAAACAAAGCATCAATTCATTTATTTGTTGTCGTTAGCCTTTGAATAAATGCTATACTAACACAATAATGCCAAATCCTCTTCCTCCTTCTTTTCTTGAGATATATAGTCTGTCAATGTCATCTCAGAGATGTAAGGTATCATGCATGGTCATTAATTCTCTTGTTCTCTGATCCATTAGTTTAAGTTTTTCTCTGGTCCACTTCCAGAATGGTCCCAAGTATCTTATGAGGGGAACAGCTCAGGTATTTATCCTTTTTATAAGGTTCATATGAAATAGATTAGTTTTGAGTAGCTTTCTCATTCTTCTGAGATACTCTTTTTTAATTTTTTTCTTTCATCATTTGTTTGATGGTGTCAGCTTCTAATATTCCCAAGTATTTGTAGGTTTCCTTTTCTTCAAGCATTCTAATTTTTTTGATTTGGTAGTTCCATTCTGTCTGTCATATGTCATTTCCAGCTTTTCATAATTAGCATTTTTCTATGCCAAATTCCATCCCTATGTCCTGACTGTATATCCTCTCTGTGTGTATTAGAGGTTCCAATTCTTTTTCCTTATTGGCAGTTTGATGTTGCTCATGTACATTAGGTGATTGATCTTTTCCAGCAATTTACCAAGTTTGTATCCAACTGTGCATTTCCTGTGTATGTGGTTGAGTGGCATCATTGCTACTACAAATAGTAATAGTGATAGTGCATCTCCCTGGAATATACCTCTCTGGATCTTCACTTCAACTAAGCTTTTCCCTTCTGCTGTTAATTCCACTTTCCAGGTTTCATGGTTTTCTCATATTGCTATTTTACTCCAAGCAAATTTCTCAAACCAGTTTTAACTAGGGGTCTTTCACTGAAGACTGAGTGACAGCAAGTCTTCTCAAGTTTTCAGGGCTTTTCTCAGTATTCTTGCTGATCTCAAAAATGCTGTGGTCTGTATAGTCTTATTTCTATCTCTGATTTTCAATTCCTTCAGTCTTTTTCTAAATCATTGGGGATTGTTTCATATCCACCAGCTACAGTTGGTATCACAGACACCTTCATGTTCCACAACTTTTTCAACTCTAGCAAGATCCAAGTATTTGTCTGTATTTTTGCTTTCTTTTAATTTTACCCTGTGGTCCTCTGGGACAGCAAAATCCACACAATCACAGGTTCTTTTCTTCTTGTTAATGAACACTCTGTTTGTATCTTAGAATACCAGAAAATTTATGTCTCATTTTCTAGGACAGATTCTGGTTGGTGCATATACCATTTGTTAGCATGGCCAAATTTTAATCTCTTACACAATTCCCGGTGGTTCATCTTTCCCTCCTCGTCATGCCTAGTTTTGTATACCTTTTGAGTCAGTTTGCAGCATTTGCTTATTATGTGATCAACTGCTTCATAGAGTCTTTCACCTTGTAACCTACACTTGCCATTCTGTTGAATATTAGCAATGCTATTCTACTTTACCCTAGATTTTATAGTTTTCTCAAATTTGGATTCTCATAAAATAAATGCAATTTGTATATCCAACATCAGTATATTCTAACCCACAAATACTTACTAAAATGTTCACAATTTTAAAACATTTAAAAATTCCTCACTTTTTAGACTGATCTTCATGCGTAACAATATCTTTAAAAGAAAAACACATTGGAAACTACTTATAAGCATATGTAAAGTCAAATGTTTAAATCTTTACACTTTAAAGTTTCATTCACAGTTTGAGCCAATCCAATGGCATTTGACACTTTCAGTCTTGAAATGTAAGCAGTTATAAAATAAACATCCTCTAATGATGGCTGAATGCAAAAACCTCTCAGGATTAACAAACTTATAAATTTATAATAATTTTCAACAGACATGCATCTGTCTATTTTTTCATTAATAACCTATATATATATATATATATATATATATATATATATATATATATATATATATATATATATTATCCAAAGCCAAGTCGGCTGATGGAGAAAAATCCACAAAATTCTATCTCCCTAACCCAAATTTCATCATTTTTTTAATATAAAAACGAGACCATTTATTTTTCCTGTCTGGTTGACAAATTCATGTAGCAAGATGTATCAATTCATGTAGTAAGATGTATTAATTATTGACTCTTTTTTTTTCACCAGACAGGAAAAAAATAGTCTCATTTTTAAAAAAAAGTGAAATTGGGTTAGAGAGATAGGGTGGCTGGAAATTTGTGGATTTTTTTTAAATTTTCATTAGAAATTTCTTATCATTTCTTTGTCTGAAGATGCAGATCTAACATTTAAAAAATAAAGGGTCTGCTGAAATAAATATTCTCACAAAAAATATGAGTGATTTTTAAAGGTTTTTCTTTTATATATATATATTTATATTAATGCTCTAAAAATTTAACAGGACGTCTTCAAATCTGAAGAAGTCCTGTTGATTTTTTAAAGCATTGATTTACATGATTTTTTGAAGAGAAAATAATTTGCTCAGTGGATTTTATTTACATTGAGCTCTTGAATGGGATTACTAAAATTTAATATTCTATTTTTGAATATTTTATTGGTCCTACTTGGAATTGTTCCCAAATCCAGATTTACTGGATTAAATACTATCTTATATATATATATATATATATATATATATATATATATATATATATATATATATGCTAAAAAAATTTTAAATCTGCTGATCAGCTCTAAGAATATTTGAAAATACAGTGCTCAATTTTTCAAATTCAGAATAAAGCTGATGTAAAATCTTCAATTTTAAAAGATTTTCTGAATAAAAGTCAAGATTGTTACTAAAAGTTTCATTAATTTTCAATCCTTAGGTAGCATGATGACTCTCGAGGAGAGAGATTTTATTTAAAGAAAAAATGAAGACAGTTGAAAGACAAGAAAGATAAAAAACTGAAGAAGAAAGCAAAAACTTTCTACTAACTAAGTACCAATTATATTATATTATATTAAATAAAATAGTAAAACGACCATCTTGTTTTAAAAATAAATCTGACTTGCAATAAAACAAAAAACAGCTCAATATATGGCTGGCACAATAAATATAATAATATTAACAATTTTGATAATATCAACATGTCAACTCACAAAGTTATTTTTATTACTGTGAGTTTTATGCCAAATGCAATCATCAGAGAGATAAAAAGGAATTCATTCATTTATTTCACCTGATGATTGTATAAAGAGTGTACCTTAAAGTAGTGAAATATAAGTTCCTGAGACAATTCATTGATATATATAAGTATATATATATATAGAGAGAGAGAGAGAGAGAGACAGACAGTCAGACAGACAGACAGAGTCAGAAACAGAAACAGAGGAGAGAAGGAGAAGAAGAGATAGAGGAAGGAGAGTGAGGCAGAAAGACAAACAGAGAACAAAGAGGAAAGAGAAAGAGAGGGGGGAAGGGAGAGAGAGAGAGAAAGAGAGAGAGAGGGAGAGAGAGAGAGAGAGAGGAAAGGCACAGTGAGAGAAAGTGAGAGAGAGAGAAGCATATAGACAGACAAAGAGTGAGAGAGGGGAAAGGTAGAGAGAGAGAGAGGGGGGGGAAAGGCAGATAGATAGAGAGAGAGGTTATAAAGAAATAAATCAGGTAATGAACAGGAAGGCAAAATGTTGTGTCTCTTTTTTCTTTTCTTTTTTTTAATTAGAAAAAAAACCCAACTAGAATTCCAGTTGAATTTAATTTTCTTGACAATTCACATTAAAAACACATAATGCAAGAAAATAGCATAGAGATGAGAGAGAGAGAGAGAGAGAAAAGTGTCAACTAGGTTAGACAGACGAATGATGAAAAAAAAAATCCAAAGTGTAATAATACAACTCTAGGCGTATTTTTTGAAATAAGGGGAAAAAATGTTTTCTTCATATTATTTTCAGTTGAGTTTTTCATCCATTAATACTTTATTTTTTGTTGAATGAACATTCAATTTTTTTTTTTTTTTGCAATGAATACCTCTGTTTTGTTTATTTCATTGTTTTTTAGACATCTATCTTTCTTTATTCTTTGATTCTTTTCTCTGTTGCTTTTTTTAATTATCTTTTTTTTCATTTATCTTTTTTCTTTGTTTTTTCTTTTCTTCCTTTTTTTTATCTTTTTTATCATCCTTCTTTTCATTTTAACTCATCTTTCTTTCTTTTTAATCATTATTTCTGTCTTCCTTTTTTCTTTCATTTCTACTCATCTTTCTTTCCTTTCATTTTTAATTATCTTTCTTTCTTTTTTCTTTCTTTCTTTCTTTCTTTCTTTCTTTCTTTCTTTCTCTTTAGTTATCTTCATTTTTCTTTCTTTTCTGTTTTTTATCATCTTTCTTTCTTTTTTAATCATTATTTCTGTCTTCCTTTTTTCTTTCATTTCTACTCATCTTTCTTTCTTTTCATTTTAATTATCTTTCTTTTTTCTTTCTTTCTTTCTTTCTTTCTTTCTTTCTTTCTTTCTCTTTAGTTATCTTCATTTTTCTTTCTTTTCTGTTTTTTATGATCTTTCTTTTATTTCATTTTCAATCATCTTTCTCTTTTTCTTTCTTCTTCAAATATCATTTTTTCTTACTTCTTTCCTTTCTTTGTTTCTTTTTCAAACATTCTTCCATTCTATTTCAATTTCCTTTCTTTTTTCTTTCTACCTTTTTAAATCATCTCTCTTTTCCTTCATTTTTAATCCTCTTCCTTCCTTTGTTTCTTTCGTTCTTTCTTTCTTTCTTTCTTTTCCATTTTTTTTTAATTACCTCCCTTTCGGTTTTCAATTCAAAATAATTCCAAAACTTTTCTTGCTCATCTTCCACTTAAATTCGTAGAAATTAATCAAGAAGGAAAGATTAAACCTTCTTTCCATGAGGAAAAAAGATATCAAAAAGTTGAAGGAGTAGCATAGAAACTAAAAAGAGACACACATACACATATATGCATACATACACACATGCCTCATCCACATATGTGCACATACATACATATGCAGACATGAGCACACACACACACACACACACACACACACACACACATACAAATACACATGCTTATACAGAAAGTAAAAATGAAGACCAAAGAAATAGAGTGAGTGAATGAAAACGAGTAGAAATGTATTTGATGAAACAAAGAAAGATTAAAATGAAACTATTTTTTTACAAAATCTCATTTTCTAAAAGAATAAATAAAGAAATAAAAGTATACAAAAAAGAAACTAACCAAAATAGAAAACAAAATAAAGTATAAAAGACTTGAATAGTATCATAAGTTGCTGCTGAACTTCATTGCATATATAACATCTATCACTTGGCAGCATCTTTCTAATGACAGAAGGTTACAGAATAAACTTTTCTAGGCTTTTTTTTTTCACTCAGTGGTCAGCTAGAACAGTAAAATCTACTACATGTCATGTTCTTTTTTCTTGTTAATTAACACTTGGCCCAGCCTTCTGGCTGGAATTGAGGGATTCATTTGTATCTCAAAATCCCAAATAATTCTATGTGTTTCGTTTCATTATTATTATTCCTTGTAAGTTTAGCTGATGGTCTTTCACTGGAGCAAGTCTCCTCAAATCTCCAGGACTCTTCTCAGTAGTTTGGCTGATCTTAACATTGCCATAATTTGGATGGTTGCTGCTTGTCCTCCGATTTCTAACTCTTTCAGCCCCTTTACCTATCCTTTGAAGTTTGTTCTGGGTTCACCAATTACAATTGGTATCGCTGTCACCTTTATGATCCATAACTTTTTATTTCTTTGGCAAGGGCTAAGTACTTAATTTTTTATTCATTTTCATATGTATCATTTTATATTTTCAATCATATATATCATTTCATATTTTCTATTATATATATCATTTCATATCCTATATCATTTCTATCATATATCTCATTTCCTATCATATATCATTTCATATCATATATCATTTCATATCATATATCATTTCTATCATATATATCATTTTATATTTTCAATCATATATATCATTTCATATTTTCTATCATATATATCATTTCTTAAAATATATCATTTCTATCATATATATCATTTCATATCACATATCATTTCATATCATATACATCATTTCATATTTTCTATCATATATATCATTTCATATCATATATCATTTCTGTCATATGTATCATTTCATATCATATATCATTTCAATCATATATCTCATTTTATATTTTCTATCATATATCCTTTCATATCATATATCATTTCTATCATATATATCATTTTATATTTTCAATCATATGCATCATTTCATATTTTCTATCATATATTTTGTATGTTATCATTGCACTAAGAATGATAACATTTAGTTTGTATAAAGAGTCCTTATGGCAGAGTGTCTAACATGCTCGACTGTGACATTATAGTAAATGAGTTCAAACTCCAGTCGTGCTATTATGTTCACTTTTGGATTATTACCCAAGGGAAAAGTATGAACCCCTGTAGCCCACCCCACTAAGTTATAGGCTAATTACTTTATCTTACTTATCTTCTGCAAGGATAGCTTTGGCATTAAATAACACACAAAGGTTGATATGCCAAAAAAACAAAGAAACTACAAAAATCACCCCATTTCATAAGTTTACTAACTTATAAAGTTTAAAACTTCAGGATAAACAGTATTATTGGTTTTGCTCACTGATGCCCGGCTGAAGAGACCATCATAATTTCTACCTCTTAAAAGACCAACAGGCTATGCGAAAAGATAGGACCTGTCAGATTCAGTCCAATAAGTTTCAGTGATTTTCCTTGAAATTTATTAATGGCAGTGTCAAGGTTGAGTCTGACTGGAAACTAGAGCTTTTTAAAATCAAATCGCAACTCAGTCTCCTAATTTCTGGGGATGAAGCAGATGTCTTTTCCTGATTTGAGTATGATCTCTAGAACTTGAGTATCATATTTTTTAATGCAACTGCAAATTTAGGGGTTAATTGACTTTATGCAGTTGCATGATCTGTGCCCCTAGCTTCAAAAACATATTATGTGGTGTGGTCCCGGTTGGTTCAAGATTATTGAAAAATTCAGCTGAATAATTAAACAACCTGGAGTGATTTTTAGGATCTTTCCTCTTTAGAGAACATGCCCCAAAAAAGGCTTATGTTCATTTTTTTCATTGAAAAATTTTTTTATGCAAAAGTTGCTCATAGAGCCATTTGCTATCATTTGCTATGAATATTTTTCTTTAAATTTTCTCAGACCAAAAATATTTCATTTATCTTATCTAAACTTCACTTTTATTGAATTATATTTTTTATTCTGTTGTCACCAAACTTACCTTTGTCCTTTTTATGACCTTTTTGAGTGAATTTTGAAAAATAAGAGATTTGATGAATCAATTTAGGAATTCACACAATAATTTTCATTTTTTTTTTCATTTTGCCATTTTTTTATTTTTTGATATGAAACTTTATATTTTTCAAACTCAGTTTTATTTGATAACAAATTTTAAAAACATGCCATGAAGAAATATAATAAACAGAATAATTTTTAGACATTTAAAACCATTAATAGATTTAAATCAAAAATGAAAGTTAATCTTAAAAACAAATTTTTTCAGCTATTTTTTTTAATCAAAAAATATCTACAATATATTTTATCAAAATAAACAACTAAAAACTTTTCCTGATAATTATCTTTATCTGACAATAATTAATTTATGTCTCGCTTAAAGATTTTTAAAGAAATTTCATAAAATCAAATCAGAGTATCATTGACTTGAAAATATTTTCAGAAAGATTTTTTGAAAAATACCATTTACATAAAAAAATTCTTTTATTAATGAAAGCATTCATTAAAATCAAATAAGTAGTTGATATTTTTGAGATTGTAAAGCACAATGTGTTTTGTGGCTAAAAGATTTTCTACATAAATTCTAAGGGTAGACTATTTTACCAAATTTAATGTTTCAAAACTAAATATTTTCAATTTTATTAGGTGAAAAAAAAAAATTTTAAATATCATAATTTTCTTCAATCTTTATGTTAACTAACTGCAGAAAGATTTTGATAACAAGATAAAAGTTTTCTTCAAATTTCAAGGATTTTTCCTCATATGTCCATTTTTTAAAAGGTTTGAGTACATGACTTTATTTCCGTTCTTAGTTTTGTTGGACAATTCTGAGCAATTCTTCAATATTCCCAATTGAATCGTTGATTTCAATTTCCAAGTTATTTATCTTCAAATATAATAAGATACGTCATTTTTTTAAATTATATCTGGATTTTTTTTTAAGAAATTTCATGAAACTAAATAAACTGGGGGTGAATGAATTTTTAAAAAATCAAAAAATTAAATATCAAATTTTCCTTTAGAAAAAATTTTCCTTAGAAAAAATTGCTTTTACGACAGAATAAATAATAAAAACTTCAATAAATATTATTATTATAACTTAATTTTTGAAAGATTTTAAAAATCTTTTTTTCCTCCCAAAATCCACCTTAATACTCAATTTATTTCTTTCAAATAAACTTTGGGTGTGCTTAATTACATTTCAATGTCACTAGAAGAGCCCATTATATAAAAAAAAAAAGCATATTTCATATTTAGAACTTTATGTTAAGTTAAATTTGATAAATAAAACTGTAACAATTCAATAGTGTTATTTATCAATTTTTTAATGGTTGAGAACTTTTTATCAAAGAAAATAACAGATGTGTATACAAAAAATATATGCTTATAGTTAAGAAATATGACAGAAAAAGAAAACTAAATTGTTTAAATTAATTAGATATTCATAAAGATGTTTTCCCAATAGAGTTTCATCACATACTATTAAATTGTTTTTAAAAAATAATAATAGAATTTGTTGACAAAATCATTACAGAAACAGACTATATATATATATATATATATATATATATATATATATATATATATATATATATATACTGCTACTTTTATAGGTTTATCATTGATTAAAGTGCATTATCATATTATTTCTCTCTCTCTCTCTCTCTCTCTCTCTCTCTCTCTCTCTCTCTCTCTCAATATATATATATATGTATATATAGCTAGTATAATAATTCAAATCATATATTGCTACTAATGATTTCATATTCTTAAGATCATCAAATAATTCAATATCCTGAAGAATCTTTCGAATAGGATGAGAGTGTAGCATATGAAAATATAAAATCAAATCAGATGGGCAAGACAAAACCCCAAAAAACTATTAAAATGAAGTTCAGGAATTTTTCTTTTTAACACTAATTTTTAAAATGAGTGAATTTTTCAAAAATATTGTTTCGTTAATATTCTTGTGAAGCCTGTCATACAACGCTTATTAAAGCATGTAATTATAAAGCCATAATCTACCAATAAAAAAAAAGCGAACAAAACGTGGGCAAAACTTCTTTTTTTTTTTTTCGGTAAAAGCGTATAAAAAGTACGTTACATTAAAGAGCATTAAAAAATTGTCCAAGGGAAGCAACTCTTGTCTCTATAAAGTTGGTAATGTCCGGGGAAAAAAATTTCATTGTCAAACTATTTTTGTATGAGTGCAGAAAATATAATTTTAGATACATTGACGTTTAAAACAAAATTAGGATACAGTGTGAATAAAAAACAATCCTTTTAAAAAAACGTTTTCCTGTTTTATTCTTATTTGTACTAATTTTTTTGGTTAAATACTAAATAATTAAACGTCAGAAAAAAGTAAGGGAGACAACTTTTAATTTGTAATCTACGTTGTTATCCCTCTTCTTATAAACATAAACGCAAGAGAGATTTCTAAAAGTTCAGAAATCACTATATATATATATATATATATATATATATATATATATATATATATATATATATATATTTATATATAGTGATTTCTGGACTTTTAGAAATCTCTAAGATATATGAATATATATAAATAAATAAATATGTATATATATATATCTGTCTGTGGATGACTATATATATATATATATATATATATATGTATTATATACATATGTATATATATATACTTATTATTCTTTACTACAAGTATTAGATATAATATTATTCTTTTTATTGTTGTTGCTTTAAAAACTACAACTACTAGGTGTTTCTGTAATGACAGATATATATTTATGTGCATATAAACAGACAGATTTGTTTCGTTCTATCAGAACTCATCAGTATGGCTAGACATATTAGCTTCCCTTAGCTGGGATCGAAACCCGGTTGACTCAAAGGCTAATTCAAGCTTCTAACCCTTCAGCCACGAATAGCCAGTAGCAGCGAAGTAAATTTTAAACGGCTATGAATCACAATTGCTATTGTTTACATACATCCATTTATTGGCTACCGAGACCTCAATTCATATATGAAGAGACTTGCAATAAACGCTAATGGCAACACGATTACTTCATTCGCTGGAGAACTCAACCCTTACGAGCGTAGGGGAGTAGTATATATCTCTATATATATATGTGTGTGTGTGTGTGTGTGTGTGTGTGTGTGTGGATATGAAAAAACTAGATATCTAAAGAATGTATTTAGTTTAACATGAATAATATTATGTACATGGATAATATTACCATCCAATTATATATGAATAGTATCATTCATAAACGAATAAATGCATTGTTTGAATATTTTATTTTTATTTTTTGATATTTACCAGTAACTGGATTTGTTTACCATTTTCTGTAATATATATATATTTCTTTTTTTCATCATGCAACATGTGAAAGCATATGTGATACCCTGCCCTCATCAGCCACCAACCAGAGTGATAACACAATTTCAGTAGCTTAAATATATATATATATATATATATATATATATATATATATATATTAAATGATGCATACATACAGATATCCAAATACTGATTGAATTTTATTAGTAAACCATAATCTGGTACCTTGTGATGATTGTTTATTGATGAATGATCTTGAAAAGCTTTGTAAAATGACAGGAGAACTCAATGTTCCAAAATTTAGTAGTCTGCTAATTTTAATTCTGCAATATTCTTGAGTGAAATAAAACTGCTTCAACTTAAAACATGGATATCTTTATATTCTAACATTTACCTTCCATGTTTTATATTGGACACTTTCTTATTTCCTTTAAACTTAGTATCATTATCAACATACTTAATTAGCATTCTATATATATATATATATATATATATATATATATATTAGAGTGTGTGTGTGTGTGTGTGTGTGGTTTAGTTTCATTAATGGCATATCAACATTCATGGGTTATCTTATACCATAGCCACCCTTGTAAAAGGAAAGTAGTGATACCACTTAAACTATAGTTACAAGAAATAAAGGAATTCATACCTTTCCAAAGGTATTAGTCTGCAAGTGAACGTAATAGCATGACTTGAGTTTGAAGCTACTTACAATGATGTCACAGTCCAGAACATTTGTCACTACACCACAGGATCTCTCCATGTACATGTGGGTAAGTGTATATGCGTGTGTGTGTGTGTATATGTGTGCGCACACACACACACACACACACACACACATATATATATATATATATATATATATATAAGACAGTATTTAATCCAGTAAATCTAGAGTTAGGAACAATTCCAAGTGGGACAATTTCAATATTCAAATATAGAATATTAGTTTTAAGTAATCCCAGATCAATGCAAATAAAATCTACAGAGCAAATTATCTTTTCTAAATAAATTAAAAGGACTTCTTCACATCAAACAAGAAAATGGATGAAAAAAATGTCATCCATTTTCTTGTTTGATGTGAAGAAGTCCAGTTAATTCTTTAAAGCATTTATTTATATCAATGCTTTTTAACAGGATGGAAATAGATTTATTATCTTAATGTGATCGATTGTCAGTTTTTATTTTGAAAATATATATATTATATGTATATGTATATATTACAGTAGTATAAGGTTGTCACTATCTCACTTGGTGGGTTTGTGGGAGACCAAATGTGGTATAATTTGGAGAGTGCCAGTGGTGTAATGGTTATTGTCACAGGAATTGGACATGGCGACACTCGTTCAAATCCTGGACGAGGCTGATTGCATTTCACATAGCACTAATACCATTGGGAAAGGTATGAATCCAATTATTCTCCCTCCAGCCAAATAGTAGGGCAGAGTAGGTTCTTCAGCCTTTGTGAGGCAACTAGTCTAGGAGAAGGAAAACTCTGAATTCGAACCTGTTTAACTCCGCTTAAAAAATTGACCTTGTGTCATATCCTGCCCGAGTGGAGGGGTTGGGTAAATATGATAATTTGGAGAGTGCTCAATATCTATGATATAGCTATTATATAATAATAATAAATAAATATATATTAGTTTTTATATGTATCTATTTAATAGCATAGATGCTTATCTGTGACCACAGGTTTCATGCCATCTTATTAAGGCAATAACATAACATAAACATTCTTTTGACTGTATTTTTCAGTTTCTCCAATATCTTTCTTATCTCTGCCAGATGATTGTTGTTATAAGACAGCATGAAACCTGTGGTTACAGATAAGTATCCATGCAATTAAATAGTAAGGTTGACAACCAGAAGGCTCTCTTTTCAATAGCTACTACACAAAAGTGCAGGGGAGGGCACTACTCCTTTCCCAGGATTGCAACACTTTACCCTTGATACGTACCTTATATTGCTGAGTGTTAAGCAAGGAGGTATCAACTACCATTTTTTTAAAGTCTTTGGTATGACGCAATCTGGGATTGAACCCAGGTCTCCCGGACCATTGGTGAACACTCTACGCACCAGAACAATGAGCCCAT
>OY757908.1:109638151-109718151 GCA_963585895.1 Sepioteuthis lessoniana
ACCACTTGTTCGTATGGTCAAATTTCAATTTCTTGCACAATTCCCAGTGGATCACTTTCTCCGCCCAGTCATGCCTTGCCGTATACTCTTTTTGTGCTAATTTGTTGCATTTGCTTATGATTTATCGTTTTATCTCTATCACCACATAACCTGCATTTGCTATTTTGTTGTGTCTTATTTATTTTTGTTTTAACATAGTTTATCCTTATGGCGTGATTTTGTGCTGCTATTAGAAGAGATTTAGTTTCTCTCTTAAGGTTTTCCTTTCTTATACATGTCTAAGTCTTCTCGTACGAGATTTTGCCTGTTTGTCGCTTGAAATATCCATACAGTTGTTTTTCTTTCGTTATTGCTGTTATGTTAATCCTTGTGTTGTTTATGTTGTTTCTGGTCGTTGTAATTAGCCTTTCTTTGCTCTACTGCTATATGGATGCACTACTTGGATGCTAACTAAACGGCTGAAGAAGAAACTAGACGGCAATTACACAAGAATGTGGAGAGCAATATTGAACAAGTCGTGGCGACAACACCCCACAAGACACCAACTATACGGCCACTTGCCCCCCATCACGAAAACTATACAAGTTAGACGAACCAGACACGCGGGACACTGCTGAAGAAGCAAGGACGAACTCATCAGTGATGTACTCCTATGGACCCCCGCATATGGCCAAGCAAAAGCAGGACGACCATCTCGAACATACATACAGCAGCTATGTGAGGATACGGGATGTAAACCTGAAGACCTGCCAAAAAGCGATGAATGATAGGGAGAAGTGGCGAGAGAGGGTCAGGGATATCCGTGCTGGCGGCACGACATGATGATGAGGATGATGATGTAGTCTTCGAGTCGTTGTTTCGATGAATCGACGCTATCTTGAATTCTGGCGAGTCCTCTACCATCTCCTTTTCTTATAATCTATCTACTCGTATGTCATCTCCGCGACATGAATTTTTTTGTTCTCTGGTCCATTTGTTTTAGTTCTTCTCTCGCCCACTTTTAAAATGATCCCAAGTATCTTACAAGAGCAACAGCCCAGGTGTTTATCTTTTTGATTGTGATTTCTATTATATAATTTGATTTCGAGTAGTTTTCTCGTTCTCTTTAGATATTCTTTTTTAATTTTTTCTTTCATCTCTGGTTGTTTGATGGTGTCCGCTTCCAATATTCCCAAATATTTGTAAGCTTCCTTTTCTCCGAGCGTTCTGATTTTTTCTTGGTTTAATAGATCTATTCCTCCCATCATTTGCCGTTTTCCGCTTCTCATTATTAGCAAGACGCATTTTTGCGTGGGAAATTCCATCCCAATATCCTGACTATAAATCCTTACAGCATGTATTTGGGTTTCCAGTTTTTTATTTGTATTTTTTTTTTTTACAAACAGTTTGATGTCGTCCATATTCATTAGGTGGTTAAATTTTTCTTGAGATTTAGTAAGTTTGTAGCCCCCTATGTATTTCCAAAATATGTATTTGGGTTGAATCATTGCAATTACAAATAGTTATGGTGATTGAGCATCTCCCTGGAATATACTTCCTGCGGTCTATTCCAGCCTCCAGTTTTTCATGCTTTCTACAATGAACTTAACGATATCTTATACATCTTGAGACAGCTTGCATATTGTATGCCTTCTTGTCGTCAATCAACATCATAGTTTCATTTTTTCGTCTCGTTTTGCTCTCTTTGAATATGTGTTGATCAATGTATAGTTGGTCTCCCGTTCCTCTTGTTCTCTTATGGCATCTGTAGTAGTCACAGATCTATTTCCTCTCCCGAATCAATGCCCCCGGCAAGCGATTCGGCCACACACTGACCAATCAGAGACAGAGCGCATTGATTCCTTCTTCCTCTCTAGAACTATTTTTTCTAGCCCTTTTTGGAAGTCACGAAAAGCCAGAGAGCACCTAGTTAGCAGCCAAGACAGACCTCTCTCGCGTCCTCTGCGACAGACATTCCACGTGGAAGAACACGCTGCTACTAGCTTCACACAAAGAAGAACCAGCCTTGCGGTCAGTCACACGAGCTACTTGCTACAGTGACACACACTTCCTACTAACCGATGACACCAAAAAGAACCTCTTCTCACTCTGACTCGTTTACTACTATAATAAACCTTCCGTTGTTGTGTGTTCAAAAGAAGTTTCGTTATTTATTTATATCATCAATTAATTTATAGTGTTATGGAAGACCAAACCATTAAACACACTAAACATCCTTTCTCTTCTTCAGTGAACAGTTTGCGGCTTGTTAGCAAATAGTAAATCTCCTCCCCAATTTGTACCAATAGTATTTTCCACATTATCAGTAGGCACGTTGTGGGTCAATAGTTATTAGGGGCCGTACCTTTTGGGGTTTCTTTTTTGATCAGAGTGGTCTTCCCTTTGGTCTTTTTCTTTTAAGCATCTATTCATTTCGAGAGTCAATCTGTCGTAGATGGAAATGAATTTTTTAAACTAGTATCCATGTATTCCATCATAGCCTGGCGTTTTCCAATTTGGTGCTTTTTTGAGTGTATAGGATTTACACTCCTCTATTTTTAAAATGGCCGTGATACAAGAAAATTCTAGAAAATAGGATACTGATTCACTAGTTCCCGAAACAAATATGGTGGGCATCGGTAAACTAATTAATCTCGAGAACCTATTGGTCAGGAAAGTCACATGATTTATGCTCCCAACTACGTCCGCTCTTTTGATTTTGTACCATGCAAAGTAAACGGTGTGTTTGGAGCCAACCACGTGACAAGGATTACTCACGACTTCCAATAACTCATTCTCTCGCATTTTGACTTCCAGAGACAGCTTGGCTTTGCCAGCTAGTAATACACAGCTCAATATACGTAACATGGATGCGTATATACTCTGCGACCTTTTTCTTTCCTGTTCTGCCTTTTCGGCTGGGCTTGTTCTAGTCTCGCACATGGCCTCAGACATTTTGTTAAATCCCGAAAGAGACCTACATGAGAGAAAACACGTCCTTCGAGAATACATTGCTATATTTCTGTGTATTGATACCTCGCGTGAAATACTTAGTCAACATACATTTATAGTCTACAGGACACTTTCAACACTTAGTCTTTCAACATAATATTCGTGTTAGTTACATACACACACGCACATATGCAGAGGAATATTTAACAAGCTATATTTGAATATTTGTAATGTTTTGTCATGCTTCCTTTTTATGTACTTATTGATATATGAATTTATTTTTGTTTGTATTGCTTTCTTTTGAATGTTCTTTTGTTTGCGTCGTTTACATCGTTTGTTTTTCAATAATTAGCCAACATAAATCGTGGGAGCAAAATATCTAGCAAACATACTCCACAAGTGTTGCTCAGAGTGAATCGAGGTGTAATTTCGCCTTAGGGTTTTCTTTCTGTCCTTGTAATTCTTTTTCTATGTTGTTTATCTGTTATGTTCTCTCTGTTTCCATATTTTGTCCCAAAGTTGTTTGGCTTTCTTGTCATCCGGTTGTTGATATGCATTCTCCCCCTTACAAGTTGACAGAATTTTCTTTCGTTGTTTTGGAACGTCCTGTTTTGTCTGTATTGTTTGATCCTGTCTCGGTATGTTTTTAGTCTTCCTTCTTTCACCACTACCTTCTGATTCATCTCCTCGAGTTGTATTGCTTGTTTTAATCGTTGTGTTACTTTCCTCTTTTCTTCCCAACGTATTCCCGATTTTTTCCCTCTGATTCATCATTTTTGCTTGTTATCGTAGATTTCTTATCTATGTTACTAGTTTAATTTCTCATCCAGGTTTTGAATTTCTATTCGTCTTCTTTAGAGAAACACCGATTTTATCACAGATTAATTTAGCCCCTGCATAGATTAGTTCGTTTAATTCCATGATATTATTTGTTGAGATGTGTTAATAATTTGTTTATTTCTTCAGTTTCTGCTTTGACTGTTTTCTAGTCTTGGTTCCTAAGAGATGGTAGTGTGGTCTTCTTTTCAGACATAATTCTCTTAATAATCTCTACATTCATTTTTTTCTTCTGGTGTTGGTTTTTGTTCTGGGGTGTTTGGGTGTTTGGATGTATGGTGTTTCGATAAGTATTACTTTGCGTTTCATTTCGGCTAGAGGGTTCCTGTTTTTCAGTATTTAACTTCTCAATAATTGTATTCGGGTCTTGTTGACATTATTCCCTATTTATTTGTTGGTGCATTTCTAATATTTCAAGGTCTGAAAAGCAACCTTTCTTTATTGGCGTCCTAGCTTGGTCAGCAGTTGTCTTAAATTTAGCACATTCTTCCCAGATTTCTATCATTCTTTTTCTATACCGTCTTTGTGTGGGGTTACTCCTAAAATAACAATGATTATTATCATTATTATTGTTGTTGTTGTTGTTGTTGTTCACAGGAGTTTTATGGTTTTTTAGCGATCATTTTTTAGCCGGAATTTTTTGTTGTTGTTAGCGAGGAATGGTTGTAACGTGGGTGCGTGTTTACGTTGAGTTGTTTCCTCGCTAAGAGTGTAAGGTCTTTCGCTAATTGTAGTTAGGTATTAAAGGAAGGATGAAGATAGATGCCGAAGATCGAAATATATTTTTATGAATAGGTTTTTATTTGCAGCATGGCAGAGTTAGATTGTGAGTAAGGAGACGAAATGGCGTTATGAGAAGTTGAGAAGGTTGAGATGGCAGCGTGTGTCGTCGAATGTGTGAGGGGATTGAACTTTAGAGTCACCGTGTAGTTTTGTGTGTCTGGTAACTTTGGGGAGAAGGCGTGCGTTGGTCTCCATTAAAGTGGCCCAGAGGTGAATTGAGAGCTAGTTGTCGTTTGCGAAATAAAAGCGTCGGATCGACATAGCCAATTTTGGGGTGACATAAAGTTGTGCTTGTGCGAGGCTTGTTGAATGTATCTAATTTATATTCAACTGGGATTCCTTGCAAGGAATCCATGAATTAGATAGGTTCCCTCGTGTGTCCATGCTGCTGCTAGAAGAGCCCCCAATGAGACGTCTGCACTGGGCGGCGTTCTCCAGCCAAAGAGAGTGGGTTTGGCAGCTTACCCGATTTGGTGGCCGGAAATGAAGGTCCGGGCTGAATAGGATAAGTCATCCTGATTGGGTAAAATTAAGTGTCGAATTAAATTGCACGTGAAACCAAAATACGAATTTTCCCTTCACTACAGTTTGTTAGTTGTTTTGTTTGACAGCGTATCAACCTTTTTTGGGTGATTTAACGCTGAATTAAGTCATTTTGATAAAAGTTCAAACAATTCGGTTTCGTATAAGCACAGATTTTTGTTTACACACAGTTAAATGTCAAAGCAGTTCTATTTCAAACAATTCAATTTAGCACAAGTACACAGTTTAAATGTTAAAACAGTTCTAGTACACGGTTTTAATTTCAAAACTGTTCTATTTCAAACAGTTCAGTTTAACATAAGTATGTAATTTGAATTTAAAACAGTCTCATCTCAGAGAATTCAGTTTAGCTTAAGTACACAGTTTAGTTCTATTTGACCCATAGATAGGACCCTATCAGGTGCTACCACTCTCGGCCAGAATGGACATGGGAGCGATGCCAATAAAGTGGTATAGCACATTCCCCAAAGCTCCAGCATTGCTGGAATCTCATCATCATATTGTATAGTGTCCAGGACACTCATTGGATAAGTCTTACCCCCCTGCAGAGATACATTCGGTGTATTCTATAGCCCCTGCCAACTGGGCCACTGGAGTTTGAATGGCATCAAGTCTACTCAGTTCTCCAAGACTCTACCATGTATATTGACCGAATTTTAGTTGTGCTGTGGTCTAGATGTTTCAATTTTTCTTCAAATCTCTTGTTCATAGAGTATCTTTTTCAGTTTCTAGGAGATTGTTTAAAAGGCTTTGACTGTGATTATTTATTTACCCTTTTAGAGTTTTTCACATCTGCGTTAGCTGATGGTCTATCACTGGAGTTTAGATGACAGCAAGTCTCCTGAAGTTTCCAGGATTCTTCTCAGTATTCTGGTCATTCTCAATAATGCTGTCATTTGGATGGTCTCCGCTCGGTCACTTATTATTATTTCACTTACTACTACTACTACTACTATAAGAATTGTTAGTATTATTATTATTACTCTGTTGTTATTATCTAAATCCTTGTGAGTTATACACACCAATTTTAACAAGTGATTTTCACTGGAGTCTAAGTAACAGCAAGTTTCTTCAGCTCAACAGGACTCCTCTAAGTATTCTAGCCAGTATTATATTCTGAATAGTCTCTATTCTTTCCTGGCTCTTTAGTTCTTCCAGTCACGTTTCCAGGTGCTTAGGGATTGTTCCAAGGACTCCAACAATGATTGGTATCACTGGCACCTTCATGTTCCATGCAATTTTTAGGTCTCTGGCAAAATCCTGGTATCTATTCAGTTTTTCTTTGTTTTTTTCACTTTCCTTTATGTTTCAGTCCATGATCTGCTGGAATGGTGAGGTCCATTAAATAACAAGTTCATTTAACAAAAGTCTGATCTTCTGGCCAAGATTGGTTGCTATATTTTTATCTCAAATTCCCAAGGAATTCTGTGCATCTCATTTTCCAGGAGAGATTCTTGTCTGTGTCTGAGCATATACAATTTGTCTGTCTGGTCAAAGTTTAATTGCTGGCACAATTCCCAGTGGATCACCTTTTCCACTCATGTCATCCCTGCTTTTGTATTCCCTCTGTGCTTGCAAGCAGCTTTTACTTATTATGTCATTTACTATTTCATCTCTCTGTCTGTCTGTCTGTCTGTCTGTCTCTCTGCATAGTCTACTCTTGCGATTCTCTTGATTCTTAACTATTGGAGCTTATTCAGCAGCAGTTGAAAGCCTCTTCTCTCTGTTTGAGATTTTAAACTAATAACATTAAACTCTGTTTTTGTGAGGCTTTCAAAGTTAATAAATGTTGTCAAGAGGTTTATGGCCCTCTGGTGGCCATTGCACATACTACAAAAGTAAACACAATATGATTTTGTTTAAAGTTTGAATTTCTGAAGAGCTGGAAAATAAAAATGGGAAAAATAAACAGTTATAGTGAAAGGTTAAAACGTTGATTTCTAGCTTTGGAATGTTCTGCTCGATGTATAAGTACTATTTTTAAAATTATCATGATTTAAACTTTATATCTGCTTCTCTCTCTCTCTCTCTCTCTCTCTATATATATATATATATATCAAACACATTATCTCTTTCTTTTTCAATTTCAATCCTTTTTGCTTTGTTTTTTTTTTTATCACATTTCTTACCCCCCCCTCTCCACTGTGTGATCCATTGCCCTTTTGTCAGAATTTAGAATACACAAACTGTATTTACTGCAAATCAGTAACTACTCCCTGTGTATAGTGTGTAGTGTGGGGAGTGTACATTTCTCCCATATTGCCAATACTCCAAGGTCCACCTAGACTGAGATTGGTAGTACCTGTCAGGGTCCCGTCTACGAGTCAAATAGATCTCTGAAAATTATTGATATTAAATAAGAATACTTGATACCATATAACAGTGAGTAAATTATTTGTATCAAGAATGATTACTTGAAGCTCTAATCTCAGCAGAGAGGTAAGACCCCCGCCCAATGAGTGTCCTAAATATGACATTAAAAAATCTGATGTTGTGGTTCCAGGAATACGGAAGCTTTGGGGAATGTGGAGTACCCTGTCATTGATATTGCTCCCAGGTCCGCTCTGGCCTGGAGCGGTAGCACCTGATAGGGTCCTACCTATGGGTAAAATATAACTAAACAGTGTGCTTATGCTAAATTAATTACTTGAAATAGAACTGTTTTTGACATTTAAATTGCTTACTTATGCTAAACTGAATTGTTTGAAATAGAACTGTTTCTCTTTGGCCTAGAGAGTAGAGTGTTTGCCAATGGTCCAGGAGACCTGGGTTCAATCCCAGGTTGCGTCATACCAAAGACTTTAAAAATGGTACTTGATACCTCCTTGCTCAACACTTAGCAATATAAGGTATGTATCAAGGGTAAAGTGGAGCAATCCAGGGAAAGGAGTAGTGCTCTCCCCTACACCTCAGTGTAGTAACTATTGAAAAGGGAGCCTTCTGGTCGCCCTCAACTACAGCCACCAACTTTACTTACTTTTACAATATGTATAAAAATGGATTTGGCATTAAATAACCTACGATGGTTGATGTGAAATAAAACAAACCAATTTATGGGTCAATTTATAATTTGAAGCTCTAAAAATTATTATTAGTTACTTGTGACCATATAACTGTTTGTAAACAAATGATTCATATGAAATAAAAATAATTTCTTGAAACCATATAATTGTGTATGAATTAGATAGTTGTAAGTAAGTTGGCTGATCATAGTTGAAGGCGACCTGAAGGCTCCCTTTTCAATAGCTACAACATTGAGGTGTTGTGGAGAGCACTCTTTGGATTGCTCCACTTACCCTTGATCCATACCTAATCATGCTGAGTGTTGACCAAGGAGGCATTAAGTACCATTTTTTGAGTCTTTGGTATGACTCAACCTGGAATTGAACCCTGGTCTCCCAGACCGTTGGCGAAGATTCTAAACATTATGCCAAAATAATTAATGTCATCTGACTGTATGCAAGAAACAACTACACAAAAAGAAATGTAAATATGAAAGTACAATGAATGTGAAACCCTGACCTCAAGAAATAAAATAACCCTAACAGGGTTGACATACCATTAAAATGAATCAGTCAATCATGGCATCCATTTTCTTCACTTGGACCTGGCTGCAAAAAGAAGACATGAAATAAATCAAAAAGACAATTTTCATCCCTATGATTTGTAAACATAAAACTAATACCAATGGCAGTCATTTTGTTAACTTAACATAATTTCTGTCTCATTAAACTCTTTTTCTGTTTTTCTTTTCTCTCTCTCTCTCTCTCTCTCTCTCATGGAGAATTTTGTGAGAACTCACTAGTCTGCTAGTCTATTAGACGATTATTTATTGCTCTGTGCCTGAGGTGCTCCTGAAGGGAAATGCAGACAGAAGCTCAGCAATTTTTTGCATCATTCTGTAAGAAGCTTACTTCCTACAGGCATCCTGACATCAAACCAACTTCGTGTAACATTTTGGTCTCATGGAGAGCTTAATAAATACCTAAAAATCTACCAACTGTTAGACTTTGCAGAGTGTTCAACAAATCCCTATTCTACCCACTCTGTTGGCTGGGACTTTAGAATATGCTGACTGCACTTCTGAGGACGGCTAAGACCCCCCACCCAATGAGTAACCTGGATATGACACTAAACAAGCCAATAGTGAGGCTTGTATCCTGGAGCTTTGGAAAATGTGTTGCACCTCTTCCTTGCAATTGCTCCCAGGTCCACTCTGATCTAGAATGGTAGTACTTGTTCAGATCCCATCTATCAGTCAAATAAAGTTGGTGACTGTAGTCGAGAGCAACCCAAAGGCTCCCTTTTCAATAGCTACTATACCAAGGTGTAGAGGAGGGTGCTACTCCTTTCCCTGGATTGCTCCACTTTACTCTTGATCCATACCTTATAATGCTGAGTGTTAAGCAAGGAGGTATCAAGTACCATTTTTTGAGTCTTTGGTATGATTTGACCTGGGATTGAACCCCGGTTTCCCAGCCCATTGGCAAACACTCTATCCACTTGGCTAATATTAGTCAAATAGAACTATTCAATCTTTTACAAGGGATTATTATTATCATCATTATTATTATTATTAATTTAAAACCATACAACTAAGTACAAGTTGTTCATATTAGATAGAAATACTTAAAAAATAGAATTATTCATCCTAAATAGCAATACTTAAAACCATTTAACTATGTGCAAACAAATGAGCTCTAACTTGTTTAAAGACAGAGTTATCTATGAAGTAGACACTTATAAATCATATATATATATATATATATATATATATATATATATATAAGCAGGAGTTCGAATTAAATCAACCTCAAACCAAATAACCTAACCTAACACTATTATACACAGCATGATTCCCATAAATGTTCATGTGACACAATGGTATAAAAACTATGCTGGCAAATCAATTGTTGAGAACAAGGATGTATCCTCATCATGTCTGAGTTGGTGCTGTGGTTTCAGTAGGAAGTAGGTTTTAAGGGGTGGGCTCCCTAGTCTCACATCCACCTTTTTTTCCCATTTATTCCTAACTGAAGGGAGACAAATTGATTCATGCCTTTTCCGAATTAATTTTTAGCAGCCCTATTGATGGTTTTTAATTAAGAGTCATTTGTCTCTTAGACTGCTTACAAACAAAAATTAGAGAGCTCAGTCTGTCCTGCTTTTTTTATTTCTAGCTGAAGGGAAAGTGGATTCATGCCTTTCTCCATGGCATTAATGTGAAGTGAATGCAAGCTACCTCAACTTAAATTTTAACTCAGCTTGTTGATTTAATTTTTCATGCTGCTGGTTGTTAGTCTCTTCACATCACCCTCAGAACATTTCAATGATGGGAAATTATATATATAATTAATATATATTAATAAATAATATATATATATATATATATATATATATATATATATATATATATATATATATATAAGGCTCTTCAAAAGAATTGAGCTCTCTGGTAGCCGGTAGGGTATGAAAAAATGTAAACAAAGGCTGCTGCTGCTGTTTGCTAAATATAAAATACCTAAAAATTCCCTTAGCCAACGTAGTCCGCTTGTAACCGTGTGGTCTGAAGCCTTAGTCTATCGTAAAGTTGGACGGGTTTCGATTCCGGCTTCGAGCGTCCTGCATGTCTAGCCACACTGAAGAGTTCTGATAGAATGAAACAGTCTGTCTGTGGATGACTATATATATATATATATATATATATATATATATATAATGCACACACACACATATATATATGTGCAAGTGTGTGTATGCGTGTGTGTGTGTATTATATATATGTGTGTGTGTGTGCGTTATATATATATATATATGTGTGTGTGTGTGTGTGTGTGTGTGTGTGTGTACAAATACAAACAAAAAGAATGATTTTATTTATAGCTTAATTATTTGATTACATTGAAAATTTTGTTTTTTTACATTAAACCATCATCAGGGTATTTACATATACTCTGACTATCCTAGATATTGAGCACTCTCCATATTATATTGTACTTGGTTCGACACAAACCCACAAAGTGATTTAGTGACAACCAACATAGTTATAATATAATATAATAATAATATTCTGAATTATGTAATGCCATAAAACCAAACCAAACTAAACCAAACCGAACCTTGCATTCACACCTTCCCTCTTGGCAGTATCTGCTTAGCAGGGCTGAGTTTATTGCTTGAGATCTTTCAAAAGGGGAATGCTGAAAGGATCAAGTATGAGTTTCAATTCATGCATGCCTCCACACTTTAAAATCACTGTGTTAAATCCATCTTGGTGGGAAGCCAGATAAATCCATACGTTATGTTATATATATATATATATATATATATATATATATATATATATATATATATATATATATATATATAAAACATAAATCCGGGATTTAGTACACTCTAGCCCTCAACACAACATAGTTTCAGACGCTGGTGTTTATTGTATCCCTTGAAAGAATTGTAAATTAAAATATATTGGTAAAATGTCAAGGAACCTTCACATTTGCTTGAAAGAACACAAAAGAGACATTAGAATTGGTAACCTAAACAATGCACTTCTTCAACACATTTCTCAATCTAATCATAACTTCGATTTCAATTTTGCAAAGATGCTCATTTACATTCAAAATAAAAGACTAAGACAAATTTTCAAGGCCAGAACCATTTTACTTTGTAATTCCCTAATTAAATACTTGTCCAGGTTTTTATAATATTTCTCTGTACTTGAGCAAATTCATCTTAAATAGCTACAATATATTCCATCTTTAGTTAATATATTCCACATATATCAAAGTTTTTACACTTTTTCTTTTTGTCTTTCTTTTTCTTCCTCCTTTTGGATTGAAATCTTTCTCAATAAATAAACAGAACATAAATTCTATACATATTTCCTAATAAGTCAAATGGCACAATTTAAAAAACAAAACAAATGTTGATTCACTAATTAAACAGCCAACTCTTTCTTGATATACAGATTATCCCAAGGTTTTTTTTGTATTTCTAAACATTCATAGTTGATTTAACAACACTAATATCATCCTGATGATGGTTCATTAGAACTGAAATGCTATAGTGTCAACTTTCTCAATAAATCTCTCCTTCTTCTTTGATGACCTTGTTATCAATTTTTCTCTAAAAATTGTCAGATTACACTCCACTATTTACTTCTATATATATGTTATATATATATATAAATATATATATATAGTGCAATTTGATGGAAACTCAAACTTGGTTAAGTTGTCATTATGAATTTATTTCGGCGGAGAATATTACTATACTCCCCGTCTCGTCAGATGACTTTTTACCTGCTTTGTGTGTGTTATATATACATGTTATATATATGTGTGTGTGTGTGTGTGTGTGTGTGTGTGTGTGTGTGTGTGTGTGTGTGTGTGTGTGTGTGTGTGTGTGTTATATAGATACAGATATCGCATATTCTTTTCTTTTTTCTATGGAATTTTTTTCCCAAATAGCAGTTTGTGGGATACATTTTTTGAAAATTGTATCATCAAGGTTTTTTCCCACCGTCAGGATTATAGAATGGGTATAAAAGTTAAATAGAAAAAAAAAAATACATATATATGTGTGTGTGTGTGTGTGTGTGTGTGTGTGTGTGTGTGTATTTAACGTATACATTATACAGTATATACATATCTTTTTATGCAAAACATTTCCTTAATTGCAGTTATTCTTTCACATTATTTATATATATATATATATATATATATATATATATATATATATATATATATATATATATATATTAGGGCTGTAGGTATTCGTGGATATATATATATATATATATATATAAGATCCTTCACTACTTCCTGAATAGAAGTATTAATATAATCATGCACTGATAATTTACTTAAGTTGTAAATATATGCAAAAAGGCACATCATAGTGATATTTCTTATAACAGAAATACTTCTATCATACTGTCAGATTCACTACAAATCTATCTTTTCAACATATATATATATATATATATATCATGGAGAAACATGAAAATCAATAAGTATATTCCATTACAAATTTATTTCACCTGTTAATTGATGATATTTTGCCCTGCATAAGATTATTTATATATATCTACATATCAGCTCATTGGTCAAATGGGTAGAGTGTTCGCCAATGGTCCAGGAGACCTGGGTTCAATCCCAGGTCGTGTCATACCAAAGACTCGAAAAATGGTACTTGATACTGCCTTGCTTAACACTCAGCAATATAAGGTACGTATCAAGGGTAAAGTGGAGCAATCCAGGGAAAGGAGTAACGCCCTCCCCTACATCTCAGTGTTGTAGCTATTGAAAAGGGAGCCTTCTGGTCGCCCTCGACTACAGTTGCCAACTTTACTTACATATATTATAAGCTTTACATTGAGCACCCAATTTGGATGATTCCCTTTAAGTATATCTATAGAATCTATTGATATATATATATATATATATATATTTATATATATATATATATATATATATATATATATGTGTGTGTGTGTGTGTGTGTGTGTATCTGTATGTATGTGTGTGTGTGTGTGTGTGTGTGTGTGTGTGTGTGTGTTAAAAAACGAAGTTAGAGAGAGAACAGAAGTATATGTGATAGTTATATATGTATATATATATATATATATATATATATATATATATAAAATTTTGAAAAAAAATACTTTTGTAGATTGCTGTTGTTGTTGTTGTTATTGTTGTGGCTACTGCTACTGCTGCTGCTTGTTGGAATTATGAGCTGAAAAAGTCCCTAATGTATATATTAGGTTCGGTGAGTATTATCACCGAACTACTTCCTAGATTTCTATGTGACGGCATGTCACGTGACTAGTCTAGGGACGCCATATATATTGGGTGTCCAATTTGTACTCACTCTTTTTACCAGCTAAGAAAGCTTGTGTGCACACGTGCATTTCTTTCTTATACCCCAAATACTCGTCTGTCCTTACTGTATACTAACTCTACGAGTCGTCCTACTATCCAAACTTTAACACTGCTGTTGTTGTTGTTGTTGTTGTTGTTGTTGTTGCTTACTTTTAAAAAAAGCAAAATTTTATTCTCTGTAGAGAATAAAGCAATTTCCAAACCAATGTCCAAATTTACTCATTATTGCACTTAGTAGCTGCTATAGGCTGCCTTTAAGTGAAATTAATGAGAAAAAATTCAATGGTTACAATACTGTTTTATTTATCTATTTTTTTATTTGTTTTTTTGGGGGAATTTTTTTTGTTTTTTAAATCTTATTTGAAAGAAAGTAAGAATTTTAATTTCTGTAAAAGAAGAGAAAACCTTCAGGACAGTCCACTTGCCTCATTTTTACAAATATTTTTTTCATTTTTAAAGATAATTTTTCCATCTGTAAAATCCTTTTATATTTCAGCCAACTTTTTTTCCTTACTGTTATTTAACTTAAAATTTGCTCAATCTTAGCGTATCTTTCCCTCAGCAAACTTCTGCTCTAAGATCCATTTAACACTAGAGATTCATTTTTTTTAAGTATGCTAAAGGAGACAATTTCACCAATGCAAGAAAATTCCTTGAAAATATATTCTTACTTTTTTATTTTTCTTACTTTCTTTTCAGTTAAAAGTTATAATTTCTCATTGGCATTAAAAAGCAGAATTGTCATCATTTTTTTTTTTTGCTTTTTTTTGTGATTTTTTTTCATTTCTTTTTATTTTCATTTTTTTTCTCTCAATTCAATTTTCTGGGAGAGAAAATGAAAAGCAAGATGTAGAGCAAGGTGCTTCAAAAATAATGCTCAAGTTTATTTCTCTCAACTGATTATTTCCAGGGTCCCAGCTCTCTCTCTCTCTCTCTCTCTCTCTCTCTCTCTCTCTCTCTCTCTCTCTCTCTCTCTCTCCATTTTGCCTTCTGAAATTCATTTGAATGTTGGTAATCTCTAGACAACTGTGAAAATATAACTGAGGAGAAGAGTATAAAAAAATAACAACAACAACAACAACAACAACAACAACAACAAAAATCAACTTTCATATTCTCTTCATTTCATATCTTCAAAATTCACCAAGTTACGTTTTTTTAATTATTTCTTTTTTCTTTTTTTTCATTTTTCTTTTTATTTCCAATCTGTATGCAGTGCATAAAACTATCATGCCTTTTTTTTTTATCATTGCTTTAAAAAAAAATGAAGGTATGATTTTCTACCTCCCACTATCCCTCCCTACTATTCTTGTTCATTCATTTTTTTTTTATTCTTTTATTTTTTTTTTTTTTTCATCTCTCTTGCCGCACTTAAAACTAGGGAATCTGGATTCAGCTTTCTTATTTTATAATCAGAAATTTCCACAGATGCCTCCTTTTTATTTTACACAAAACATATTATCTCCGAGTTTTTTTAAAAGAAGCTCAGATAGAAGAGAGAATATTTGAAGATACTTGGCGGCATATTTTTCATTCTTGGATATTTTATGCTGATTATTGAATCTATTATTATTATTATCTTCTTTTTTTTTCCTTTTACAGTCATAAAAATCTATGATAGTTTTTCAGGAATGCAATATCTCTTTTTGTTCATAATAATAATAAATAGCAATCATAATGTTATAACTCAGTTGCTTTTCTTTTTGTTGTATACTTCTGTTCACTGTTCAGTAGATTTTTAGGGGTATTGTCACTATTCTTAGCAGAAACGATTATTTTCCATCACATATCACTGATTGTTAAATGTTAATTTTCGATTAATTTTTATCTAAACATTGACTTGGGGTCAAGTCATACTGAAAGTTCTGGATCATACTAGATGACCAAAGTTAAGCAGTGAAGAGCTTGCTCATTACTTAGATAAGTGACTACTTAGAAAGAACAGGTACTGTTAGCAGCCTAAGGCATGCGTACCAGACTTAGAAAAGTTTAGTAAAGAAAAATCATATTCAATCTTTTGTTCAAATTAAGAAACAAAGAGCCTGTTCAGAACTTAGATGAGTGACTACTTAGAAAGAACAGGTAATGTTTGCAGTAAATAAAACTCATATTCAATCTTTTGTTCAAATTAAGAAACAAAGAGCCTATTCAGAACTTAGATGAGTGACTACTTGGAAAGAACAGGTAATGTTTGCAGTAAATAAAAGCCATATTCAATCTTTCATTCTAGTTAAGCCAGTTCAGTACTTAGATGAGTGACCACTAAGTAACTGTAACCAGTAAACAATCTGAGGCTTGTGTGCCATACGATGCAAAGTCAATTAATTAACATCTTCTCTCTGAGCATTACATTTCTCTTAAGATGCTTTTTGGGCATCTTGTATAGCTAAATGGTTAACAAGCTAGGCTAGCAGACCATTAATGGTGAATCTGATTCTTACGGGGAGCTCGATACTCTGACCTTGTTCCACAACTAACTAAACCAAATAAATGACTGCATAAGATGCTTTCTGGGTCCCTCATTTTGATATAATGATTATCAAGTTGCTTTTGCAGATGATTATAACTGAGTTGTGAGTTTGATCCTCACTGAATGCCCCAAGCTTGTATTGTAGCCATGTACCAAAACTAAGCTAAGTTTAGTAAATGACTATATAAGGTTCCTTCTTTTACATCTTTTTGATACTAAGATATTTTAGCCATAAACTACTTAGGTAGACTCGCTGACTATTGCTAATGAGTTCAATTCTCACTCACTGTCCCAGTCTCATGTTATATTGATAAGCATGCAGAGTATGATTTTGAGCCTGATTGTGATTGGTGCATTCAACACCTGTGGACTAGGTAGATAAGGGGTTAAAGCAAATTACTTTTATTAGGCTTATCTTATTACTGATAAGTAAGGCAATGTTTCTGTTTTTGTAATAGAAAGTGCATTGAAAAAGTATAAAGACTGAAGTTGTATTTACCATAGAAATGAATAATCAGTGAAATATTAATTTTCTTCAAAATTGTCCTTTTGGCATTCAACACAGTTATTCCAGTGAGTTTTTCATTGGTCAAAGCACTTCTGAAACTCCATTTTGATATAGTATGATGCAGGGTCATAATGTTTCTTTTTATGTTCTCTATGCACTCAGATCTTACCTTGGGATAAATTTTAAGTTTCAGAAACAAGAAAAGGTTGGACAGAGCTAGATCTAGTGAGTATGGTGGTTACTGCACTCACACAACCTTGTGTTTTGCAAAAAAAACTTTGGTTCAAAAAATTTCAAGATGGCTGTATAATTTTTTTTTCAGATTTGATCATAAGTCAAGTGTTCTGGTAAAGTTTCCTTAAAGATATAGCTCAGTACTTTTGAATACAACAAGTTATTTAACCAATGAATATAAAATGGTTTTGTGGAAAAGTTCTCTGCCGAACTGAGAACAGAATTATATTGAGCCATAAAACATATGCTATTCAACATTCTTTGGTTTGGTTTGGTTATGTTTTATGGCTATCAACCCTTGTGGGTTATTTAATACCAAATCCTGTTTATATATATATATATATATATATATATATATATATATATGATTTGAAAGTAAATAGTTTGTTGCTAACATTATTTTTAAATGAGCCAGAGCTCATTTGTTTGCACACAGATGGCTTTGAGTATTATTATCCAATACAAATAATTCTATTAAATATTAATCACTTGTTTTCACACAGTTAAATAGTTTCAACTATTGTTATCTAATACTAATAATTCTATCTAATATTAATTATATATTTATACAGTTAAATGATTTCAAGTATTCATATTTAACATTATAATTCTGTTCATTGAGTATCCCTATCTAATGCAAATAACAGTCATATGTTTCAAATTTATAATAATAATCCCAAGCAAAAAATTGAACAGTTCTATTTGATCCATAAATGAGACTTTAAGAGGTATTACCACTTTTAATTAGAGTGAACCTGAGAGTAGTAGTAACGAAGGAGTACACTAAATTCCCTTAACTCATAATGAAGTTTAATCTCATATTCAGGATACTCCACATTTTGGGAGCTGTTGCTAAACTGAAGGCTAGATAGTGAATCCCAGTTGTGGATTGTGACATCAAACTTAATGCATAAAGCAACAGGCTATTTGATAAGCTGAAGAAAACTGATCTTTCAGGAAGGAAGACATAGTGAATAGCTACTGAAATGATTGTTGATCTGCCCAGACTGGGTCACTTGAGATATGAGATTCAAAAACCTTTAAAAACTTCAGGTGCAAAGATCACAGAAGACCCATTCTTGCATGTGTACTTTTCCAGATTTTTCTACCATTTATTATACTAATAGATTAATACTGTAACATTGTGAATGAATGGTACTGGGGTTCGATTAGATAGATTATTAAAAAAAGACAAAAGTTGGAAGAGAGATGTATTGATAAATTTGACTATCTCATCCAGTAGGTAAGGTGTAACAAGATATGACTGATCTTGAATCCAGGACCTCAAACAGCAGTTAGCCAAGACTTGTGAGAGCCAAATTTGATAGGCCATGTGATGGTGGGAGATGATGAGATCATACCATCCTTGCAAGGCAGAAGTGGGGTTTAAGTATTCTGTGAATCCTAATAAAAGATGAGTGTCTTGATTCACTCTCTCTTTTGGTGGCTGGCGTACAAAAAGATGAGTGTTCATGTGTACAGGGAGCAAGGAAGCATTCAAAGATACAAGAGTTTGTTCCGGCTAGAATAAGAAAGATACCCAACATCATCTATTTTTCCCTAGATCCATGACCACAGAAACTGAATGAAGAGAACAAAACAACAGAGGTCCTAACACTTGAAACAAGTAATGCTTTTCTGTTTCTTCTTTTCCATTAGTTACCACTGACATAGCCGTCATTGGTGAGTAAGCAACAATACTCTTGGCATATTTCCCAAGTTTATTTAATACTTCAAAAAATAAGAAATTATAATTCAATAATAATTCAATAAAAAACTTTTTCATCAAATCATTCTTTTAAAGTCATTCCCTTCTTGGTTAGACAAAGAACTTTTAATACCTTTCATACCTACTAAAAATACCATTTATATAATTGATAAAATTGTATAAAATTATGTCCATGGCAGGCTAAGAAGAAAACTTATTTGTTCTTATTATCAAGAAATATATAATGCCATGATAAGGCCATTATCAGAAAAGAGAGAATAATACGAAAATATAACTTTGCATCAATCACTTCATCAATAATAGTCCAATATAAAAGAAAGAGAAGGCAATCATTTTCCTACCAAATTTCTTATGTCATCTAAAAGTCACGATATCAGCTAGACAAATGGCAGTAATAGCCCATTAATTATTGCTTGAAAATCATTTTGAAATCAAATTTTGGCTTCCATTCTGTATTTTCAATGTTTCATTTAAGAATTTGAAGGAAATCCCCATAACATAGTGGCTAATGTGTTGGACTGTGAGATGGTAGTACATGAGTTCAAACTGTAGTTGTGCTATTACATTCACTTTTGGACTAATGCCTTTGGGAAAGATATAAACCTCCTTATCCCCACTAGCAATGTGTAAAATAGCATCACTGCTGTTCTTCTAAAATAATGGCTATAGCATTAAATAACCCACAAAGGTTGATATGCAATTAACAAAAGAGACCAAACCAACCCAATCTTGAATGTCTGTTTTAAACTACAGTTTTTATCAAAAACCACAAAAAATTTCAGTGATATTTATTATTATCTTGTTTTTTTAATGTAAATATTACATATTTTTAAAATCTTTTATATCTTGTCCATACATTATACAGTTATTTTGTCATCTTCCACCACTCTTCATGTTCTTGGTATGACACTAAACTGCATCTGATGGTCACGCTCCAGTTATGTGGAGTACCTTTTCCTTACCATTACTCTCAGGTCCACTGATCCAGTGTGGCATTACATGTTAGGGTCCTATCTATGGATCAAACATATCTGTTTAAAATAAGAATACTTAATATTATATAACCATGTGGAAAAAAAAATCTTAACAACTACATAATATAAATATAAACATACAATGAATGTCATTCCCTTTACTCTGGGCATAAAATGACCATAAATTGAATTAAAATCAATCAAGCCATTAAGATCAACCAAGCAAGCAATTTCTCTTTATTATAATTAATAATAGTTCTATCCAAAAATGGGTGTTACATTTAAGGTATTAGATTTATATACAAATATAACAATTAATATGGAAGGGATATAGTATTACTTAAATCAATCAAATTATTACCAATATATTACATATAGAAATATTTATTAAACAAACTAGATTAAATCATTTTTTGAAGTCAGAATGAGACACAGCAAAAAAATGTTTTGCAACTTATCTGTTATTTATTATGTTATGTTAGTTATTAATAAAAAAAGACGGAGGTGATTATCCTCCAATTTTTGCCAGGGGTAGTATAAAAAACAATAAGCATATATATATATATATATATATATATATATATATATATCAATAATTTTAAGTAAACCTCAACAGATGAGTTCCATTAAAAATTCATTTATGGAGGTGCCCGTGGTGCAATGGTTATTGTCATAGGAAATGGACTCGGCGACACGAGTCCAAATCCTGGACGAGACTGATTGTATTTCACATAGCACTAATACCCTTGGGAAAGGTATGAATCCAATTATTCTCCCTCCAGCTATGGGTAAATAGTAGGGCAGACTAGTTCTTCAGCCTTCGTGAGACGACTAGTGTAGGAGAAGGAAAACTCTGAATTCAAACCTGTTAAACTCTGCTTAAAAATTAACCTTGTGTCATATCCTGCCCAAGTGGAGGGGTTGGTAAATATGATTATAAATTTATTTCAACAGTCTTTTTTCAAGACTGAAATTCAGATTGAAATTTATGAAAGAACTCATATGTTAACTTTTACATAAAATTATTGATACATTTGCTCTGCATATGAGTTGTTTTATATATTTATAAATAGTGTTCATCAATGGTCCAGGAAACTGTGCTTTAATCCCAGGTTCAGTCATACCAAATTCTCAAAATATAGTACTTGATGCCACCTTGCTTAGCACTCAGCATTACTGGATATGGATCAAGGGTAAGATGGAGCAATCCAGGAAATGGAGTAGCACCCTCCCTTACAATTAAAGCAGCAATTGAAAAGGGAGCCTTCAGGTCACCTTTGACTACGGTCGCCAAGTTGGCCGACCATCGTCAAGGGTAATCCAAAGGTTCCCTTTTCAATAGTTACTACACTGAGGTGCAGGAGAAGGAACTACTCCTTTCCCTTGATTGCTTCCCTTACCCTTGATCTGTACCTTAGAATGCTGAGTGTTAAGCAAGGAGGCATCAAGTACCATTTTATGTGTCTTTGGTATGACTCAACCTGTGGTTGAACCCTGGTTTCCCAGGTTAAAGATGCATATATATATATATATATAAAAAGACACATTAGGTCAAGTGGTCGCGCAATTTACCATGACTTGTTAATTTGGTATCACTTATATGTGGCATGAACCAGTGGCCCAGTGGTAGAGTTTCGGCTTCTGCATACTGTAGTTGTTGGTTCGATCTCCAGTGGTGGAGATCACGGTGTGCACTGCTGAGACCTAATAAGGTCAAAACAGCTGTTCAGTGCTCCGTATGTCATGTGTAGGTGTGTGCCGGATTTTCTTGTCATGGTAATTTCTAACTTAATATATCAATTTCCTCCATTCATAATTATATATATATATATATATATATATACAAGGGGGAATCCCTATGGCATAGTGAATAAAGTGCTGGATGGTAAAAACTTAGTGAGTTTAAAATCCAATCACCTTATTATATTCTCTTTTTGACTAATCCTCTTGGGAAATATATGAGCCACATTATCCCCCTGAATTATGGGTAAAATAGTAGTTTTTACTGTTCTTCTACAAAGATGGCCTTGACTTTAAATAACCAATGAAGTTTAATATTTCATTAAACGAAAGAAACCAAATCAAACTACACACACACATACACACACACATAATACTCACACACATATACACACACACATACATATACAACCTACATATGTATGTTAAAATTCATTAAAAAAAATATCTCTCTCTAACCCACTAAGTAGATTATTAGATTTAAATACAATTAATATACAAAACATCTGACAATATAATCAACATCTAAACATAATTAATATATACATTAAACTAACATAAATTAATCATTCAATTAAAATCATTATCATTCAATTAAATCATTATCATTATAACAATTCATTGAAATCATATTAAGACATATATAAATCAAAATGAATATCCATAAACAAAATACTGTTAAGTCACAAAGGCTATGCTTAGCTACATACTGCAAGTTCAGGCTTCAGTCTGACAATCAACCTATCGAGTAATGATTATCCAGTCACATATTTGAATAATAACTCCAATCCATAATATCAAAGATTAAAGATAAATCTTATATCATATCACAGAAGATTTCATTTTGTGAATAATAAATCAATTCTTATAATAGTGTAACATCTCAATATGATTTTCCAAACCATTTTTTCAGTAAAAATATAGAATAATATCAAAATATAATATATTCAAAATCTATATGAATAATTTTCAAACATTTTATTTGTCTGAATTAGTCCAATTATTAGATAAAAAAACTACAAATTAATCTACTCTTTTATTCAAATACTTTTTTATTAAATTTACCATATTTTAATTAAGCAAATGAAACGACAAAGAATCTATGATTTGCTTAATACTGAAACAAGTCAAAATTTCTTTTTTAATATGCAACGCAAAAAAAAAATTACTTTTACTGAAAGGCTATTTAGGAAAATAGGAGTGAGATGAACAAAAAAAATGAAAGAAGGCTTTTAACTGCTATGGCAATAAGAAGAACCCACATGAATTGAAAGTCTATAAGAAAACTGTGAAGACAGCAATTAAATAAGATTTAAACCTAGACCATAACTCCCTTGATTCACTATATGAGGCATTCGGGAAAATAAGATAAATCTAACTTCCCATACCAATATTGGTTTGCTTAAGACTGATATGAGGTGGAATAGAATAAAATGTCTGAATTTATTTTGAAGATTTACAAATCATTTTGCTAGCATGTTGATACAATAATTGAAAAAAAATGGTGGCCATATTGAGTATATTTACTGTTTTGTGTCCATCTTCTTATTTGTTGTTTATTTTTTAAAATTAAAATTAATCTTGTTTTATAATAGAGTTGTTTCTTATTAAACTAAAATATTCCAAATTTTGCTTCCATACCCAGTATAATTATGATGATGATTAAAATTTAATGCTAAAAACATTCTTAATTTGTACAATCTTTACAGTACTCAATGTTCAACAATGCAGAGAAATTTCACAACATATTTCAAGTATAAAAAATAAGAAATAAAACAGGAAAAACTCATCACTGAAAGTTTAATGAATATTCAACATGTCTGATCTTTTTGTCAGTGTCAGACATGTTGAATACTAGCTTCCTTCTGGATTGAAAGTGTGAAATCCTGAGTCAAGAGATTTTATCCTGTTTTATATCTTATTGTTTATACGTGAAATATATATTGTGTGTATATATATATATATATATATATATATCAGTAATATCCAGTCGGCGTCCAAAGATTATAGATGTAGATTATTTGTGTATAGAATATACAAGGGATTTCATATAAATCTATGGGAGTGATTGATGTATGCCTATTATCATATATTCCTTTTCAGGTTTATATTATAAAGAGTGTATAAACATTTATTTATTCATTTAAATTTTTTATGCATATACTGTATTCCATATTTGCTGTTTTCACCCTCAAACTAAGTGTGTATTTCATCAGAAGAGAAGAAGATTATATTCTTTGCCAAAATGAATTTATAATGACAATTTGACCATGGTTGAATTTTCTTCCAGTTACATGATATATATATATATATATATATATATATATATATATATATATATATATATATATATATATATATATATTATGGATAGAATTTAATGCCAAAATATATATTTACATATACCGACATATGGCCTTATCAGCTATGAACATGTCTGCAGTCAGTGTGAACCACCCATTTCTTGATCTTCATTCAATAAGCCAAGCCATAAGTGAGTGAGAATATATATATATATATATATGTGTGTGTGTGTGTGTGTGTGTGTGTGTGTGTGTGTATATAAAGTGAGTTAAGGTTTCTTTACTTACTTAAAACTCTTCCCTGTCTCATAATATTTGTTATATTTAGCATAAGAATTTATATGCCAATCTTACAACTATTATGGGACAGTGGTCATACTTCTTTTCTGCCTCCTATTTCACAATTTCTTTATTTCCTGTTATTTCTTTTCCTTTACCTTCCTGCTCCTCATACCCCTCCTTCAAGTGATCCACCATTGAATCTATCCTCATTAAATGAAGTCTTAGGAATTGGAACCAGGCCAACCATGGGCACTGAAATGGCCACTCTCAGTGGCAGATAACAACAGTGTTCAAGGTAGTGGCACCCCACCATTTCCAGAGTAAAATTCTTCAATTTTCTAAATTGATACAGGAAAAGAAGAAGAGAAGAAAGAGAGATGGAGAAAGAAAAGCCAGTTCAAAATGCATTTAAATAGCATTCATCTATCTCATTAAATTTGGAGAAATGGAACCTTTGTTTCTATTGCACTACAGGCAAATGGAACCTTTGTTTCTATTGCACTACTATTCTCAACTGATTGAGTCTCATTGGGTGCCCCATTCATTCGGCCTTGTGCCACATCGAAGTAAAGAGCTTTGTAAATTACTATTCTCAACTGATTGAGAGTTTTAAAGCCAAGGTACTTGATATTAGCCAGAGATTTTCCTTTTTGGTCAGACAAGAAAACTAAATCCATTAATAATATTAAGTTGTTCAGAAAATACTGATCTTAGTATAAACTGTTTAAATTCTGTTTGAATATTATTTCAATTGTCGTTATATAAAAAAAAAGTTTCCATTCCTAAGGATTAAAGTGTCTTAATTCTTTATCACTTCTTTCAGAATTTGATTTTGAAGGTTATAGGCCCCTAGTCATAAACATGTAAATAGAAGAGATGTGTTTACTTTTCAAGCTTCGTCATAATTTTGCTTCATGAAAATGCTCGGTCACATGTTGCCAAGATGACCCTGAGGAAGATCAATGACTTGAAATATGAGACTTTTCCACATCCACAATATTCTCCCAATCTCTCATCCATTGACTACTGTTTCTCTAAGTATCTGGACACTTTTTACACCAAAAAACATTCTGGTCTAAAAGAGACGTAGAAGCTGAAATTTAAGATTTCTTACCATCAAAACCTTTAGAGTTTTATAATACATTTATAAATAACCTAGTAAATCTTTGGCAGAAAAGCAAAGATCTCCTGGGATTATATTCTGACCTATTTCTGAAAAAATGAATTTAAACTGTCTTTTAGACAGTTTAAATTCATTATTTCAGAAATAAAATTTTATCCAAAATTTGGACAGCATTTTCCAAACAACCTAATATGATGGAATAGTGATATCTTTCAAGATCTTGTTTATGATAACACTATCTGAAGAGTATAAGTGTTTCTTTTAGAAAAGATATACACATTGGAATTAAATACTTGACAGCAGTCAAGTGGCCTGTGGTGCTTTCTAAGAGGCCAGCCGAAAATTTCAATTTTTTTTAAAGAAAAGGCTTTTTTACTGACCCCCCCCCCCAAGTTTTCCCTCTTTCTAAGGTAGATGCTTACCTGTATGGTATTCTGCAATGAAAATGATGGAGGTACCTTCAACATAAAATGACTGAATTCTTTTAGTACCTGATCATGTGTCATGTCTCATATGGCCCACTTTTGAAAAAGGTTGCTGATACCTTTGGTTTAGAGCAACCCATTTTGCTCCAATTTCTTACCAAAGTGTATACACAGCATGACTCATAAATACATACATATTTTGTTTCCTCACCAAATTAAAAGTCAAAGAATATGATTTAATAAAGATCATAAACAACTTAAATATGGGGAAAAAATAATAACTGTCAAGTCTAACCAAAGCAATAAAAAAATAAAAAAAAAGCAAATGTTTCTCTCCCTTGATACAGAAAGGCTTCATTTTTGTGAAATTTTGTGAAGTCACAAATCTATTCATATGGTGCTATTACTATAGCATAAAATTTTAAATGCACCATATTTTAGAAAAAGTGAATTTTCTTCTAAACCAAATATACAAGGATTTTGTTATTTCAAAAGGACTATTATGCAAGGAAGATATATCATTAGATATTATTTATTACTAAACTCTATAGGAATGAAACTCTGGAACCAAAAATGAAATTGCATAAATATATTTATATATATATATATATATATATATATATATATATATATATATATATAAGTCCCAAAATAGATACACCTCTTATATATATATATATATAGTACAAACTATTATATATATATATATATATATATATATATATATATATATATAGTACTCTTATTGATTATATATATATATATATATATATATATATATATATATATATATATAGTACACCTCTTATATATATATATATATAGTACTCTTATATATATATATATATATATATATATATATATATATATATATAAAAGAGGTGTATTTATTTTTGAACTTCTAAGCGTTCCTGGTTGGTAGAAGGACTGAACAGTTTCTTTTCACCATAATTTTGATGGTCTGACGGGGACATGTGCTTTCAATGTGACTTGAGTAAGTCCCTCTGTCCTATAATAGTTGCTATAATAGCATATACATTTCATCCACTAAAAGTAACAATTACTATGGGACAGAGATAGTAATTTTGAATAAGTAAAGAGATCTTAAGTTCACACACACACACACACATATATTTGAATATATATATATATATATATATATGTTAGGATAGAATAGACACAGACTCAGCGGTGCTTGGTAATTGTCAATTTTTTGCCACTGCCATTATCAGAATATTCTTGCTTATTTTCTATATCTATGCTATCTTAGATCTAGATATGCTCTATCACCAATACTAGTGTGACGGGGAAATTGACTAAAATCCCTAAACGGGACTTTATTTTCGCACGTGTGAAGACGGGGCAGGTTGGCACTTGATCCCCTACAGAAATAAGTCCTGTTCAGAGTTCTTTTCTCAGGCAGATAAGAACTGGCATATTACGTGAGGGAATAATTTAGGTCCAGACTGGCCACCGCTGGCAAAGGGGTCCAAAATTTCACACTATCACACACCCACCAGGCCGCTAAACTTCTTTCCCTTAGATAATAGAAGAATACGGGCCTATAGGTCTTAGTTGTAATAATATTAATGTTGTTGTAGCAGTCGGCAACTTCGGTTTCCCGTGTGATACTTTAGGAATTAATAGGACAGTTCTAAGCAAGATAATGTAAGGCGAATAGAAGCTGAAAGGAAAGCATGGAATAATAACATAGACCACTTGGTAAAATGAAAATACATAGGTTCTTTACTACGGTTATATATATATATATGTTCAAAGTGTCAAAAATATATTATAGGATAGTCCATGAATATAAATGTCTTTTCTTGGCTTTTATCCTTTTTCAAATTGAGAGAGAGAGTGGTAACAAAATTTGGGTGTAACGGAAAAATGTCCCAAAGTTACTTATCTTATTTTTTTGACGGGGTTCCACTGGAGAATTTCTCTTCTTTCACGGGCTAATAGACTTTGTACTGTTTTTAATGCTGGCTTGAAGGATTTTGGAGTTCTTCGTGTCTCAGTCTTTTTGTCTTTAGCCCGGAGTAAAATGGCTATCGTCCGTCTGCCACGAGCGTTGCTCAGAAACTACCTTTTTGTATTTACTTCCGCTGAGGGGAAGGGAACCCCACTTCCGTTTGGGGTCCCCGCCAATCATTTGCTTCATTTTTCTTTCCCCTTCCGATGTCCGGCGACCCAAGGTCACTTAAGTGCGAACATCTGCGTGACCCACATTCTTTCCTAACGGTCACTTTTTGACTGCTAGAAAGCGCTAATAGCAACACGGGATGGTAGTATCATTCCTACCTCTTCGTCTCCGTGAGCCATCACGTGACACTAGGCACACTTATAAATATAGCAAATTACATTATATATATATATATATATATATATATATATATATGTACACATACATTATAATAATGATAATAATAATATATGAATGAGTGGGGAAGGTAATCCACTGGGAATTGTGCAAGAAATTGAAAATTTGATCATACTGCCAATTGGGATAAGTACAAATCAGAATCCGTCCTGGAGAATGAGGCGCACAAAATTCGCAGTTTTTTTTAGATAAAAACAGATCACCGAATCCCAACCAGAAGACCAAACCTAGTGATAGTTAACTCAAAAAAGTGAACCTGCCAATTAGTGGACTTTGGCTGACCACAGAGTGAAAATAAAAGAAAATGATAAAAGAGACAATACTTAGACCTTGCCAAGAATTAGAAAAGTAATGGAACATGAAGTTGACAGTGATACCAATTGTAATTAGTGCACCTGGAATGATCACCAAAGGCTCAGTAAGAAGCCAGGAAGAGATGGAAATCAGAGGACGAGCTGAGACCATCCAAACTTACAGCATTGTTAAGGTCAGCCAAATTACTGAGAAGAATTCTGGAGACCTGAAAAGACTTACTGTTTCTCAGACTCCAGTGAAAGGCCATCAGCTAAAGCTGGTGTGAAAAACTCGCAAGGAGTACCGGACATTGTTATAATGGTTAGAGTGTTCGCCAATTGCCCGGGAGACATGGGTTCAATCCCAGGTCGAGCCATACCAAAGACTTTTAAAATTTTACTTGATGCCTCCTTGCTTAACACTCAGCATTATAAGGTACGGATCAAGGGTAAAGTGGAGAAATCCACGGAAAGGAGTAGCGCCCTTCCCGACACCTTGTTGTAGTAGCTATTGAAAAGGGAACCTTCAGGTCACCCTCAACTATGGTTGCCAAATTTACTTTACTATATGTCTATTCAATACATGTAAATAGCATCGATACAGAATCAATAGTGTCTAGTGAGGGAGTCCCCATAGTGTAATGGTTAAAGTGTTGGACTGTGGCCTCAAAGTAAGCGAGTTTTAACTCTAGTCACGCTGTTACATTCACTTTTGGACTAATATCTTTGAGAAAGGTATGGTTTGGTTGTTTAATGGTATATCAACTCTTTGTAGGTTATTTAATGCCAAAGCTATTCTCCTAGAAGAACAGTAGTGGTACTATTTAACCCATAGCTGGGAGGATAAGGGGGTTTTATACCTTTCCCAAGGGTATTTGCCCGAAAGTGAATGTAATAATGCGACTGGAGTATGAACTCGCGTACTTCGATTCCACAGTCCATCGCTTTAAACATTTCACCACGAGGACACCCCCGAGAAAGGTATGTAATGCCTTATCCCACAGCTATAGGTAAATAGTATCACTGCTGTTCTTCTAAAAGGATGGCTTTGGCATTAAATAAACCATGCAAGTTAATATGCCATTAAACAAAGAAACCAAACCAAGTTTAAAGGTTGTCCATTTTTTGCTGATGCTATCAACAAACATTCTTGGTGATTTTCTGTGTCTATCCTAACTTAGATCAACACATGCTCTTTCATAAATATTGAGCACTCTTTAATTCCAAATATAGCAAACTATAATACCGATATATATACATTTGGGAGGTGCCCGTGGTGTAGTTATTATCGTCGTAGGAAATGGACACGGCGACACGAGTTCAAATCCTGGACGTGACTAACTGCATTTCACATAGCACTAATATCCTTGGGAAAGGTATGAATCCAATTATTCTCCCTCCAGCTATGGGTAAATAGTAGGACAGACTGGGTTCTTCAGCCTTGGTTAGGCAACTAGTCTAGGAGAAGGAAAACTCTGAATTCAAACCTGTTAAACTCCACTTAAAAAATTGACCTTGTGTCATATCCTGCCCGAGCGGAGGGTTGGTAAATAGTATATAGTATATATATACATATATATATATATATATATATATATATATATATGCACACATATAAATAATAACCCAGTAGGGGGATGTGGAGTACCCCTTAATTACCATCACTCCCAGGTCCACACCAACCCAAAGTGATCGCACCTGACAGGGTCCAGTCTATGGATCAAATAGATCAGTTTGAATAAATGAGTGCAAACAAGTGACTTGTGTAAAGTTAAATTGACTTGTTTGAAATAGAACTGTTTGATCATTTCACTGTGTGTAAGCAAATGACTGATATTTAATTGAATTGTTATGATACATAGCAATGCTTGGAACCATTTAACTTTGCTGACTAATGCTAAATTGAATTGTTAGAAATAGAACTGTTGGGTCATTTAATTGTGTGTATCTACAAAATATATTTACAACTCATGTATTTAATATATACGCAAAAACAGGATTTGGCATTAAATAACCAACAATGGTTGATATGTCATAAAACCCAACCAAACTAAATATATATATAATAATAATGATTTCCATTATATTTTATGTATGTATTTTATATATTTGAAGAATAATTTAACTCGACCGGGACATTGGCCCAGCGGTTAGAGTGTTCGCCAATGGCCCGGGAGACCTGGGTTCAATCCCAGGTCGAGTCATACCAAAGACTTTAAAAATGGAACTTGATACCACCTTGCTTAACACTCAGCATTATAAGGTACGGTTCAAGGGTAAAGTGGAGCAATCCTGGGAATGGAGTAGCGCCCTCCCCTACACCTTGGTGTAGTAGCTATCGAAAAGGGAGCCTTCGGGTCACCCTCGACTATGGTCGCTAACTTTACTTTTACTGTAACACTATCTCAGTTCCATAATAGTCGCTACATTTGTATATATATTTCATATACTTATTTGAACTAATATTATAGAACAAGCAAGTATCAATAGTTTTTATGAATCTAAAAAAGCAAGTAGATGTCAGTAAGAACTCTAAAATTGATGATCACCAACAACTTTAAAAAATGTCCATCAAAATCTTATAATAAGCTGATAGCATCAAAAAATGTGAAGCCTGTATTTAAGCAAAACCAGGAATTCTGGGAGCAAGCAAGACTGAATGACACTAAGTATGCATTGGGAAAATATTAAGTAGGGTAAAGCACATGGTAATTTTTGAGATCTCTGACTAAAATGGTACAAGTCTGGGATACAGGCAGAAACAAGATGAAAATTTGTGAAAATAATGACAGAGAATGGACAGGAATAATAGAAATTGTTAGATATCAAGGAGAGGTTTTTTTTCTTTTCTTTTCTTTTCTTTTCTTTTCTTTTTAAGGACAGGGTGTGTTAGAATGTCTACGAGCAGAGAGGAAGGGTGCCATTTGTCTCTTCTGTAATCAGTGGATGAAGAGATCCAGTAATGGCAGCAGAAGTTCTATAGCATATTCCAAATCAGAAGGCAGTCTCTGATAAGCCAGTATTTTTACATGATGACATTGAGAGGAGATATTTGGAGATAGCAACGATCTGAGCAAAGTAATCGGTAATTGCTATCACAGAAATGGAATAGCACTAGGACAATAGTAATAACAATAATGATAATAATAATAATAATAATAATAATAATAAGAAGAAGAAGAAGAAGAAGAAGAATGCATAAGACCAAAATACACTCCCTGTTCTATATCCAGAATAATAAAAAAAAGTTAAGGCAATAAATCACAAATCGTTTATACGAAAGTACAGAGATATAGATGTATTTCTCACTAAATTATAGTAGAGATAATAATTCACTCATAAAGTCAAGCTCATAAAGATTATAATGAAAATTTCACTTTCACTTTCTCTCTCTCTCTCTCTCTCTCTCTCACTCTCTCTCTCTCCCTCTCACTCTTTCTCTTTCTCTCTTCATGTTTATACATATATCATCTATCAATGTATATATTTCTATCTATTTTTCTATCTATACACACACACACACACACGCATATATATATAATCAAGTTGATTTCTTTGGGATAGAAAAAGATATATATATAGAGACAGATAGAGAAACAAACAGAGAGGCATATCTATCTCCCTCTCTCCCTCTCTCTCTATATATACATATATATATATATACATATATATATATATATATGTATATATATGTGTGTGTGTGTGCGTGTGTGTGTGTATGAGAGTGGAAAGATATGTCTGTCTCTGTGTTTCCCTCTCTCTCCCTCTCTTTCTCTCTTTATATATACATAATATTAGTTTTATTTTAATCTAATATTAGTTAATTTTAATATTAGTTTTAATACTAGTTTTAGTCAATATTAATTTTAATCAAATACTGCATTTCTATAACAGTATTATCATTATATCATATTATTGATGATAATTAAATATTTCATTTTTGATGAAAATATTTTTTTTCAATAATTATATTGATTTTTAATAAGAATTCTTGATACTAATATACCTTATAATACTAAATTTAATCTTATATTAGTTGAATTATAGTTTTAAACAATATTGGTAATTTTAATCAAATATTAAGTATATTTTTTAATTTTTTTTATGTTAGTCGTTTCTTAAAGAATGCAGAAAAATATCTTGAATCCCATACATATACATATTGTAACAGATAAAGTTATAGATTGATTTAAAATTAATGGCAAGGGATATTTTATTAAAAGGCTAAAGCACAAAATTTGAATCATGCATTTAAAATAGTGTTGATTTTTTAGTGAAAATATTTGAACACAGAATACGGTTAACTGTTATTCAAGAATTCATGGTGGGGATGGGGATCTTGAAACCTGTCAACTGACGATGCTAAGGCCCTATTGCATATATTAATTTATGCATCTATCTAAAATGTGTACATATGAGTTTGTATAATATGTCTATGTGCATATTTTGATTTTAGGATGTTAGGGACAAAAGGTAAACACAGGAAGAAGATGGAGGTAATAGTTGCAGTCAATGCTTACAAATTTAGTTAAATACAAAACTGAAAAAATTACTTAAGTACCTGACAATCAATAGAGATATTGTGAAACTGACAGTTGTGATGGGTATGATTTAAGTGTTAAAATTTTTCTTTTAAATGAATTTTTAAAATCCTTTCTTGAAATTTGGTTTTAAAACTTGATTTTAAAATTATCACCATATGAGTGACTTTATCCAGATATCTGACAGTTGTATATCTTTAAAATATATTGTAGCATCTATCTATCTATCTATCTATCTATCTATTTATCTATCTATTTGTTTCTGTCTCTGTCTCTGTCTCTATCTGTTATCTCTCTCTTTCTCTGTATATATATATATATATATATATATATATAAAAGAAAGGATGACAGGATATCTGTCAGTTGTATATTGTTTAAATATATTTTAATACTTATCTATCTATCTATCTATCTATCTAAGTTTGTCTGTATATCTGACAGTCAGACATACAGATTTAAAAATATAAACAGGAGACAGACATCTTGTGGTGTTTTCCTAAATATATATATATATATATATATATGTATAAAGGAAAAGACTACAAGATGTCTGTCAGTTGAATATTTTAAAATGAATTTTAATATCATCTTTCTCTCTCTCTATCTCTCTCTCTCTCTCTCTATATATATATATATATACATACATATATATATATATATATATATATATATATATATATATATATATATATAATCTTGATTTCTATTCTAATGATAGATGTCCATGTACATTGATGCCAACACTATTACAAACACAAAGTAATGGATACATAAAACTCATCCCAAATGTTATCTTTAATGCAAATGTCATCAGAAATGATTAAGCAATTTTTAAATGCTGAACTTATAAACATGAGCTTGTTTATATTTCTTCATCTGTATCTATGTGCAGGTGATTTTTATCCAATCTTAACTTATCCAGGTATCTTTGAAAGTGAATATCTTACAACGTTAATAGTCTTTTTATAATTCTAAAAGAAATATAAATATCTATACAAAAAAAGACAGAGATGAATTTTCAAGAGATTGTAGGGAATTCAGATATAATACACAATGAATTTAAAAAATACTTTGATATAAAAAAAATGGATTAAAAGTTAACTAACTAGAAAGACAACATGGCTGCCCTAAAAGTTATGAAACAGAGTTTTAAAGAATTTTAACGGTTGTTTTTGTTTTATTTTCTTAAAAGCTGCATAAATAAAAAGACCCCCAAAATCAAGATATACAAATTATAAGATTATTATTTCAGTTGTGCATTCTTTTTTTTTAAATTAAAAGAAAAATTAAAATAGAAGCAGTTGCAAGAATATAATTTCAGTAAAAAAAAAGAAAAGAGAGAAATTTTTCATAATACACTAAGAAAGTCAAATCTGATTTATGATTTGAGCAAGTGAAGCGTGCAAATATTAAGAAAATCTTTTTGTTTTTATTAACTCTTTAGATTTTGCCTTCTCTTGTGAGTTTTTTTTTTTGTGCAGCATAGAAATAGAGATTTTCTCCTGTGATTCAAATCTTCATTTTTGAAGTCATTCAATCTATTTTTTTCTTAAATTAAAGAAGAAGGCCATTGCCAATAACCTGTTGCAAGTTTCCTGTTTTAGGGATATGTGCTTATATAAAAGCAGGATTTTAAAACGTGTAAGAGAACAATCTTATACTTTAATGAAGCTGATTGGTTAGTTTTATGGCTGGTCAACTCTTTTTGGGTAATTTAATGCTGAAATTAGTCTGTTTTCAGCAATTATATTGTTTCAAGTAACTATTTAATAATAATGATCATTTGTTTGGAAAAAATAAATTAGGTATATGGACAACCCAGAATTTGTCTTGGAGAATAAGACAAACAAACTTTTCTGTGATTTTGTGATAGAAGCAGATCATCTAATCTCAGCCAGAGGATCAGATCTAGTGATAGACAACAACAAAAAAAAAAAGAGAACCGGCTGAAAAGTGGATTTTGTCATCTCACCAGACAACAGAGTTAAATTAAAAGAAAGCGAAAAGAGAGATAAATACCTGAACCTTGCTCGAGAGCTGAAAAAAGCTATGGAACATGATGGTGACAGTTCACTTGGAACATTTCCCAAAAGGATGGTTAAAGAGAATAGAAGACTTGGAAATCAGAAGACAAGTGGAGACCATCCAGACTACAGCATTATTAAGATCAGCCAGAATACTTGGAAGAGTCTTGGAGACTTGAGGAGACTTTCTGTCTCTCAAACTCCAGTAAAAAAAGCCATCAGCTAACACTGGTGTAAAAAACTCTCGGCGAATGATAATAATTTTACATAAATTTAATAATGATATCATCATTTGTTTAAACAAAGCAAGAGAGTTTCAAGTATTTCTATGTAATACTAATAATTTGCGCACAATTACATAGTTTCAAGTAACTGATAATCCTTGTAAATAATTATAACTTCAACTAACAATTCTTAAGAGAAATAATTTGCACCTATTTATATGGTATAAAATATTTCTAATCCTGATAATTTTCCAAACAATCTATTTGACCCATGCATGAAACTCTCTACCCTGGGTCAGCGAGGACATGTTGGTTGGTAGGTTGGTTGGGTTTTATAGCATATCAACCTTTGTAGGTTATTTAATGCCAAATCTACTTTAATTTAAATAATCAGTTCTATTTCAAACAATTCAGTTTAGCGTGAGTACACAGTTTAATTGTCAAAAACATTTCTATTTCAAGCGATTCAGTTTAGTTAAACAGTTATAATTAAACTGGATCAGTTTAGTGTAAGTATAGATTTTGTTTACACACGGTTAAATATCAAAAACATTTCCATTTCAAACAATTCAATTTAGCATACCAAAACAGTTCCATTTCAAACAATTCAGTTTAGCATAATTATGCAGTTTAAATGTAAGTACACAGTTTGTCAAAAACATCTCTACTTCAAGCTATTCAGTTTAGTAAAATAGTTCTATTTCAAACAATTCAGTTTAGTACAAGTACAGTTTTTGTCCACCCACAGTTAAATGTCAAAGCAGTTATATATCAAGCTTTTCAGTTTAGCATAAGTACGCAGTTTAGTTCTATTTGATGCATAGATAGGACCCTATCGGGTGCTACCACTCCAAGCCAGAGTAGATATGGGAGCGATGGCAATGAAGGGGTGCTCCGCATTCCCCAAAGCTCCAGCATCATTGACACCTCACCATCAGATTGTTTAGTCATATCTAAGACACTCATTGTTGGGGGTATTACTCCTCTGCAGAGGTGCAGTTAGTATATTCTACTGCCCAAGCCGGCTGGGCAATACACAGAGTTAAATGTAAAGTTTTATTTCAGATAATTCAGTTAAGCATAAGTATGTAATTTAGATGTCAAAACAGTTCTAGTTCATGCAATTCCTTTTAGCATAAGTATGCTGTTTAAATATCAAAACCGTTCTATTTTAAACAATTCGGTTGAGCATAAATACACAGTTTAAATACAAAAAACAGTAAACTCCCAAAACCATGGTTTAGTTCTATAGAGAGCTTATTTTCATTTGCTTTCATGAGTCATTTATCAGGCTATAACTGTGCACAATTTTCTTCAATAGGCAAAGATAATGGCTATTGATGGTTTGCAAACAAAGAATATTTAGCCAATCAGCTCCTTCTCTAGTTACCTCTAGCCAACTGCAGAAAAACTAAGTTGATTGGTTGGTTGTTTGTAGGTTATTTAATGCCAAATCCATTTTTATATAAATAATCAATTCCATTCAAACAATTCAGTTTTGCATGAGTATACAGTTTAATTGTCAAAAGCATTTCTATTTCAAGCTATTCAGTTTAGTCAAACAGTTCTAATTCAAACAATTCAGTTTAGCGTAAGTACAGTTTCAAAATCAAAAACAGTTCTATTTCAAGCAATTTAGTTTGACATAAGTACACAGTTTAGATGCCAAAACAGTTCAATTTCAAGTGATTCAGTTTAGCATAAGTACACAGTTTAGATGTATAACAGTTCTATTTCTAGTAATTCAGTTTAGCATAAGTACGCAGTTTAGTTCAATTTGACTCATAGATAGGACCCTATCAGTTGCTACCACTCTGGACCAGAGTGGACCTGGGAGCGATGGCACTGAAGAGGTACTCTGCATTTCCCAAAGCTCCAGAAATACTGGAACCTCACCATCAGATTGCTTAGTGTCATATCTAGGACACTCGTTGAGAGAAGGTCTTACCCCTCTGCAGAGATGCAGTTGGTGTATTCTACAGCCCAAGCCAATTGGGCAAAGAAAAACAAAGTATGATATATTAGTTTCTGCATTCTCAAGGGCACAAAACAAATAGGAACTATAAATATGAAGATCTTAGTTTAAATAAACTCATGAATTTTAATGATGCAACATCTCACAAATATTGAGCCATTGTCAAATGTTTGTATCTTTAGCATGAAATATATCAGGAGTGTCATCACATTTTGGGGCTGTAAATAATGAATGCCTACTTCTGATGAAAGGACAAGAGCTAAGCTATAAATATTATTGTCCCCCCCCCCATTTGTCAAATTTCTCTATGCAATTCTAACTGTGCATTTAAGATGTAGAAAAGTGAGGAAGAAGCAAGTAAGAGAGAGAAAGTCAAAGAATGGTAGTGAGGGTTATAATGTTCTTTAAGAAGAGAAGGAATTTTTTTTTTTAACTGATTGAAAAATACCCATATGAATAGTGAGTAAGAATGAGAGAGAGAGAGAGAGAGAGAGAGGGAGATTAATAAGGTTTTTGAAGAGAGAAGGAATTTAGTAAAGTGATGACAAGAGAAGCGTAAAGAAATAGAGAGATGGGTGTATATTGATATGAAGAGAAAGTAAGAGTTAGAGACATTGATAATATTTCTTAAAGATCAAGATTTTATGAAGACAGGTTAAGAGTGATATATATATATATATATATATATATATATATATATATATATATATATATCATCCACAGACAGATCTGTTTCGTTCTATCAGAACTCATCAGTGTGGCTAGACAGTAGCAACCCATAGCTGGGATCAAAACCCGGTTTGACTCAAACGCCAAGCCGAAGCCTCTAACCATTCAGCCAGGAGCAGCCATTAGCTGTGAAGTAAATTTTAAATGGTTATGAATCACAATTACTATTGTTTACATACATCCGTTCAACGGCTGCCGAGACCTAAATTCAAATACAAAGAGGCTTGCAATGAACGCTAATGGCAACATGATTACTTCTTCGCCAGAGAACTCAACCTTACGGGGGTAGGGGAGTATATATATATATATATATATATATATATATATATATATATTTGCATCCAGACTGTTACAAACTCTTGTTGGGTTATTTAATGCCAAATCCATCCTTCTAGAAGGACAATAGTGATACTATTTAACACATAGCTGGGAGGTTAAGGAGGTTCATACCTTTCCCAAGGGTATTTGTCTGAAAGTGAAAGTGCAACTGGAGTTTGAACTTGCTTACTATGATAACACAGTCAAGGAATTTTTTAAAGAGACAGAAGAATGTCCATATGAATAGTGAGTTAGAATGCAAGAAGAAAGAGAGGAAGAGAGTGAGAGAGCAATAAGAGAAGGAATTTTGTCAAGTGATGAAGAGAGAAGTGTAAAGAAACAATAAGATGAGAGAGACAGTGACACAGAGAGAGACAGAGAGAATGTATTTCAAAGGGAGAGATAATAGAATGTCAATATGAACCAAGGGATTGGTTTGGTTTATTTGTTTAATCACATATTAATTCCTTATGAGATATTTAATGCTGAAATTTGATTAATTTGTAAGTGGTGATTACAATTATAACTATTTATACTTTCAATATTCCATTGCTATAATTTTCTTTTCAAATCACACATTTTTTATTTGATTATAATAATAATATTTTTTGAACAGTTATGTAGTATCATTAAAGTAAAGTTGGCGACTTTAGTCGAGGGTGACCCGAAGGCTCCCTTTTCAATAGCTACTACACCAAGGTATACAGGAGGGTGCCATTCCTTTTCCTGGCCTGCTCCACTTTACCTTTGATACTTACTTTATCATGCTGAGTGTTAAGCAAAGCGGCAACAAGTACTATTTTTTGAGTCTTTGGTATGACTCTACCAAGGAATGAACCCCGGTCTTTTGGGCCATTAGCGAACACTCAACTCATTAGACCAATTGACTGGACCAATGGCCTCATGAGTAGAGTGTTCGCCAATGGTCCAGGAGACCGGGGTCCAATCCTAGGTCGAGTCATACCAAAGACTCAAAAAATGGTACTTGATGCCATCTTGCTTAACACTCAGCATGGTAAGGGTAAAGTGGAGCAGTCCAGGGAAAGGAGTAGCACCCTCCCCTACACCTTGGTGTTGTAGCTATTGTAAAGGGAGCCTTTGGGTCACCCTCGACTAGAGTCGCCAACTTTACTTTTTTTTATATAGTATCAAGTATTTCTATCTATTACTAATAATCTATGCATAACTATACAGTTTAAAATAACTATTCCTATTTAATAATAATCATTTGCTTGCACATAGTTATGTCATTTTAACACCAATCTAACACCAATAATTTGCAAGCAATTATATAGTAATAAATAAATAATATTAATCCTGGAGAATGAGATGCACAAAATTCTCAGAGATTTTGAGATATGAACAGATCCCCTAATTTTGGCCAGACAAACAGACCTAGTGATAGTCAACAAAAAAAGAGAACCCGCCAAATTGAGGACTTTGCTCTACGAGTGACCCACAGAGTAAAAATAAATGAAAGTGAAAAGCGAGATAAGTACCTAGACCTTGCCAGAGAACTAAAAAAACTATGGCCTGAATACTGAGAAGAGTCCAAGAGACTTGAGAGACAGAGACAGAGACAGAGTATGGGAAAGAGAAAGGAATGAAATATGAAGAAAGAGTAAGAATGCAAGAGAGAGAGAGAGAGAGAGAGAGAGAGAGAGAGAGAGGAAGAAAGAAATAAGGTTCTTTAAAGAGAGATGGAAAGATGCCAATATGATAAGAAGGTGAGAGAGAGAGAGAGAGAGAAAGTGATAAAGTAATACGTTTCTTTAAAGTGAAAAGAAATTCATTTGATGTGAAAAAAGAAGTGGGAATAAATAGAGAGATAGAAGTATGTTGATATGAAAAGTGGATGTAAGAGTTTTACAAATAAGAATTCATATTGTCTACTGAGACAGGTAAGTGTCAGAACAAAATGAATCAGAAAATATGAATAAATACTGATGTGAAAGACAAGGTGTCCAAAATAAATAAATATAAATATGAATATTTATAAATAATAAAAACTATGCAAATCCTTGTGGGATTTTATGTCACATCAATATCTACATGAGTCATCAGTAAATAAGGAAACATAATTTTAAAAAAAATGAAAACAAGACTTTCTTTTGGGCATTTTTTTACAAAACCATGGGGATAAAAGAAACAAGCTGAAAGTCTGATGGCTTTTACCTCCCATCCCCCTACTTCAAATGTGGTACTCAAACTGAACGTAGATGCATTACTTGGTGTCACTAGTCAATTCTATTTGAAGTCAGTCTTCCATGGAGTATTATTCTCAATTGATTGTTTTGTCGACTAGTGTTTTTTCTTTGTTTCTAGTGTTTAATATGTCTAGCATTACATTACTTAGTGTTACAAGTCTATTCTATTTGTGTTGAGGCTCCCGTTCTGGAGTCTTCCATATAGTATTATTCTCAATTTTGTTTTGCTGGGCTTTTTTTCTTGTGTTTAATTATATGTCAAGCATTACATTTCTTAGAGTTACTAGTCAATTCTATTTGGAGCCAGTCTTCCATATAGTATTATTCTCAATTTTGTTGACTGAGCATTTTTAGTGTTTAATCATGTCTAGCATTACACTACTAGTAGTGACAATTTTAATTCTATTTGGGGTTAGTCTAGAATGATTTAGACTTCTTCGGGCATTTATTTGTTGTAGTCAGTAACATTCAGGGAATTGAATCATTTTTAAATATCTTTTAAATTGTATTTGACTAAATTCCTTTGCTGAGGAATTCTTATTATCTATATTATTTATATATCTTGGACTATTGTCCTTTTCTTGTTTGCTATTCAAACAACGCTTTAGGTACCATACCCTCTAGATTTCTTCCAGTAACTTTTATCATAGCCAGCAACCTTCAGGGAATTGAATCATTATAATATCAATACCTTTTAAATTGTATCTGTTTACATTTCTAAGATGAGCTCTTGCTATTATTTACATTATTGTCATGATTCAGACTATTGTCCTTGAATTGAATGTTATATTCACAATATTTTCTCCATTGTACTTTCTTGCCTTCTTCCTTTGTCTTTATCAAAGTTGGTAACCCACAGGGAATTTTAAACCAAATTAAAAAACACCTGAAGAAACCCAGAACCTACAGTGGTCAATATGTAATGAGTATAACAACCAAGATAAAGAAGGGCGGTGTCCTCACGGCATAATGGTTAAAGTGTTGGACTGCGGGATCATTATAAGCAAGTTCGAACTCCAGTCACCCTATTACGTTGACTTTCGGACAAATACCCTTGGGAATTCGTTCAGATGCTGTGTTCAGGTAAATTCAGTGAATTTTGAGATTGAATAGATTTAGTAAACAAACGTTTTTATTGTTGAAAAAAAATACTTTTATGTCTATTCTTTAAACTAGTAAAAAGATAGGGGAGAATTGAATAAGGAGAAATAATACAATTTTCTTGCACATCAACGGCTATTTGGGTTTTGTAGAGAAAAATAACACTATATAGCATTGCTAAGTGATTTTTGTATGGATAAGGAAGATAATACTAGAAATGAACAATGAGATAGAAAATAGAGCAAGGTCAAGAGGGAATAAGAAATGAATAAATCTATTTGAGGTACCCAAAAGAAAGTGGCATGAAGTGTAAATAAATGATTGAATTGCTAGAAGAACTAAGAAACAAATGGAGAAATAAAGTGGAAATGAAAAATACAAACAAAGTGATATAGTTTGAGAGATACAGGTAACTGAATTATTTCTTATTTACATTAACATATATATACATATATAAATAAACAAATATATATATGTGTGTGTGTGTGTGTGTGTGTGTGTGTGTGATTGTACACACAAATACATATATATATGGTATAACAGAAGTAATACAATGTTCAATAATGTTGCTCTATTGTTTTTTTTACAAATGTTTACTTCCAATTATTATTGACTATCCAAATATATACACAAGTGTTTATACAAACATACACACACATAAATATGTGTATACATGTATATATATATATATATATATATATATAAATGTATAAATGTGAATATATATATATGTGCATATATACACACAAACATATATATGCATATATATATATATATATATATGTAACACACATATGCATGCACACACACACACACACACACACACACACATATATATATATATATTTATATATATATATATATTAAAGAGGGAGATGGATGTGTATGAATAAAAGAAGATGAAGAAGAAAAAGGAAATAGTTATTAAACAAAAGGGAAAATAAACTACAGATTAAGAGGATTGAAAGGAAATGTTATTGAATTATATATATATATATATATATATATATATATATATATATATATATATATATATATATATATATATATATATATATACAAAGAAAGATGGAGAGAGAGATATACAAAGAAGAAGAAAAAGGGAATATGGGAAAGTAAAAGAACAAATAAAGTGAAAATATTAGACAAATGTGAACAGATTGAAATAGCCAGAGAGCAGCAGGTTACTGAATTATTTTATCATTCTATAAATAAATACAAACATATACATATATATATGTATATATATATATATATATATATATAGAGAGAGAGAGAGAGAAGGAAAGAGAAAGATAAGAAGATAAAGAAAGAGAAGATGATGAAAAAGAATCAGATATATATATATATATATATATATATATATATATATACACACACAGAGAAAGAGAGAGAGAGAGGTAAGGAAAGAGAAACAAAAGAAGAAGAATTAGATAATATATATATATATATATATATATATATATATATATATATATATATATATATATATATATATATATTATCTAATTCTTCTTCTTTTGTTTCTCTTTTGAGAGAGAGAGAGAGATAAGAAGAAGAATCAGATAAAGATCAGATAATATAGTTAAATAAAAGAATTAAAAATTTATGGACAAAAACAATTGACAAAAACTGAGTAAAATAGATAAAAATCTGAGTGAAGGAAACCTCTCTGTGGAGAAATGGGTAGCAAGCTATTTTTACAGATTATTACTACTGCAGTGAATATTTGAGCCAAAGAGAAATGGAATAGGAAAACCAAAGAATATAAGGAAAAAGTTATGTTTGTAAAAAAGAAGTGGGGTTTAAGACAATAACAAGATCAATAAAACAAGAAGCAGTGAAAGAAAGGAGTATGAGGAAGAAAAGAGTAAATAAAATTCAGAGGAAAAAAGAGGTGTGAAAGAAACGCAACAGACAGACAGACAGACAGACAGACAGACAGAGCATTGTTACATTTGTAAAAGAGAAGTGAGAATGAAAATAAGAGAGGCATAAATGAAAGTGAGATAAGAGAGAGAGAGAGAGAGAGAGAGAGAGAGAGAGAGAGAGAGAGAGAGAGATGTAGGGGAAAAAAATTAAACGGTAGAAAGGAACATACGGAAATAAATGCACGGGTTTCTATGAGATAATACCCTTAACACTAAAATATATTTTGTCTGTGAGTGGCTCCAGAATATATTTCTCATAAATAACGCACAAAGATAATATATTTGCATATCTAATTCCAAAGAAGCTACTTGTCATTACAGACGGTTTTTTTTTTGTCTTTTTGGTTGGGGGTTGGTTGTTTTTGTGATATTTTGTTGTTTTTGTTTTTGTTTTTATGGGAATCAATGCAAACATAGGGATTCACAAGATTAGTTCAAGACTTTCTCATAACAACTGCCAAACATGTGCCCATTGTTTTTCTTCAACCTTTAAATGTGTCGGTAAAGCAAACAAATGGGCAACGCTGAAAGCCTCTTTGGGGGATTTACTGAAAAAAAGGTATTATTGCCAGAGATGTCAGAGACAAGTGGTATGCCGTCAAACATGCATTAAGCAAAAGAGGTTTTAATGGAAATTCAGTGTATGTGGCAAATACTGAACACAGATTTATTCTTATGCAAGAGAATAACATACAGCGTTATCACAACCTTTTACAATTGTAAATAGAATATGTTTGATAGGCGTGATAGATGGATGGTTTGGTTTGGTTTGTTGGGTTTTATCGCATATCAACCTTTGTAGGTTATTTAACACCAAATCCATTTTTATGTAAATAATCTGTTCTATTTAAAACAATTCAGTTTAGCATAAGTACACAGTTTAATTGTCAAAAACATTTCCATTTCAAACTATTCAAGCAGTTATATGTAACATTTCAGTTAAGTGTAAATACAGTTTTAATGTTGAAAAACAGTTCTATTTGAAATAATTCAGTTAAGCATAAGCACACAGTTTAAATGTAAGTACAGCTTAATTGTGAAAAACATTTCTATTTCAAGCTATTCAGTTTACTCAAACAATTCATTTTAGCATAAGTAGGCTGTTAGTTCTATTTAACCCATAGATAGGGCCTCTATCAGGTGCTACCACTCCAGGCCAGAGTGGACCTGGGAGCAATGGCAATGAAGGGGTACTCCACATTCCCCAAAGCTCCAGCACTGCTGGAACCTCACCATCAGATTGTTTAGTGTCATATCCAGGACACTCGTTAGGGGTGGGGGTCTTACATTACACCATTACACCACGAGGACACTCCTGGACAAAAATGAAAATTAATTAACAAATAACTGTAACTGTAGATTTCCATACTTTTTTTGTTAGTGATACCTGTTGTGAGAGAACCAGTTTTTAAAATTTTTGAATCCCTCCACTGCACCCACACAATATGGTACAGTATCATACAAAAATTTGGAAAGTACCCACCACAAAATCATGAAAATAGATTTTTTTAATACATATGAGTTGGGTATTTATATCTTCAGTCAAAAGCGCAATACGACAATTGACAAGAAGATGATGATGCTGAGGATGAGATGTTGAATCCTGAGCCAATTGTTCTCCAGTACCAAAGAGGTCAAAGGGGTAATTCACACGTGGCTTAAAAAGCAGCCAAGTAGCTTCAATAAATTGAGTATATATGCCCTCATTCAAATATGGAATACCACTGTAGGTGAGTGGACCTGTATTTGGTATTTATATGGTACCCGACTATTTTACGTTGAAGTTTGTATATTTAGAATAAGGGTGTTTATTCCCCGCAAGTTTCATGTTGAGGTTTGATATAGAGTGTTTAGAGAAAAGGCTGAATAAGCACATGGAAAAGTTAGTGAATGAATAATATGAAACAAATGAGTAAAAGATATGAAACAAATAAAGGTTGTAGAACGGCGCGGACAAAATGAACATTTAAAACAAGGTGACGAACAAAAACAAATTTATATATTAAAATAATAAAATTTACACCACAAATGAGAAGGAAGAAGATTTTGCTGAAGATGAGATTTGGAATCCTAAGACTTTTGTATTTATTCAAATCTGTTTTATAATCTTCTTTCATTATATCTTTTGTAATTACAGAAGAACAGCTTTTACTTTTTGACAGATACTTTATTTATTTTATACATCAGTATTTATAACAATTATGAAACTTCCAAAATCTTATGCAGTTGAAAAATAATAATTAAGTAGAGTTCTTAGTTTAATTAAAGTTTAATAATCTAAAAAAAAAAACTAAAACAAAGGAAATTGTCAGAATTTGACTGATGGTTTCCTTTTTTCTATGTTCTTTTCAGTCTGGCTAATGTCACTTTGATTTGTCGTCAGTGAAAAATAAAATAATAAATAAAAAAGAAATAAAATAGAATAAAATAAAATATTTAATCTCCCAGTATGCTATGCCTGAGACTAACACTTGTGTCAAAGAAATGGATCAAAAAGTCAGTTACAGATGAAATCTTGGAAATGAACAGATGTGTTTAAAATTGATTGTAATTACTATCAACATAGCGTAAACTGTGAATAAGATAATATAAAATAACTTTAGTACTCAACATAAACTCCAAAATAAAACATAATTTAAAATTCAAACTCTTACACAATTCCTTTTTAAACTTATACATGTTTGAAATACTTATTATTTTTATAATTTGTTGAACAACATTGTTTTTTCTTTTTCTTTCTTTTTGAATTCTTCTTTATAATATTCAATAATTAGATGAACCTCATTTGCTATTGATATAGATACTTACAATATGGTGGTAGGAATCTTTTGTTCTAGAACAATTCTCTACTTCTGATTGAAAAAAAAAATCACCCAAAATCAGGGGATTATCTGATTTTTATGAAAATTTTAGTGTTCATTAATTTATTATTGAATTTTATAATCTATTAGTTATTTTATCAAACATGAACTTGCTGAATTTTTCAGGTCACTAAACCTTACCCGCAATATGTGTGTGGCACTATTAAATCAGTAGGGATATAAGATATGGCATATATTTTCTATACATTTTAAAAAGACAAAAGTCTGAAGGTGCACATAAAATAAAGAACTTTAAAAAAAATATAGAGGTTGTTGGAAGAAAACAGTACCCCAAAAGCGATTATTAAATTTTATAAAAACTTAAAATGATGTTTTGGGAGCTTTAATACTATGATTTAATAGAAAATATAATTTTCTGTTTGATTATTGGGGAGAAAATTCTGTATTGATATTAGTTTTGCTTAAAAAGAGAAAGGGGTCTTAAATTAGCATTAGATTTTGATATACTTTTCTCCAATCACAGGTTAAATATAAATACGTTATTAAATAAAGAATATTTTTACTAATTGAAAAATATAAAATTTAAAGCAAGAAACTGGAACCTGTTTTTAGGGTTGGTTGGAGCGGCGGGTAATATTCTCATTTATTTTTAAAACGTAAAAATGTTAAACGAAAAAAAGTATGGACATCTACAGTAACAGTTTTTTGTTAATTAATTTCCAGTTTTGTGCCTTGTATTCAATTTGAAAAATTTGCAATAACTTTCAGTTTCATTTACATTTCACGAGTGTCATATTTTAAAAGATTCTTGTATTTTAGCTTCTTTTTTTCTAAAAGAAGGACATCGAAGATTTAAAAGAAATGCAATTATCTATTTCAGACATTAATTTCTAATTCACAGTAATTCAATATCTTTTATATTCTAATTTATAAACTGCCAAATAAGCATTTAAAAAACTACGTGCTTCTAATGTTACCATGCATAAAAATTTTACAATTTAAGTAAATTATTTATTTAATCTCTGATAAGTATTCCGAAATGTACGAAAAAAATCTAAATCTGGTTATAAAAATAGGAAGTTTTAAAAAAGATAAAAAGTAATGTTTTAGGGATAATGAAAGATTTGTTGATGATTACCAGGTAAAACATAAAATATGTAAAAAGGCAATTAAAAAGTTTTATTATTTTATTATTTCAATGATAAATTGATGATAAATCAAAAATATTTATTTCATTGAGTTTTCTTAATAGTACATTAAAAAAAAACATGTTAATATGCTTATTTTCCTTTTTTAAGATTAAATACAAGTAAAATATAGCTTATAGGATTTTTTATATTAAAAAAAGTTGAATTTTTATGTTGTTGGTCTTCCGTACTAAAAAGTTTTAGCGGTAAATTCAAGCGCAAATAGTCTAAAGTTACAGAAGTCATTTATTTTGACCTACGATTGGATTTTTAATACCATAGTAAGTGATATAGTTATCATGTGTGAGTAATATTTTTATATAAATCGGTTTATTATTGTTTCTAGTTACTAATAAAAAAAACCTCCAAATTTGAAATTTTAAAAAAATTTATTTAACCTATAGTTGGGTAAATTTTTAACTTTTCGTCAATTTAAATGTTTAAAATGTATTAAAAAATAATTAGAGATGTAATGTTATTTTGATTTTAACGCTGATAATTATGATATTACTATCTTTCGTATAAGACTAAAATTTAACCTTGAATAACAACTTTTTAAAAAATTTTTAAAATTCGTTTTAACGGAAAAAAAGAGCGCATTTTTGTTAATACCTACATCAATCTCTTATCGTCCCGTCACCGTAGACTTACCTGATTAGACTCTAAAAATATTTCACTGAGTTTTAAAGTTAATATTATTTTTTTCTTAGCATCTTATATATTCGTGTAATGAACAACTTTTAAAGACGAATTTTTCTACACGAGATAAAAACCAAAGTAAGTTTCGATGTCTCAATGTTTTTGAGACATCGAAGCTTACTTTGGTTTTGGGAGAAACTTTGCCATATCTTCGATCCAAAATGTCCTCGCATAGCCTATACCTAAATAAGAGCTATTAGATAAGATGATTGAGTTTTTATTTAAAACTGTTTAGTATAACATCTGAGCATATAATATGTTCAAATTTTATTAATAGTAAACAAGATTACGTAAGAAGTTCCTTATCTTAACTAAAAGCCTTCAGCCCAGCCGGCTGGGGCTGTAGAATACACCGACTGCATCTCTGCTGATGGGTAAGAACCCCGGTCCCAACGAGTGTCCTACATATAACACTAAACCATCTGATGGTGAGGCTCCAGTAATGCTGGAGCTTTGGGGAATGCGGAGTACACCTTCATTGCCATCGCTCCCAGATCCACTCTGGTCCGGAGTGGTAGCACCTGATAGGGTCCTATCTACATGTCAAATAGAACTGTTTGATATTTAAATCGAGTGCAAACAAAGGATTAATGTTAAATTGAATTGCTTGAAATAGAACTGTTCAATCATTGAACTGTGTGTAAACAAATGACTGATGTTTAATCGAATTGTTAGGGATGCATAGCAATATTTGAAACCATTTGACTGTGTGCAAACGAACGAGTAATGTTGAATAGAATAATTAATATCAAATAGCAATACTTGTAAGCACTTCACTGTGTGCAAACAAATGATTAATATTGAGATAGAATTCTAAGTGTTAGCAATAATTGAAACCATTTAACTATATAGAAACAGAAGCATTACTATTGTATCAACAAATTAGTTCTAACTCATTTAAAAATGAAATTACTGACAAACTAATCTCTTACATATCATGTATATCTATTAAAATGTGTGCAAATAAATGACTGATGTTAGATTGTGACTGTTATATAGCAAAACTTGAAACCATTTCACTGTGTGCAAAAAAATAAGCCTTGGCTCGTTTTAAAATGTTATCAATTAGTAGTTAAGTTGGCGACCGTAGTCGAAGGCAACCCGAAGTCTCCCTTTTCATTAGCTACAACACCAAGTTGTAGGAGAGGGCACTACTCCTTTCCCTGGATTGCTTCACTTTATCTTTGATCCGTACCTTATAATGCTGAGTGTTAAGCAAGGCGGCATCAAGTATCATTTTTTTAGTCTTTGGTATGAGTCAACCTGGGAGTGAAACCTGGTCTCCTGGGCTATTGATGAACACTCTACCCATGAAGAAGGTTGATATGCCATAAAACCCAACCCAGCCAAACCTAATTAAGACCTTTGTTTCGGCATTAGATAGGCAATGTGGAAACACGTCATATAAATGAGAAATTAGACCGTGTCATGGATACAATGTTTTCTCTCTTTATGGCATTGGATGTTGAAGAAATATTTTTGAAAGCTAACATTGCTAAAAGTTCGAGGTTGTTCCCTACACGCAGTATATGATAAAACATTTTTTTGCGGCTAAAAAAATAGAGGTCGTCCATTACATGAAGATATACGGCAGTTTTAATTTCTTGCAATTTAGTGAGAAAACAAACAATTTAAAAAAATTTTTTGTTATACTTTAAAGAATTCTTTGGAGAACTCGACAGAAATAAGCGCTACTCACAAATATCTTTCTCATCCCCCAAGAGATAACAAAAAGGATGATCATTATCTATGTTAAGGTGTATCAAAAGTATTTATTTTTACAGACCTTTTATATGAAGTTTTCATGTACATAGGTGGGTTTTTTAAAATTAAAGCTTTTAATAATTCATCATCACATTGTGCTGCTAGCACGAGTTTCCTTGACTCTTTCTCACCATTCGTTTCTATCATTCATCACTTCTGGCAGGTCCTACCATGACTTTCACTCAAACCACTTTTAATTGTTATCTATTTTCAATAATATGATGGTCTTTCACTGGAGTTTGAGTGACAGCAAGTTTCCTCAAGTCTCCAGGACTCTTCTCAGTATTCTGGCCGTTCTCCACAATGCTGTAGTTTGGATGGTCTCCACTCATCCTCCAACTTCCAAGTCCTCCAGTCCCTTTAATAGTTCTTTAGTTACTGTACCGAATGCACCAATCACAATTGGTATAATCGTCACCTTCATGTTCCATAGTTTTTTCAATTCCCGAGCAAGGTCAAGGTACTTATCCTTCTCTTCACTTTTATTATAATACTCTTTGCAGGTTTTTCAAACCAGTTTTCACTGAAGACTTAGTGACAGCAAGTTGCTTCAGATATCCAGAACTATTCTATCTATTCTATCTGATTTTAACACTGCTGTGGTCTGTTTGGTCTTAATTCTTCCTCTTATTTCCAGTTTCCCTAGTCTCTTTTCAAGACCTTTGGGGACTGCTCCAAGGTCTTCAACTACAATTGGTATCACTAACTCCTACATGTTCCACAACTTTTTCAGCTCTCTTGCAAGATCCTGGTATTGGTCTATCTTTTTGCTTTCTTTTATTTTTACTCTGTAATTTGCTTGAATGACAAAATCTACTAGATTACAAGTTCTTTTTTCTTGTTGCTTAAAACTAGGTCTAATTTTGTGGATTAGATTTAGGAGTTCTCATATTCCTGGAGAATTTTATGCATCTTATTTTCAAGTAAAGATTTTGGTTTGTAGATGTACCACTTGTCAGCATGGCAAAACTTTAGTCTTTTACACAATTCCTAGTGGATCACCTTTCCTACCCAGTCATACCTAGTCTTGTATTACTTTTTGGCCAGTTTGCTGAATTTGTTTATATGATTAACCATTTCACTTGCTATTTCCCAGTATATTTTATTCAGTTTTTCTGGCTTGCGGTTTGATACAAGACTTTTCTAAGTCCTGAAATAAAGAAAGATTTTTCTAAGAAAATTATTGTGCATATTAGATTGAGAGAGTTTTTCTGAGTGCTCAGGAGTACACTCTTATATTTCAGATGGAGATGGATTTCATTGGATTTTCTTTATTTGGGTAAAAACCGGCTCATTGGCCTAGTGGCTAGAGTGTTTGCTAATGGTCTGGGAGACCTGGATTCAATCCCAGGTCGTGTCATACCAAAGACTTTAAAAATGGTACTTGATACCTCCTTGCTTAACACTCAGTATTATAAGGTACAGAACAAGGGTAAAGTGGAGCAATCCAGAGAAAGGGGTAGTGCCCTCCCCTACACCTTGGTGTAGTAGCTATTGAAAAGGGAGCCTTCGAGTCACCCTCGACTATAGTTGCCAACTTTACTTATTTTACTTTATTTTTCTTAATCATTCCCAGTACTTCAGTCAATAATGAAATTGAGGTTTTGTTTCTATGTCACATTCTTGCAATTTCTATTTCTAGGTCTTTGTATTTTGAATGTTTATTGATTGGGAGAGGTTTTATGTATTGTATGTATTTACCCAACCCCTCCAGGATATGACTCCAGGTCAATTTCTAAGCAGAGTAAAGCTGGTTTGAATTCAGAGTTTTCGTTCTATTAGACCAGGTGCCTAAGCAATACAAAAGAACCTAGTCTGCCCTACTATTTACACATAACTTGAGAAAGAACAAATGGATTCATGGCTTTCCTAAGGACATTAGCATGAAGTGAAAAGCAAATAGCCTACTCTAGGATTTGAATTTGGGTTGCTGGTCCTATTTCCTATGACAGTAACCATTTTTCTGCTGAAGTTGTAACCATGATTAAAAACATCTTCTTCAAAATTAGAATGGAAATGTCTTTATAAAAAAAAAATGTTTGTTCTTTATTTGATAATTATAGATAATTTAGTTAAAATTCAACGATTGTTTGATTTTTAGTATTTCTTAATAAAATTTATGTTTTCCCATAAAAAAATTTCTTATGCTACATATAAGTTCTTTGGAACTCTAAACAAAAGAAATAGAAATAAGGCATCAACCTCTTGCTCATAATGGATGGCAGCCATTTGAAAAACACATGTATTTAGTTAATAAAAGCATGTAATTAAGAACACACAAGTTTTTTGTAATTACTGATTATAGCCAGATCCCAATTTATTACACTACATTTACACTGTTATGAATGTAGACTATGCAGATGATCTAGGGCTTCTCACTAATAACTTACCCAAGCTGAATCTCAGCAGCATAGCCTGAAGCAGGCAGCAAGAGTAATTAATTGCTATGTGAATGCAGATAAAACAAAGTTCATGTGTTTTAAACAAGATAGTACCATCTCTACATTAAATGACAAACCTCTGAGATTAGTAGACCATTTCACATACCTTGGTTGCAATATCACATTGACTGAATGTGATGTCAACATAAGCATATGAAAAGCATAGACTGCTATCGACAGGTTATCAACTATATGGAAATCTGATCTCTCTCATAAAAAAATATAATGGAGTTTCTTCCTAGCTGTAGCCATATCAGTACTATTGTATGGCTGCCCCACCTGGGTACTAATGAAGCATTTAGGGGAGAGGCTAGGTGTAAACTACACAAGAATGCTGTGTGCTGTTTGGAACTGATCCTGGAAGCAGCACCCTGTAAAATAGCAGCTGTATGGTTTCCTACCTCTCATCTCACAAACCATCCAAGTAAGACAGACAAGTCATGCTGAATACTGCTAAAGAAGCAGACAAACTCATATTTGGACTCCTACACATGGACATTCGAGTATTGACTGACCTGTAAAGACTTACATTTGTAAGCTCTACACAGAGACTGGATGCATTTTAAAGAATCTGGCAAAAGGGATGGCCAATAGGAACAGATGCCAAGAGAGAGTCAACTTAATATATGCTATCAGCACGACTTGATGATGACAAAGGATTTGTTGATAAAATTAAAATTTATTCAAGCTTGAGGATCCCTTTCTTAGGTGTTAAAGAAATTTCAGATATCTGTGTTCATATGTACAGCCCTTGTTCAAGCAGACAATATGAGTGCAGAAAAGTTCTTATTCCAACCAAGGAAATAACTTCCAACCATGAAACATACATGCTATTGTATATATTCATGTCACAATTTTTCACTCTTGGCTCATCATTTCTGAAGTTTCTTTAACTCTTCCTCACAAAATTAATAAAACTTTAACAAGAAAAGGTCATTCTCTTCTTGATTGAACTGCAAACTTTTCAGCTACCCTTTAGAGAAATCGCAGTCACATTGATCACAAACTCATACATTATATCAGCAAATATGGAATCAGCAATCTGAGTTCAAATCCTGGTTGAGTTTTTTGCATTTCCCTATGTGCTGATACTCTAAAGCAAGGCAAGAATCCATCTATCCTTCCCCCAGCTTTAGATAAATAGTAGGGTAGACTGGGTTCTTCAGCTTTGATTAGGCCCCCTATCTAGAAGGAAACTTGAATTCAAACCAACTTCACTCTGAGAATTAATTTTTATTTATTGCGGACTTTTTGTCCTGATCTTGGTATGTTTTATTTATTTTTTTTTTTTTGTGTTGTTTCTTCTTTCTCTACAAGATGAGGACAAAAAGTCCGCAATAAATAAAAATTAATTCTCAGATTAAAAAGCCTCATCTCAAAATGATTCCAATTAAAGACAAGTACAACTTTACTCTGCTTAAAAAATGACCTGGTGTGACAACTTCCTGTGGCATTGGGTAAATATAAAACTATTCTTAATATTTGCTAAACTTATTATAGTCTGGCAGAAGGCTATAATTACAGAGCACTCAGTGAATAGAAAATTCACTGCTATAGTCTGTGAGACTAGCTTGCTGACCATTGTTCTACTGTGAGGCACTCAACCAGGTGATATCAGCCAATTGTGTACAAATCTAATAATACAGCTTCCAGGTTATGTCGGTAAAATTGTTGATTCAATCATGTCGGAATGTTTATTTAAATATATAGTTACTTACTAAGATGGGACTATTGATTTTTTTATTTATATAGGAGCAACAAAATAATTTCATCAGGGTTATGAATAAATTTTTCTCTTTAGGTTCTAGGGTTACCTAAAAAAATTAGGAAAATTAGAAGTGTTCTGCTTGTATATCCCCAAAATAGTCTTTAAAACAGTCTTTTTTTCAGGCATGTGGTTAAATTTGGACAGAGTTAAAATTGTTGTAGAGGGTTTCAGACAATGAGCAATGTGCATGTAGGTGATACCTCAGCAGTAAAAAGAACAGACATTTTAATATATAATACGTATAATAGGACCATTCTGTTTGTAATAATTGCGTTAATTCTTGACACCTTAAAATCACTTTTTTTTTCTTATTTACAACACATTTTAAGCTGGTTTGAATTCAGAATTTTCTTTCTCCTAGACCAGTTGCCTAACCCAGCATAAAGAACCCAGGCTTCTATACATTTACACACAGCTGGGGGTGAGAACAGACAAATTTATGACTTTTGCAAGGGCATTAGCACAAAGTGAAATGAATCCAATTATTCTCCCTCCAGCTATGGGTAAATAGTAGGGCAGACTAGGTTCTTCAGCCTTCGTGAGGCAACTAGTCTAGGAGAAGGAAAACTCTGAATTCAAACCTGTTAAACTCTGCTTAAAAATTGACCTTGTGTCATATCCTGCCCGAGTGGAGGGGTTGGTAAATATGATTAGCACAAAGTGAAATGCAAACAGCTTTGTCCAGAATTTGAAGTTACATTTACAACACATTTCTATAGGAAAATTATTTCTGCTGTATTTCTATAATAAAACCATTGGCAGTGTATTTATATGGTATGTATTTACCTAACACAAGCAGAAAGTGACACAAAGTTGATTTTTAAGTGGAGTACAGTTGGTTTGAATTCAGAGTTTTCCTTTTTTTAAACCATTTGCCTTACTAACACTAAAGAACTCAGTCTGCCTTGCTATTTACCCAGAGTTGAAGGAAGAACAGATGGATTCTTACCTTTCCCAAAGGCAGTAAGGTGAAGCTAAACACAAACGGATTCATCCAAGATTTAAACTCAGGTCAACAATTTCATTTTCTTTAACAATAACATTACATTATTCATGCACTTATATAGTAAATCTTTATATATTACTACCTTAATTAATGCTCTGTAGTTTATAGGCTGGTTGTTTGGGTTTTATGGCATATCAAACTTTGTAGGTTATTTAATGCCAAATCCATTTTTAAATAAATAATCAGTTCTATTTCAAGCAATTCAGTTTAGCATGAGTATACAGTTTGATTGTCGAAAACATTTCTATTTCAAGCTTCTCAGTTTAGTCAAAAAGTTCTAATTCAAACAATTCAGTTTAGTATAAGTATAGATTTGTCCACACACAGTTAAACGTCAAAACAATTCTTTTTCAAACAATTCAGTTTGGCATAAGTATGCAGTTTATTTCTATTTTAGCCATAGATAGGGCCCTATCAGATGCTACCACCCTGGGCCAGAGTGGACTTGGGAGTGATGGCAATGAAGGGATGCTCTGCATTCCTCAAAGCTCCAACATCACTGGGACCTCAGCATCAGATTGTTTAGTGTCATATCCAGGACATTTGTTGGCGGGGAGGGGGTGCTTGCCCCTCTGCAGAAGGGCAGTCGGTGTATTCTACAGCCCCAGCTGACTGGGTAAAAAGCTTTATTGTAAGAGATGACGATATAGATTGAAGCTTATCTTACTAACTATTCATATCTAAAATCATGTTTTTCTTTATAAAGTACTTGGGTGGTCATATTTATATATGTATTTACTAACCTGTCCACATAAATAGGATGTGACATGAGGTCAATTTTTTTTAAAGCAGTTTAACAGGTTTGAATACAGAGTTCTCCTTTTAGACTGGTGGCCCAGTTGGCTAGGGCTGCAGAATACACCGACTGCATCTCTGCTGAGGGGTAAGACTCTCCATTCTCCAACAAGTATCCTAGGTATGACACTAAACAATTTGATGGTGTGGCCCTAGTAATGCTGAAGCTTTGGAGAATGCGAAGTAATCCTTCCTTCACACCACTCCTGGGTACACTCTAGTTCGGAGTGGTAACACCTGATAGGGTCAAATAGAACTGTTTCACATTTAGACTGTCTACTTATGCTAAACTAAATTGTTTGAAATAAAACTGTTTGATCATTTAACTGTGTGTTAACAAACAGCTGATATTTAATTGAATTGTTAGTGATATATACCAATACTTGTAACTATTTAACTTGGTTTAATAGCTAAACTGATTTGTTTGAAATGGAACTGTTTGATCATTTAACTGTGTGTAAACAAATGACTACTGTTTAATTGAATTGTTGGTGATGCATTGTAATACTTTAAAACATTAAACTGCATTCAAACAAATGATTGTAGTAAATAGAATTATTCATATTAGATAGAAATAAGTGAAATCATTTAACTGTGTAAAAAAAAAAATGAGCTTGGCTTGTTTAAAAATGTTATCAACAAAATGTGTTTAGAAATCATATATTTAATATATATGTATAAAAAGGATTTGGTATTTAATAACCTACAATGGCTGATATGCCATAAAATCAAACCAAACCAAACCAAACAAAACCTTTTGGACTAGATGTTAAGAGCACAGTCTAACCTACTATTTATCCATAGCTGAAATGAGAATAATTGGATTCATACTTTTCCTATGTGAAATGCAAACAGGTTTTAAACTCAGGTCAATGACAGTGTTCATTGCACTATGAGCACTTCCTTATTTTATATCTCTATAATAGATAAAATATTGTCTACTAAGTTTTCTATGTGTTAATATGTGTTGCACTATTACTTTTTATTTACTATCCTTAGCTTAGTTTGGCACAAGGTTAGAAGTATGGGGCATCCAGTGAAAATTGAACTCAATAGCAATAGTCTGCTAGCATATCTTGCTAACCACTACACTATAGTTTAGCAGTTATTGAGGAACCAAGGTATATTTTGCATATTAAGTTGTCTAGTGACAATCTTTTCAAAATTTCTTGGTTTCATAGTCATGAGAGAGTCGATATATATTTTATACACTCAATTGCCTTGTGACTCTCACTCAATATTTATTACTTTAGCTGTTATTGAGGAACTAACGTATATTTTGCATACTAAGTTGTTGTTGATGGAAGCCACTTTTAGACAGTTTTCAAATTTGTTTTTCTGATTTATTAATAAATTTGTCTCCGGGTTTGATATTTGTTGAAGATTATAAATATCATTAAAACTTCTAAAAAGGCACCTTGAAAATATGAGATATAAAAAGACGTGTTTGAAAAAGCCTATAGAGAGCTAACCAGACAAGGCAAAAATATCTGGTTGATGGTACAATGATAAAGTAATGAATTTACTGCATCTGTATCCGAGAATACAATCTAAAAGTGTCTCGCAGAGAAAAATATTTCGGTACCACCATCGATCCTTTACTTAATATAGGAGCAAATAAACCAAATGACTGCAAATTATTCTAAGGTTACGGACATTCAAAATTCTTACTTCCTTGTTTTGAGTTGAAGAATAAAGCAACAGAAATCTAAATGAAGTATTTTATTCTCAGCTTTATTCATGTATTTTTTTTTTATCATAAGGCTTGGAATCATTATTTAGTAAAACTTACCTTAACTGCAATACCATATTTATAAGCTAAATAAGCTACATTTTGTCACTTTGCAAATTTGATTGCACCTTTTTGTGGTGGGGGATACCTTTAAAATTTACTGTATTTTTTTAACAAGGAGCTGCCAAGTTTTATATATCTTAGGGTCTCACAAAATTTAAACCTAACAGTGCTTAGTTGTGGCATATCCAGCAAAAATCAGATTCACTTGAAATGATTGGTGGACCTCACTTGCTAACCATTACACTGCACAAAGATGTAACACAAGGTTGAAAGTAGAGGAAATCTATCAGTGGTTGAATTCATTATTTATAAAGTGATCTTGGAGATGGACTTTAATTTCAGTTGACCATTACCTTACTATTCAAACATCCCTTATATATATATATATATATATATATATATATATGTATATAAGGGATGTTAGAAAGTAAGGTGCAAATAATCTTAAATTGATTGGAATTAAAACATTGTGAAAGCTGTAAACACAAAGTGACTGAGGTTATGTCATACTTCTTGTAATAGCCATTACAGCATCAATCTAAAAAGCAACTATATGGAAAAGTGGCATAGTAGTGCTGGTAACATATGTAGAAGGTCTTATTTTTATAATGATAGATATGAATGAATGATTTTCCCTTACTTTTGAAACATTACACACACTTTGCCAATGGCCCAGAAGACCTGGTTTCAATCCCAGGTCACATCATACCAAAGACTTTAAAAATGGTACTTGATACCTCCTTGCTTAACACTCAGCAATATCAGTTATGTATCAAGGGTAAAGTGGAGCAATCCAGGGAAAGGAGTAGCGCCCTCCCCTACACCTTGGTGTTGTAGCTATTGAAAGGGAACCTTCTGGTCGCCCTCGATTACGGTTGCCAGCTTTACTTTATATATATAGATAGCTATGTTTTTGTTTTAATTAGACAGTCTGATTTAACTGATCTGAATCAGTCACAAGTAAACCCCACCAGACACAAACATTGATAATGTAGTTTTCTGTTTATAAAAAGTGCTCAATATCAGTTATAGAGCTTGTATATATCAGTTAGGATAGAGTAGAAAAGGTCAATAGCTAAAGCTTAACTGTCATTTTATTGCATATGTGGTCATCATTGTCTATGCTATCTTAAATTTTTATATATATATATTTATATATATATATACATATATATATAACTGGACATTGGCATAATGGTTAGAGTGTTTGCCCATGGCCCGGGAGACCTGCATTTGATCCCAGGTCGAGTCATACCAAAGACTCAAAAAATGGTACTTGATGCCTCCTTGCTTAACACTCAGCATTATAAGTTACAGATCAAGGGTAAAGTGGAGCAATATAGGGAAAGGAGTAGTGCCTTTCCCTACAACTCGGTGTAGTAGCTAATTAAAAGGGAGACTTGGGGGTCACCCTCGACTACAGTTGCCAACTTTACTTTATATATATATATATATATATACACTATACTAAACTATATTTCCTTGGTTATTGCATGTGACCTATGGTCAGAATAATGAGGGGACCCATGTATGTATATATGAGCAAGGTCAAATATAGCCTCAGTCCCTGCAATCAGTGTTATGTGATCTTATATTGGTTTTCTGTCTAGTTTTGTTAAGTCTCTTGTCTTTTGACATCGTTAGATGTCAGAAGACGTGGTGTCTCAAAGCAGAGAAGCTGCAACCTTCTTCCATATCAGCCTAAATACAACCAGCAACAAAAAGTTGTTTAGCCTTCTCTTTATCATATTCTTTCAATTGTTTTCTGTAACAGCCCAGTTATGCTAAGTGGCTCTCTAATCCCATGACCAACAATCAAAACCCACTGTGAATCACTTTCAGTCAATATACTTGGTTCATATATTTTTATTATATTCATTAAAAACTCTTCTGAGAGATTTAACACAAATGCCTCTTTTCTTTGATTCTTATTTGCCCAATAAACACTTCCAAATACAGGGTGTGACAAAAATACATCCCATATTTTAAAACTGTTACCTGTGCAGGGAAAACTAAATTAGGCAACTGGTTATGGTAGGTCCATCTAGTTAATGTCTTACCATTTTCTTTTACTGATATAATCAGTTTTAATCATGGCTTGGACTGTTGAGTACTATGGATTTGCTGTTGAAACATTTTTTTTAAGACTGGTGAATCTATTATTACTACACAGAGAGCTTTTCATGCTCATTTCATGTTATGTCAGAATAATCTTGTTTAGGATTGAAAATTGATATTGCTATGGGTTAGAAATTCTATCCAGAACAGCGCCATTCTAACATAACATTCCTAATCCTATTTAATCCTATTTACCAACCCCTCCGCTTGGGCAGGATATGACACAAGGTCAATTTTCAAGTGGAGTTTAACAGGTTTGAATTCAGAGTTTTCCTTCTTCTAGACTAGTTGCCTCACTTAGGCTGAAGAACCCAGTCTGTTCTACTATTTACCCATAGCTGGAGGGAGAATAATTGGATTCATACCTTTCCCAAGGGTATTAGTGCTATGTGAAAATGCAATCAGTCTCGTCCATGATTTGAACTGGTGTCACCGTGTCCATTTCCTATGACGATAACCATTACACCACGGGCACATAACATTCCTAATATTCACTTGAACCACATAAGTGATACTTTAAAATTTGGGGAGTATTTCTGTTGCACCTTGTATATACTACGCAGTTACATTTTGATTACATCATTTCAAACCAGTGTTTTTTTTTTGTTTTTAAAACATCCATTTTTCTTGTGTATTCTTAGGTTACAGATAAAAATCTTTGAATAACAGATAAGTAAACAAATAGTCACATTTTGATTTTGTCCATCCAGACTACTAATACTTATAAAAAAATCAGATGAATTATTTTTCCCTTGTTAAGAAAACAACAATGACAAAACTATTGGTATGAACAAATATGAAATGAAGTATAATGTCCTAATGAGGTGTATAGCATCTAATTTAGGTCATTTTCTGTCTGGTTATCTGTAATAATAAAAGCTATGAAATAATAATACCATTTATATTAAGATATTTCTTTTGCTTATGTGTCTGTTTCTCTCTTTTGGTGTTTAAAAGGCTTGAAAGTGAAAGTTAAAGTGAAAGTTTATTGAACTTAAAAGAACATTCATGAAATATACAGAAACAGAAACATCTATGGGTATGGTTTGGAATAAAATCCAAAAGTATGAGAAAAAGAGGACAATATGAAAAATTAAATTGACCCAGTTATGGGTAAATAGTAGGGCAGACTGGACTCTATAATCTTGATATTGACTGGTCTTGGAGAAGGAAAAACTCTGAATTCAAAGTCTGCTTAAAAATTGATCTTGTGTTGCATCCTGCTCACTGTGGAGTGGTTGGGTAAATGCAGACGTCTAAGATAAGCTTAGTAAATAAGTATTTAAACATATTTAAACTCCTATTTTTCTTTAAAAAGGCACCTAGTTTATCATTTGTACAGTGTAGCCCAGATATAAGAGAGTTGTCAGGACCAGAGACGAAGTATCTTATATCCAGGTTTTGTCTATTTTATATACATTAACACTGGCTATAATTTGGAACCAGAGAAAATATATCTTATATCAGGGTCTCTTATATCCGGGTTACACTGTATCTATATATATATATATATTTATTTATATTTACTTTCATGAAACATAAGTAGGAAAGTAAAGTTGGCAACTGTAGTTGAGGGTGACCAAAAGGCTTCCTTTTCAATAGCTACTACACCGAGGTGTAGGGAAGGGCGCTATTCCTTTCCTTAGATTGCTCCACTTTAACCTTGATACGTACCTTATATTACTGAGTGTTAAGCAAAGCAGTATCAAGTACCATTTTTAAAGTCTTTGGTATGACGCGAACTGGGATTGAACCTAGGTCTGCTTAACCATTGGCGAACCTTCTACCCACTTGGCCAATGAACCCGTCTATATATTGGGGTAAAATTTGGAATAAAATCCAGGAAGAAAAAGAAGACAATACAGAAATTTAAATTGTCATATTTTACTATATAGATAGTTTCTTCAGTAATCAAAATGTATACTGCAAGCATGATCTCTACATATGACAAGGGGAAGGAAGTGTTTATATATCAAAAAAAAAAAAAGCAGGGTTCATTTTTTAATGTTATTTGCTTAAAATTTTACCTGTAGAGCAGGTTTTCAGTTAGTGTTATTAATTTCTCTATAAATGAAAGATTATAAAACAAATATATATATATATATATATATATATATATATGTGTGTGTGTGTTGGGTAAGTTTTGGAATAAAATCCAGTGGAAAACAATACAGAAAATTAGAGTGATATTTTTTTCTATAAGGATAAATTCTTCAGGAATTAAATTTTATTGTGTCACATTGTGTGACCTTGTGTCACATTCTGCCCATGCAGAATGTGACACAAGGTCAATTTTCTAAGTGGCGTTTAACAGGTTTGAATTCAGAGTTTTCCTTCTCCTAGACTGGTTGCCTAATCAAAGCTAAAGAACTCTGTCTGCCCTACTATTTATCCATTTTTGGAGGGGGAATAGTTCCCAAAGTTATTAGTGCTATGTGAAATGCAATCAGCATTGTCCAGGATTTGAACTTGTGTCACTGTGTCTATTTCCTATGACAATAAGCATTTCCTATGACAATAATCAAGTGAAGTTAGCGACCATAGTCAAGGGTGACCAGAAGGTTCCCTTTTCTATAGCTACTACACCAAGGTGTACGGAGGGCACTACTTCTTTCCCTGGATTGCTCCACTTTACCCTTAATATGTACCTAATATTGCTGAGTATTAAGCAAGTTGGTATCAAGTACCATTTTTAAAGTCTTTGGTATGACGCAAACTGGGATTGAACCCAGGGCTCCGGGACCATTGGCGAACATTCTACCAACTGGGCCAATGAGCCCTGGATTACTCCAAATTACTCTTATAATGCTGAGTGTTAAGCAAGGAGACATCAAGTACCAGTTTTTGAGTATTTGGTATGACTCGACATGGGATTGAACCCTGGTCTCTCAGGCTATTGGCAAAAACTCTATCCACTAGACCAATGGGCCAGTATAAAATATATATATGTAGTCATATATATAAATATATATATAAATATATATATATATGCAGTCAAATATATATATATATAGTTATAAATGAACTGCATACATAAATAAACTATTGCATGGATGTCCCCCTGTTTATCTGCAGCCTGTCTGCTAAGGGCATTCTCCAGCTGAGAGCAAACAATGGATCAGTCTTGAGAATAATGATCACAGAATCTTTGCATAACAGATTTCTTACTGAACAATATCTCAAATTCATCTCAACAGAATAATAGGCAAAAAAGTTAGGGTTTGGATTGCATTATAAAAAGCATTTAAAAAAATTCCCAAAAGTAAAATAAAATAAAATAGGTATATTTTTCCTACCAAAAAAAAAAAAAAAAAATGTACTATTATTTCAGTATACTGTCTGTAATAAACTTTCAGCTGAGATTTGTCTCTTGTTTTTCCTTTTAAACTTGTTTTATGGCTGAGTTCAAGTTAAAAAAAAAACCCTGAAGTTTTCTTTACTGTGTTATATGAATTACTATGTCACTATTAGAAAACCTTTTCTGGATGGCACAGCTTGATAGTTAGTGCAATGATCTATATTGCATCGTCAGAGTGGTAAGGGGATCATTGCTTGTTCTTGTAAAACAGAAAAGCTGTGTTTTGTCATGGTAATTTAAACCATGGTAGTTTTTTTTTTGTTTAATGGCATATCAACCTTTGTGGGCTATTTAATACCAAAGCCATCTCCGGTGAAGAACAGTAGTGGTACCGTTTAACCTATAACTGGTTGCGATAAGAGAGTCCATACTTTCCCCAAGGGTATTAGTCCAAAAGTGAACATAATAATGCAACTGGAGTTTGAACTTGCTTACTGTGATGTCACAATCCTGCACATTAGCCACTATGCTACAGAGATTACCCTTAAATAATAAATTGGCTGAATCTTTTTGTCTAGCATATAGTGTAGACATTCTGAAAGTGAATGTAATCGTGTGACTGGAATTCAAACTCGCTTACTATGATGTTGCAGTCTAGTATATAAGCCACTATACCACAAAGACTCCACCCCTGTAAAAATCAAAATTCTTTTTGAGAAATAGTACTTTTTGGTTTGTTTTCTTTTGTTTAATGGCATATCATCCTTTGTAGGTTATTTAATGCCAAAGCCATCCTTCTAGAGGAACAGTAGTGGTACTATTTAACCCATATCTGGGAGGATAAGGGGTTCATACCTTTCCCAAGGGTATTTGTCCGAAAGTGAAGGTAATAGCATGACTGGAGTTCGAACTCACTTTCTTCGATTCCACAGTCCAGTGCTTTAACCATTACACCACGAGGACACTCCCCAGTACTTTTTAATTAGTTAGGTCACTTTACATAATAATAATATATGTAAATTACTCTACTATAATTAGAAGATTTTTCTGAATGTAAAGCTTTGTAGATTGGGAAGCGACCTGAAGGTCACAAATTTGAGTCTGACCAGTTTCTTATAAATTTCACCTAAAGTGAGAAAGGTACTCCAGTCTGAAATAAATAGTATCAAAAGCATGAGCTGTATAATTAACTGTTTAAAGTCTTATGACCACCAGTTGACCCCCAAGAATGCTTTGAGGGTTGTGTGTGATTTATTACGTATGCTAGTATACATATACCATAAAACAGCATATATGATTAAAAGCTTTTTCACAGTAGGTGTTCAAACAATTAGGCATTAATAATAGTCAATATTGTTTGCAGTGAAGGGAGATAGCAAATCAAATTCCACTTAAGACCCAATAAAGGCTTAGGCCAAACCTGAATAGTATTTATTGATGTATATCAATAAAATAGTAATCTATGTAATATTATAAGCATGCACTTACAATGTTACATAGACTACTGTACTTCTATAGAAATACTTTTGTGGATGGTACAATCTAGTAGGTAGAGCACTTATCTGAAGGCCACAGTTAATCAGTTTTCCTGGAAGAGAGAAAAATACCCTTCAAACCAAAAGATAATTTTTTTCCCTACACATATGCAGTATTCTTTTTGGAAAATTGTAGTTATGAGACAACTGTGTTGAAGAATATTGGTCAGGAGGTTATACAGTTAGGACTCATCTTGTTTTTACTAAAATTGTAAAAAAATTGTAAAATGGTAGCTTTCATAAATATTTTGATATAGCAGCAAAGAAAAGTCTTAAGACAGTGAGATCAATTTATAATTGTGTAGGTTCTGGTTAATTGGGACATCAGGTTTCAATCCCTGGTTGCGTCATACCAAAGACTCAAAAAACGGTACTTGATGCCGCCTTGCTTAGCACTTAGCATTATAAGGTAAGGATCAAGACTAAAGTGGAGCAATCCTGGAAATGGAGTAGCGCCTTCCGCTACACCTCGGTGTAGTGGCTATTGAAAAAGGAGCCCTCGGATCACCCTTGACTAATGTCGCCAACTTTACTTTAGTAGTTGATAAGTTTGACCCAGTTATATGGCCTTCCCTATTATTCAAAGCGACATATAAACAAATGAGGAATTTGGCCCAGTTAGATGGTTGGTTAGTTTTATAAAATGTCAATCTTTGTTGGGTTACATAATGCTGAAATCAAATTTTGTTTTTGCTAGAAATTATTGGCTTTCAAGTGACTAATAAATTATTATTAGCTACTTGAAAGCCGATAAATTTGTAAACGATTGTAGCCTCAAGTAACTATTCTTTGTACCAAAAATTTGCGTCACAGTTATATGGTTTCAAGCATTCCAATCTAATACAGATAATTTTTCCAAAAGATCTATTCGACTTATAGATAAGACCTACAACATCAGAGTGGACATGGAATTATGGTAATGAAGGGGTGACCTCACACTTCCAAGAGCTCCAGAACTGGAACCTCACCTCAAGATGCAGTTTCATGTTCTACCCAGGATACCCTTTTTTTTGCAGTCAGTGTATCCTAAGAACTGCTGACAGGTTTCCCAATTAAATGGCTGTCCACATTACAAAAATAAACATATAAACGATAGAGCATTTTGGCCCAATAAGAAAGCTTTTCACATGATACAAATAAACGTATAAGCAATAGAGCACTTTGGGTCAATTAAATGGCTACCCACATTACAAAAATAAACATATCAATAATAGAGCATTTTAGCACAATTAGAAGGTTTTCCGCATGATACAAATAAACGCATAAGCAATAGAGCACTTTGGTGCATATGAATGGCTTTAAAAGCAACCTATGTAATCAAAAAAAGTATTTTGACTGAAAGTTTTACATTTTTAATATCAATCTTCAAGTAAATATGTGCACTGCTGATCACCTTTTAAAGTGATAATGTCTAGATATCTAGACATTTGTTGAACATATAGACATCTGTTAAGATATCTTGATGATTCAGTGCTGATTCTCTATACTTTTTGATCTATAGTCTTGATAATTTTTTAAAGAAATGTTTTTGGAAAAACACAGGGTTGACAAAGTATGAAGGATTTACTTGTTTAAAAAGCTTGTAATGTTACATTTTTGCTCTGATTATAATTGTACACTGTAATTGGATTTATTTAACCTCCCACCAGGCTCGATTTGAGACAAGATCATTTCAATAAGGGGTGGCCATCACAAAAAATGCTTGATCCCTTTGTCATTCCCCGTCTAGAGCACCTCAGGTGCCAAGCAGTAAATTCAGCTCTTTTATGCAGGTAATCAACTTAGGGATCAAATGTTGAGGGAGCTCTGGATGTTCAAGGTTATTAGGCACAATTTTTAAACTAGCTGTGGCATAAAATAACCCAGGAAGGGTTGGTATGCTGTAAAAACCAACCAACCAACCAACCAACCAACCAACCAACCAACCAGAGAGCCACAATGGCTTAATCAAAATTTAGGACATTTTAGTAATACTTTAATTTGAATCTTGCTTTCAGCTAATTCATTGGTCTCTCTTTCTTATTGATTTCTTGTTAAGTCTTAATTTAATTATGTGTCAGGTTGCGTAATTATTAATACTGCCTCTTATACTAAATGTCTTAACTTTTCAATGTGTCCAGTGATTGCATTGCTTTATTTGTGTAAAGTGTTGGCCAAAATATCTATTTGTCTTTTGCACTGTGTCTACCATCATACAAAGAAACAAAGATAGACCCAGTGTGAGATTCAAGTATGTAGCCAAACAAAACTCAAAGAGATCACATATTAACCTTGGGAAATAGCAACATGAGTCTCACTTAGAGTAATAAGTTATAACGATGGAGACTGATTATTATTGTCAACTCAACAGATTGTAAATGATAATGATGATGATACCATCATATTACTTGGTTCAGAAATATACAGAATGAAATATAATTAATGAGTTTAGTTTCATGAAGCTTTCTCATTTAAAAAGTTTTGGATCGGATAAGGTACCTCCAAAAGTAGGCTATTTTTGACACCACCACTAGGTGTTCAATTATTTTGTGGGAGAGGCCATGCTGAAAACTTGACCTTGTACCTTATTCTAACTATGGCAAAGAGGGTCAGTAAATATATCATATTAGTGACAAAGAAAAAAGACTGCATCAGTAAATATACAGAAAAAAACTTTAACAATAAAATAATTTTTTTCTTTATAAATTTGGTAAAATAAAATTTTAAAATTTGTATAGAAGTCAAAAGCTATCAAGCACCTTGGTTGCATCCTCTGCATAAAGGTAAGACCTCCACCCCCCCAAAAAGGTGACACTAAACATCTAGTGATGTGGTTCCACTTCTGGAGTTTGTAGTATCCCTTCATTAATTTGGAGTGGTAGTACTTGCTAGGGTCCCATCTATAAGGGAAATAGATCTGTTTGTAAATTTTTTTGTATGGGAGGAACACTTCAATGTATGTATTTACCCAACCCCTCTGTCATAAATAGGATGCAGCAGAGGCCGGTTTATAAGTGAAGTATAAACTGGTTTAAATTCTGATTTTTTCCTTCTCCTGGACCAGTTACCATAGCAAGATTAAAAATCCCAGTCTGTCCTATTATTAATTCATAGCTGGAGGGAGAATAGTTGTGTGCATAACTTGCCTAAGGGTATTAGTATGATGTTAAATGCAAACAGCCTCATTCAGGTTTTGAACTCTGATCACGATATTCATGACATCTCTTAATGCATTGTAGGAAGGTTTATTTGATGATGTCTATCTTCCTACGAAACATGTAGCATTGCTTTGAACACTCCTTGACCAAGCATTTATTGAGCCCAGTCAACTGAAGATGTAGAATACACTAACTGCATCTCTGCAAAGAGGTAAGACCCCCCCCCACCAACAAGTGTCTTGGATATGACACTAAACAATCTGATGGTGATATTCCAGTAATGCTGGAGCTTTGGGAAATGGAGAGTAATATCTTCATTGCCATTGCTCCCAGGTCCACCCTGGCCTGGAGTGGTAGTACCTGATAGGGTCCTATCTATAGCTCCAATAGAACTGTTTGATATTTAAACTGAGTGCAAAATAATGGCTTATGCTAAATTGAATTGCTAGAAATAGAAGTGTTTATCATTTAACTGCGGGTAAACAAATGACTGATGCTTAATTGAATTGTTAGTGATACATAAAAAAACTTGGAAAAACGTCGCTGTGTTCAAACAAATTATTTATATCAAATTATTAGAGTTAGATAGCAATAATTGAAACTATTTAACTGAAACAATAGCAATACTAGTGTACAGACAAACTCGTTCTAACTCATTTAAAAATGAAAATACTGACAAACTAATCTCTTATATATCATGTATATCTATTTAAATGTGTGCAAACAAACGACTGGTGTTAAATTATTACTGTTACCTTGCAATACTTGAAACCATTAAACTGTGCAAACAAATGAATTTTAGTAAATAGAATTATTTGTGTTAGATAGCAATATTTTAAACCATCTGTGTGCAAAAATGAACTCAGGGTTGTTTAAAAATGTTATGAACAAAATGTGTTTACAAATCATATATATTTAATATATATATATATATACATATATATTGTATATATTTATATAAACAGGATTTGGCATTCGATAACCTACTGTGGTTGATATACTATAAAACCAAACCAAACCAAACCAAACCTAACATTTATCAAAAAAAATAAAAAGGAAGGCCTCAAGTGTGGTCCCACAATCAAAGAAGATTACTAAGATAGTCCCATTAATTTTGATGCTTAGATTTTGATAGTCTTTACAAAAATATAAAATTCAAAGCTATGGGTTTCTCTGGTAAGCCTAGCATTTAAGATATCCTACAAATTTCTAAATATATGGCCTTAAGATTCAATATTCTTAATTCATAAAGAAAGTGGACGTCTTTACAAGAGGAGTTAAGCCACCAGTCAAATGTAGCGGTCAATAAATGTGGGTGCATCAAACGATCAGGACAGAAACTGTCTGAAGGCTCAAACGGCCATGTTGATTGACAAAAGTGGTTCTAATGAACATGCTCAAAGCTTGGGCCTCAAAGTTAAGAAAGGAATTTGTCAGGAAGGTGAAGGGGAAAGTGAGGAGTGAGAGGAAGCTGGTGACTGCCGAATGGAATCAGGTAATCACCTGGAAATGTCTTTAATGTTGGTTATCCAATGTAAAATTCTTCAAAAGAATGGTATGGCATTTACAAAACCCACTGCAGAGGAAAAGGAATACACTCACAAATTGTTGAAATTACTTGATAACCCAATGACCTTTTACATAATCATTCAAAGTATTAACATTCGACACAAATATAAACAGATATTTAAGGCCACATAAAATCACATTCAATAATAGTCATTTAAATGTGTTCATTTCAATAATACATACATACATATATATATACTGGCCCATTAATCTAGTTGGTAGAGTGTTTGCCAATAGCCTGGAAGACTGGGATTCAATCCCAGGTTGAGTCATGCCAAAGACCCAAAAAATGGTACTTTATACCTCCTTGCTTAGCATTATAAGGTATAGATCAAGAGTAAAGTTGAGCAATCTAGGGAAAGGAGTAACACGCTGCCCTATACCTTGATGTAGTAGCTATTGAAAAGAGAGCCTTAGGGTTGCTCTTGACTACGCTCACAACTATATATATATATATATATATATATATTATATATATATATATATATAGAGAGAGAGAGAGAGAGAGAGAGAGAGAGCGAGAGGGGGGGGGAAAGAGAGTCGGGGAGACAAAGTATGTACTTTTTAAATATACATCATTCTCTCAGTGTAATAGGTAATTTACTAGTCTGCAACATCATAGTGAGTTTGAATTCCAGTTGTGCTATTATATTCACTTTTTGACTAAAACCCTTGGAAAAGGTATGAACCTTCAAACCCCCTCAGTTATGGGTTAAATAGTACCACTAATATTCTACAAGGTTAGCATTGGTATTAAATAACCCACAAAGGTTGATATGCCATTAAACAAAGAAACCAAACCAAACCAAATTCAACCATATATATATATATATATATATATATATATATATATATATATATATGGTTGAATTTGGTTATATATATATATATATATATATATATATATATATATATATATATAAAAGTCAGGATAGTGTAGGTACAGTCAACGGTGCTAAATATCCTTTCAAATGAAGACATGCACAGTTGAGCAACATCTATAATGTAAGTAAAAGTAAAGTTGGCGACCATAGTCTAGGGCGACCAGGAGGCTTCTTTTTTCAATAGCTACTACATCCTTTCCCAGAATTGCTCCACTTTACTTTTGATATGGACCTTATATTGCTGAGTGTTAAGTAAGTTGGTATCAAGTACCATTTTTAAAGTCTTTAGTATGATGCGACCTGGGATTGAACCCAGGTCTCCCTGACCATTGGTGAAAAACGGCTCATTGGCATAGTGGGTAGAGTGTTCACCAATGGCTCAGGAGACCAGAGTTCAATCCCAGGTCGAGTCATACCAAAGACTCAAAAAATGGTACATGATACTTCCTTGCTTAACACTCAGCATTATAAGGTATGTATTAAGGGTAAAGTGGAGAAATCCGGGGAAAGGAGTAGCGCCCTCTCCTACACCTCGGTGTAGTAGCTATTGAAAAGGGAGCCTCCAGGTCACCTTCGACTATGGTTGTCAACTTAACTGGCATCTATAATGTAGAGTGTCTCAATATACATGAGATCCATGTGTCTGCTAACTCTACTTATAATAATGTTGTATTCGTTTTTATTTCAGATCTGAAAATAGTATGCTATAACAACTTGATCACAAGAGAGGAAAAAATATTTTGTGTCACTACTTATTTGGAGACAAAATCATTCAAAACTGTCTCAAAATAGATTCAACCCATTAATATGATAATGATTTATTACTGAGACAAGAAACTCAAAAAATGATTTTATATCCTGGAAGCTGATAAGATAATAATTAAAAAAAAAATTGATTTGATGTCTCCAACTGAAAGGATGCATTTTTTACTGGACATGTCCAAATGACTGCCATTGTGCTTGTCTCAGTAATAAATCATTATCATATTAATGGGTTGCATGTATTTTGAGACATCTTGTAAATGGATGATCTCTTGACAACTTGACTGTGCTCTCAGTGAAGTTTAGATGAGTCGGTGCCAATTCATTATACTTTTTGATTAGTAGTTGCAATACATTTTGATGAGCAATTTCTGGTGAAACACATGATTGTGTGAGTGCTGTACCCTCCATATTAGGCAAACCTTACTCCAGGCCATTTTTTTCTCCTTTTCTAAACTGCAAATTCATCTCAAGGGTAAGATTTGATGATGTGGAAGATATTAAAAGAAATATGATGGCACAGCTTTATGAGAAATCAAAAATGGAAATTCAAAGGTTCATCAACCAATAGAAAATTCAGTGGATTAAGTATGTTGAATTCCAAAGAATGTTTCATTCATTGTTCCTTTAGTCTTGGTAAATGCTGCTTCAATTTGGCCCTTTAGTATAGTTTGAAAATTCTAGAATTTTTGTGTAAAACCATTATGTGTAGACAACTTGATGAGGCTTTCAAATAATGTATTTTAGATAGATCTTTCAGAATTGGTTTGGTTTCTTCGTTTAATGGCATATCGACCTTTTTAGGTTATTTAATGCCAATGCTATTCTCCTAGAAGAACAGTAGTGGTTCTATTTAACCCATAGCTGGGAGAATAAGGGGGTTCATACCTTTCCCAAGGGTATCTGCCCAAAAGTGAACGTAATAGCGCGACTGGAGTACAAACTCGCTTACTACAATTCCGCAGTCCATCGCTTTAACCATTACACCACGAGGACCCCCCCTCTTTCAGAATTGTTAAAGATGAAGATACATTGTACATCATCATCATCATCAAGGTATGTTAACAGCACAGAACCCCTTGAGTCTTGCTATGTATTCCTATCAGCCATTGCACTTAGTAAGTCCTCTTGACAGCAACCATTGTCTGCAAAGAGCTTATGAATGTAAGTTTTTTTACTGGACAGCCAATGGTTGTGTGTATAAGTCCATAGGAGAAAATCTCTGATGAGTTTGCTCTTCTCCAGCATGTCTTGCTCACCTTTCTTGGATAGTTTGTGAGATAGGAGGTAAGCGGCCATACAGCTGCTGTTTTGTTGGATGCTGCTTTCTAAACTTGTTCAAAACTGTACATATCATCCTTGTGTAGTTTTCATCTAGCTTTTTCTCCAAATGTTTTGTTAAAGTCCAAGTGGTGCAATCATGTAGTAGCACTGACACAACTACAGCTTGTAAGAATACCAGTAAATTTTTCAGGATTTTTAGGATTATAATTATGCTGTAGTCCTATTCACTGTTCCTTTCTCTCTTGGTAAATACATCTTTAGTCTCAATACTTTTTGAACACACCTTGTACTCCTGATGTCCTGTTATCATTAGACCCTGTTGACTGCCAGAGTTTTCAACCAAGTGGATGTTTCATTTTCTTTTGGTAGCCAACTAGACAAAGTAGTATATGATAACAGCAAAGGAATAACTGTTCTAGTAGCACTTCTTCCACCAACTTAATATGCAAGCTTCTTGCAGTTTTATCCATGACTTTTGCTGGTTCATAAGAGTCATATAAGGAAGCCTTTCAGATGACATCTGTAGAACATAACCTAGCTATTCAACTCTTCTTGTAACAACTACATTGAATGCAGAGAAAGCTCTACCAAAAAAAGAAAAAAGAAAAAAGAAAAAAAAACACTGCTAAACTTCTATGTTTGGCACCTTATCCTGGTATTGTAGTTGAAGAAGGTGGCATATATTAGTTTATCTTCCAACTGCAAATCCAGCTAGGATAGGTTTTGATGACAGAAGTTTGTTTTTTGTTTTTTGCTTATCAAAGAAAATGGTGGAGAATTCAACTAAGGGAAAGATATGAGAATATCTATATGTAAAAGAGTGAAACACAAAAAATATAGAATAAATGACATTATGTAAGATTGGGTATTAAACTGTGTAAAGGTCTGTAGTAATTGAAAATACCTCAGATGCATTCAAATACTTTAATGGGTTCATTCTTGAATTATCAGAATATATTTGGATGGATCATATCCATATCTTTATTGGTTGGTTAGTTGCGTTTAAAGGCATATCAACCTTTGTTGGTTATTTAATGCCAAATCCTTTATGTATATATGATGAATATATATGATTTGTAAATATATGATTTGTAGGCAGAGCTCATTTGTTAGCACACAGTTAAAGGATTTCAAGTCTTGTTATTTAACAGTAGTAATTTTATTAAACATAAATGCTTTCACGTCAAGTAAGTGATTTAACAGTTCTATTTGACCATTAAATGGGACCCTAACAAATACTACCACACTCCCCAAAGCTCCAGGACTGGAGCCTTACCATCAGATGGTTTGGTGTCACATCCAGGACTCTCATTGCATGGGGATGGGGGAGAGGTCTTACTCCTCTCCAGAGATGCAGTCAGTGTATTCTACTGCCCTAGTTGACTGGGATAATATTTATTAATTATTATTATTAATTTATACATATAATAACTCAAGCTTTATATGTATTTATCTCCCTTGTTTGTATTGTCTTTGAGAGAATATAGCAAGAAAAAATATGTGGCAGGATTTCCTCTATTGTACCAATGTGTGGAGAGTCAGATTAATCTAACACCTGTGTGAGAGTAGTCACTTGGAATGCTGATATTTAGTCCTACGTCCATGCATATACACATGGGCAATGTGATTAAATGGACCATATATTTCATATTGTACCTGATGAGATGGCCTCCATGTTTGATGCAATGATTATCATGCTAATGTAGGGTTTGGGTTAGGTTAGCAAATTATTGGTAGTGAGTTTGATTTGCAGTGAGCAGATAATTGAAAGTTCTTTTATTTCTTTTGTTTTTCTGAGCAGTATGCATATACATTAGATCTATAACTTGTAGGATTAGACAGAAAAGTTATATGCAAAAAGGACTGGATGGGATTGTCTTTCTACTGGTCTGATGGTATATATACATGGTATGACAGAAATATCTCCCACATTTTAAACTGTCAATTGTGTGGTGAAAGTGATTATGGAGTCTTACCATTTTTTTTCAAATACACTCAGTTGATATGATCAAAGCTTGGACCAATCATATTTTTAAAGGTTGTCAAAAAGACCTAAGTAACTGGCATTAAAAAATGTACTTCACAGTTGTTTAAATAAAAAGTCGCAGTTTTTATTATCTTTATTTTAACTGATAAACTTATTCTGAAACTTGCAATATTTTTTTTTCTAGAACAGCATCATTCCAACATAACATGAAATGAGAATGAAAAGATCTGTGTGTAAGAATTACAAATTCACCAGTCTAAGAAAATATTTTAACAGCAAATGTACAGTATGCACTGGTCCAAGAAATGATTGTATCTGATCATAACTAAAAAAGAAAATGGTTAAACATTAGCTTGATGGAGCTACTATAACCACTTTCTTAAGTTCACATGCTCCACACTGGTGACAATTTGAATTGTAGGAGGTATTTCTGTCATACTTTGTATAAGTCTATACAATAATAAATCTTGAAAAATTTTTGTCTCAGTTTCTGAAATAAGGTATTTTCTTTATTACAGTGCTGTAATTATTATAACAATCAATATCAAGGAACTAATCTCATTACTTCAATGAATAATTATTAAAATTTGCTACCAATAATCTACTAGCCTAACCTTATCTAATAAATGTATTTTGATATATCTATGGATTTTACAAGTACTTTGACTGAATAAAGGTGGTATAAAAGATGATCTCTAAAAGGTATGATAGCGAAAATGCTATAACTATTACTGTTATAAATAATAACAACTAAGATGAGGATATCAGTTTATGGATTTTACAAGTACTATGACTGAATAATGGTTGTGTAAAAGGTGAGATTTTCTGAAAGGTATGATGCTTAAATTATGATGACAACAAGCATGTGGGTACTAGTCTAAATACCTCATTGAATAATATGCTTATGGATTTTACAAGTTATAGGATTGAATTCAGGTAGTGTAAAAGAGTAGACATTTCAAATGGAGAAAAGTGATAAAAGAACAAATGCCTTTAACTGATTAAATTACAGCTTTGCATGAAGCTTTGGGGTCGTTTTTCTTGGCAAAGAGATCGGGCTCAGGCTGGTGCAGTGAAGTTGTCAACATCATCATTGGTTCACTTAGAAGAGAGCCGAAAGAGTTGCCCTCAAGATAAAGCTCTGTTGTTATTGATTAACTTAGTTAAAGGAAACGAGTCGTCGCACAAAGCGGATGGTATATACGAAATGGCTGCAATGAAAAACCTCATTTTTGCTCTCACAGATTGGAAGTTTCTCCTGAGGGTAGGCAGGGTCGAAGGTTGAGTGAGAGAGAGATAGAGAGAGAGGAAGGTTTGGGAGGATGGGGTGGCAGTGAAGAGCAGAGGTTAAAAGCAAAGCATTGCCTTTGGTGCAAGTCTTCCTTCCATTAGATCAGGTTGATTACTTTTGCAATGAATTTCCTTCACTTCCTTTGCAATACAAACCCAGAGCCATCAGCATTGACAAATTCCTTGTCAACAAGATTCTTGCATGTGTATATATTCTTGCATATATATATATATATGTGTATATATATGTGTGTGTGTGTGTGTGTGTGTGCATGTGTGTATGGGAACTCAACTGATTTCTGTGTCTTATATATACAACAGGATTTGGCATTAAATAACTTATAGGGTTGATATGCCATAAAACCCAAGCAAGCAAGAAGTGAGTGTTTACATAATATTTATTAATACTGATATATCAGCATAAGGTTGATGAAGATATTAGCAGCCACATATATGTTAAGGTATAAATACATTTCTCTCTTTACACAATAACACTTTTATACAGATTTTTTTATGCATGCTAACAATTACTGCTATATTTCATTCACAAAATCTTAACTATTATCTATCGAAAAATAGCTACATTCCGACTAGTATTATCTTTGCTACAAGGAAAGACTTTAGAACTTCTGCTTTTCAGTAGATTTTTCACTACATTTAAAGGAAGAAAAATATAGAAATTTGTAGATCAAAGTTTTATTTAATTGTTTACTCCTTTTTCCACTCTATATATACATATATAGAGAAAGAGAAAGAGAGAGAATGAGAGTAAAAGACATTGTCATCATCATGAAGTTAATGCTGATAGCATGGATTCCTTTGACCCTCTCTTACCATCTGTCCCTACTGGCCATTTCTCCTGGCAGGTCTCCTACATGGCATACAGTGTTTCCACAATGCTGATGTATGTAAATCTTTATTGGTTGGCCAATGCTAGTATATACACGTGTAGAAGTTCACAGGAGAACATTGCTTATGAGATAGTCCTTGCTTCTCCAGCAGTGCCCAGCATATCTTGTCTGTCTTACCTAGATGGGAGGTAAGTGGCTGTAAAGCTGCTATTTTGTGGGATGATGCTTCCAGGATTTATTTTGAACAGCACACAGCACTCTTGTTTAGTTTAGCTCTAGTTTTTTCTCCAAGCCTTTTTTTGAAGTCCAAGTAGTGCAACCATACAGTAGTGCTGACATGGCTACAGCTTGGAAGAATTAAATTTTATCAAAGAGATCAGATTTCCATATGGTGGATAGCCTGTTAGTTGTAGTCTATGTCTTTCCTCCATGTCTATTGATGTCACTTTCTGTAGATATTGCTACTGTGATTTGTCTACTAATTTCAGAGTCTTGCAATTTATTGTTTAGTTTGATTTGGTTTAGTTTGGTTTTATGACATATCGACAACTGTTGGTTATTTAATACCAAGTCCTGTTTTTACATATATATTAAATATATGATTTATAAAAACATTTTGTAGATAGATAGGATTCTATCAGGTGATACCACTCCAGGCCAGAGTGGACCTGGGAGCAATGCTAATAAAGGGGTACTCTGTATTCCCCAAAGCTCCAGCATTACTTGAGCCTCACCATCAGGTTGTTTAGTATCATATCCAGGACTCTCTGGCAGAGGCTTACCCCTCTGCAGAGATGCAGTCAGTGTCTTCTACAGCCCCAGCTGACTGGACTAGCAATTTATTGTGGAGATGGTTCCATTTTGTTAAAATATGTACTTATATATATATAACCAACTCCTCAACATAAGCAGAATGTGACACAAGGTCAATTTTTTAAACAGAGTTTAACAAGTTTGAATTCAGAGTTTTCCTTCTAGACTAGTTGCCATACCCAGGTCAAAGTGCCCAGTTTACCCATAGCTGGGAGAATAGTTGCATTCATACCTTTCCCAGGGGTATTATTATTTCAGATCTTGTTAAACAATAGGCACTACCATTTCAGGGTTATTGATATTAATCACTTGTTTTCATACAGCTATATGGTTTCAAGCATTCCTATCTAATGAAAATAATTTGTACATAATTATATGGTATTAAGTATTCCTGTCTCATACAAATCTTTTTCAGTCTGATCTATTTGACCCATAGATTAGACCCTAACATGTATTACTTGATCAAGTCAGAGTGGACCTGGGAGTAATTACAACAAAGAAGTGACTCTACACTCCTCAGAGCTCCAGAACTGAACCTTCACTTTCAGATGCAATTAAGTGTCATTCATGGGACACCCTAATAATTTGATTAATTTTTCAATATATTGAAGTTTCTATTCAACTCCATTTCCTATGTTACATAAGGACAGATTTTATTATGCAGTAAGATCGTTAGTTGTGAAATTTGACCAAAGGTATTTTTCTAATCTAATGTATCATTTAATGGACAAAATGTTTCTTGTAGCATTGTGCAGTAACATTTTGTCCAGGTCCAGTAATTCATAAGAAAGAATTCTCTTTAAATCCAACCAGAGAGAAAAATTTTTTGGTGCTTGTACAGAATAGCCCACTGATTGTTTTTAACATAGTCAAAGCAATATGACTCACTGTTGGATCATGATATATTTTATCTTTGTGCAAACCAACCCACAAGTAGGTTGTATCATACTGAACGTGTTGATTTTATTTTAGTGGACAAAAACATTTCTTAAAAAAATGAAATGAGGGTGTCTTTGTGGTGTAATTGTTAAAGTGCTGTGAGTTCAAACTCCAGTTGTGCTATTAAGTTCACTACTGCAGCCTCGAAGTAAGTGAGTTCAAACTCCAGTTGTGCTATTAAGTTCACTACTGCAGCCTCGAAGTAAGTGAGTTCAAACTCCAGTTGTGCTATTAAGTTCACTACTGCAGCCTCGAAGTAAGTGAGTTCAAACTCCAGTTGTGCTATTCAGCTCACTTTCAGACTAATACCCTTTGGAAAAGTTTCAACCCCCTTATGTCCACTGCTATGGGTTAAATAGTATCACTGCTGTTCTTCTACAAGCATGGCTTTGGCATTAAATAATCCACAAAGGTTGATATGCCATTAAAGGAAGAAACTGAAACTGAAACAAAAAAAAAATGTAATAATTACATTCACCATCCAGATTTGCCCAGTCAATGTGGGTTAGAATATATTGATTGCATCCCCAGTAGAGGGTTATACCCCCAATCACTACCACCACTAAAAAGGATGTCCTGAGTATGACACTGAATTCCATCAGGTGATGAGATTTCAGTTCTGGAGTTCTGGGGACTGTGGAATACCTCTTTGGTTCCATTACTCCCAGGTAAACTTTTAAATTAGAATGGTAGTATGTGTAAGCAACCCATCTATGGGTCAAATAGATCAGTTTTAGAATGATTTGTATTGGATAGGAATACTTGAAACTATAAAACTGCATGCAAACAAATAATTATTATCTCATGGAAATACTTATTTTAAAACATATAAAGTAAAGTTAACGACCTTAGTTGAGGGTGACCAGAAGGCTCTCTTTTCTATAGCTACTACACCAAGGTGTAAGGGGGGGCGCTACTCTTTTCCCTGGATTGCTCTACTTTACCCTTGATTCGTACTTTATAGTGCTGAGTGTTAAGCAAGTTGGCATCAAGTACCATTTTTTGAGTCTTTTGTATGACTCGACCTAGGATTGAACTTCGGTCTCCTGGACCATTGGTGAACACTCTACTCATTAGGCCAATAATTAGGCATAGATTATTCGTATCAAATAGGAATACTTGCTACCATATTTTGTACATGATGTTTGAGTACTTACAAGTTCGGATATGAACCATTGAACTGCTTACACAGGTGATTTTTTTTCATTGTAAAATCTTCCTTGTAAAATCCACTTTCAGTTAACAGTAATTGGAGTATAAGATTTGCATAATGGTTATCATTCTATGAAATGCTCTTGACAAAATGAGTTCAAATCCTGGATGTTTCTTTGTTTAAAGGCATATCAACCTTCATGGGTTATTCATCGCCAAATTCATCCTTGTAGAAGAACAGTAGTAGTACTATTTAACCCATACCTTTCTCAAGGTTATTAGTTGGAAAGTGGATGAAATAATGCAACTGTAGTTTGAACTTGCTTACTTCAACATTACAGACCAGTACATTAGCCACTATGTCACAGTGGGACTCCAGAAAGGATTTTATTCCACATTGCTTAAAAGGTTTGAGTCTACTGAATGAGACTGAGGTTTTTAGAAAATATTGATAATGTAGTCTAATTCAAGACAAAATATACTTAAAATAAAAATAAAAAGGTTATTAACAATTCAAAACTTTCCATAATAGTTTAAGCTTCAGAGCCCCCCCCCCTCATCAAAAAAAAAAATCTTGGTCCACCATTGATTGAGACTGCTCTGTCTG
>OY757908.1:109720651-109735651 GCA_963585895.1 Sepioteuthis lessoniana
CTGCATCAAAACTACTCACAATTCACTGTGATGGCAGAGTGATTTCCATGAACAATAACTAAGAATGAGAAAATATTCAGCAAAAGATTGTTTTTTTTGTTTTTTTACTGTGGCTAATATTTCAAATGAAGTTTCATAGTTACTGATATCATAAAAAAACTTTTATTTTTGTAACAAGAGCTGTAATAAAATTAATGTTAGACTAAAAGCTGTTAGTTTTCTCTTGTAGATTTCACAACAAATGATATCTTGAAAAACAGTGTTTATAAATAAGAGATAACAACATTATATATGTGTAGAAAAGCACTTCCTATTGTCTAAAGAAAGAAAGAAAGAAAAAAAGAAGAGGGCAAAGTGAATTATTATTTGGAAGGAAAAAGAAATTAAAAAATGATAAGATTATTTACAAATAGGAAGACACTTCTGCTTGTTTATGAGTTCAAGTTATTAAAAAAAGAAAGAAAGAAAGAAAGAAAGAAGAATAATAAAAGAATGAATAAAAAAAGGACAAAAGAAAGAAAGAAAGAAAGTGAGGAAGTGGGCACAAGAGCTGAATTGGAATGAAAGAGAAAATTTAAAAAAAAAGAACACAAAATCCAACCATGAAAAAGTTAGTTATAGTGAAAGTGAAAAAAGCAAGAAAAAAATGAAAGAGCAAGAAAGAGAAAGATTAAGTAGTGTGATCTATCTAGTAATTATCTGTGAAAAGAAACAGATATATTTCAATTTCTAAAATGACTCCTGTTATCCTAATAACAGATTTTCTCATTACACTGTAGCGGGACCAGGTTGTGAGACCAACATATATATATATATATATAATCGGGTTAGGTGAAACCTAGGCTGATTTTTTCTGACTCTGTAGACTTTCATATATATATATATATATATATATATACATATATATATATATATACATATATATATATATATATGATAAAATAAATGCAAATAAGAAAAGTGCAGAAAAAGTGTTTGATATCTGAGCTTGTATAAAATCTAAGATGTTCAAATTATGAACTCTTGAAGTTCAATTCTTAAAGTTTCATGTGGATCAAACAAGCATCAGACATATATATATATATATATATATATATATATATATATATATATGGAATGAAATCTGACAATATGAGAAAAAAGGACAATCTAGAAAATTTAATTAATATTTTGCTGTCGGAATACCAACAACAAAAAGTGCTGTAAAGCAAAGCTTTAAATGTAACCAGAGAGAGAAGCATGCAGTTTTTTCTTTATAAGTAAAGTAAAATTAGCGACCTTAGTTGAGGGTAACCCGAAGGCTCCCTTTTTGATAGCTACTACACCGAGGTGTAGGGGAGGACGCTACTCCTTTCCCTGGATTGCTCCACTTTACCCTTGATCCTTACCTTATAATACTGAGTGTTAAGCAAGGCAGCATCAAGTACTGTTTTTTGAGTCTTTTGTATGACTTGACCTGGGATTGAACCCCAGTCTCCTGGACCATTGGCAAACACTCGACTCATAAAGTAGTAAAAAAAAATTGATTTTAAGATTTTAAGGAAAAAATAAATATCTCAATTTTTACAGTATATTTATGAAATTAAAATTTTTTTAAGAATAACATGTTTTTTGCCCATTGCTGAGTTGATGTTATTTTGCCATTGTGTCAGACTTTGTAGATTTTACAAACAATAACATCTGGAAAAACAGATATCAAAACATCTCTATATTTGTTCATAATCTAGTTTTTGCATTATTTGAAGGTGGTATATATATATATATATATATAGTGAATAAATAAAAATAAAAAGTTATTTAAAATTGTTTAATTCATGCTTTTTCCACAGATTGAAGTGAACTTAGATTACTCTAGGTCTAGTTTGAACATGAATTGCTGATACTATTCCAGCTCAGCCTCCAATTTGAAACCTTTGAAAAGGACTTGTTATTAAGGTTGAAATTCTACTTGTTTATACTTGAAAAATACTGTTTTTTTTGTAAGAGGTATGCAGGAAGAAAAAAAAAGATTATCCATTATATCAATATAAGGGCTGTTCATCTCAGTATAGGGAATTTCTTCTGTTTCTTGTCCTCTTTGACTCCCAATGCAGTTGGTGGTAACTCCTATCAGCTCTGCAAGCTGCCACAGCCTTATTTCCTTAATCCCAAGGGAAGATACTACTGTTACATACTGTCCTTACTCTAGAACAGTTTTGGTCACCTGACTTCAATCATCCAATGAGAGCCATGGTCTGACTGACCTCAAGTTCAATGGTTATCCAACACACTGGTTGAACTTACGGTATCTTTCCACTCAGGACTCAAATTGAATGCTACACTACATGTCTAAAATAGAGCTCACTGATTTATTTCATAACATTACATCTTCAACAGCATTTTTGGCATTTCATCATTGTATGGTTATGTCTATTTCCTATGATGATAAGTATTATTGTCATGGTCATCTCCAGTGCAATCCCCAGGTAGTTACAAAGTGAACCAACTGCTCAATTTTAGTGTTGGAAAGTAAATTTCTAATGCTATAGATATCTCTGTTTAATTCATAACAGTGGGAGATATCAAAATGCAATTCCAAATTTAGAGGTTTGTCTACATGGAAACTTACCCGCACTAAAAACTAAATGCATTTATCATTATTAAAAATTGTGGCATTAATGGTTTTGACATTTTTAGCACCTGGAGTAAATAATATATTCCCAGAACTCAAGAAAGATAGGATTTCAACAAAACTGTTAAAAAATTGATTCAACTTCATGAAATTAATTGATTACACTCCTGATGATGATAAACCTGAGCCTTGTCAAGTTACGTATGTTAAATAATCAGTTTGGTTTGTTTCAATGGCATATCAACCTTCCTGGGTTATTTAATGCCAAAGCTATCCTTGTAGAAGAACAGAAGTGGTACTATTAAACTTGGGGGAATAAGGGAGTTCATACCTTTCCAAAGGGTCCAAAAGTGAACAGAATCATGCAATTGGAGTTCAAACTCACTTACTATGATTTCACAGTCCTGTACATTAGCCACTATGCCATGGGGGTTACCCTTAAATAATAGATTGGCTCAATGTTTTTATTTGGCACTTAGTGTAGACAAGTCAAAAAGGATTTTTGGTGCCAGTATAATTGACAGGTAATGACCATGAGATCATTTGATATCTTGGCTTTCACTGGACGAAATGATAGGTCCTAAAAGTTTAGAGTAGAATTGTAACTTTATTTCATTCAGCGTAGAAATTGCAGAGAATGCAATTGTCGAAGTTTCCATCTTGAGATCTCAACTTGTGTAAGTTCAGTAATGTGTGTAAGTTGTCAAGATAATATATGTATCAAAGAAGTCTTGTTATTTATCTCAGCAAGAATTTAAAACAGCATGCTGTTGCAAGAACAAGATTTTATCAAAGGAGGATGAGAAGTGATGACTAGATGAGAGAGAGGTGACAGCCAGCTGAGAGAAGAACACCAGAAAGGAGCTGGGCATTTGTAAAAGAAGATAAGAATATGACACTTTTCTTACAAGACCATGAGTTTACACTTGGATTTTTTTCTTCCATTATGAAAAAAACAAAGAATTAAAAAAATCTTTAAATTTGTTCATAAACTAGTTTTTGCATTATTCAAAGATTATATATATATATATGTGTGTGTGTGTGCGTTCTTCCTTCTACTGGGCCTATTATTAATACTATTTTCCATAAATATTAAATCAGCTGTGTAAACATTGTTTCTTATTACTGTTTCATATTCCATCATATACTCAATAAAAAGCCCTCTGTTTGAACAAGAACAAATGACCTTTTCTTTTTTTATATTTTTACTGATATTATATATATATATAAAGATAAAAATGCTTAAGATAACTTGCATGTTTTTCATAGAATAGAAGACACAGTCCTCAAATGAAACTGCTTTTATTTTGTTTTCTTCTAAATCCATTTGATACTTATATAAGGAATGTGAACATAAATGTGGAACAAATATTCTGATATAATACATACATACATATATATATATATATATATATATATATATATATATATATGTTGATAGTTAGATAAATAGATGAAAAAGAAGACAGTTTTGAATATCAGAAAGTCTCATCTGATGATTGTATCTTCTATTCTGTAGAAGACATATTAAACTAATAATTTTGACACAATAGTGAGAAGGTGAGATCTTAATTACTTTTAGTTTTTATATTGCTCTGTTAGCCAGCATTTGAGCACTTTATTCTCTAATCTAGATATGTGCATATTTGTCTAATGAAAAATCTCATGATAATGTACTATTTTTTGTAGGTTATGGTTTTATGCAAGCATAATGAGAATTTATGTAGACATATAAATATAGATAGATATTCATTAATTGATTAGACTCTAATGAAATGCCTGTAGAAAAAGCTAGATCAAATCTACACAGAGATGCTGCATGCTGTTTTGAACAGATTCTGGAAGAAGCACCCTACAAAACCGTAGCTGTACAGCCACTTATCTCCCATCTCACAAAGCATAATAAGACATGCTAGGTATTACTGGAAAATTAAGGATAAACTCATAAGTGATATTCTCTTAATGACTCTTATACATGGACACACTGGTTTGGGCCAACCAGCTAAAACTTACATCAACTCTATGTGGATACTGGGTGTCATCTTGATGACTTATTCAGAGCGATGGCTAATAGGGACAGATGGTGAGAGAGAGAGAGAAAAAGTTAAGGGAATCTATGATGTTAGCATGTCTTGATGATGAGGATGATGATGATATATATATATATATATATATATATTTACTAATCTAATATCTACCAGCATTCACGGTACAACAAAAAAAAAAAAGTCGAAATTAGGCTTCCTGATGATCCGATAAGGTGAAACTTTAGTAGAAGATTTTCGACTCGCGATTTTAAGTTAATTTTATATATATATATATATATATATATATATAGTAAACTCATACTTGAGAACACAGCCAGGTGTTAACCTTTTTACATGTCTTTTTGTGTGCTAGCTAAATAAGAGTTTGTAGTATTATCTCTTGCCTTCGATGGAATTTGGTTGTTAACAGGTGATCAAGTTCAATAAATGCACTGCTATATCAAATATGAAGAAAACCCAGTGAATTGAGTGATGCTGAATTTGTATCAAATGTTTAAAGATACAAATGGCTTTGAAAACAATTGCTGAGAGCTCCAGGGAATGAAAGATGCATCTGTTTGTGGTAAGAAGGAGCCAAACAGACTAGCAGAGAATATGGTTCACATTCCTTTGTTGAAAAAGTTCCTGATATTGCATTTGTGTTAAATGATGCACCAATGTGCACCAGCATGTCAGTATGGTTCACAAGTTGATAATACTAGAATATCAAGGTCCTTCATAATTTTTTTCTTCTATTAGCAAGGTCCAATGCTCTTTTCATTTCAGAGAAATGAACTTAAAATTGCATCTTTCTCATATTTCAGTTATCTAAATACTTATAAAATCTGGGAACACAATAGAGATAAATACTAACCAACTATGCAAAAGTAAGTGATCACAGTGATATATATATATATATATATATATATATATATATATATATATGTAGAAAAAACTGATAACAACGATCCAAGAGAAAGGAATGATTTATTAACGGGTCAACACTATAGCGTTTCGGTTCTACTGAACCATCATCAGGACCATGAGGGGTGATTTTAATAATTTTAAGTTAACGATGAATGATTAGAAATGCTAATATTTCTAATCATCCATCGTTAACTTAAAATTATTAAAATCACCCCTCATGGTCCTGATGATGGTTCAGTAGAACCGAAACGCTATAGTGTTGACCCGTTAATAAATCATTCCTTCCTCTTGGATCGTTGTTATCAGTTTTTCTACATATTGTCGGATTACAATCCTTTATTTACTCTTCATATATATATATATATATATATATATAAACTTGGGTCATTCATTAGTAGGGTGAATTTTGCCTAAGGACTTGGCAATAGATAGCATTGCATTTTCTTCAAGGAAATCAATAGTGGTGGGTTCTTTCATGTTCAGAAAGACTGTCAGCATGACCATCTTTACTGACTGTTGAGCCTGGATCTTTTTCTTTATTTGAGAGTATGTGTGTTTCCAATCCATGGACTGTCTTTTTGAAAATTCAGGCTTTTGTGAATATGGAGACGACTTTTTTTGTTTAAAACATGTGAACTCTGTTTTATTTGTGTTCACATAAAAGTCAATGCCTCTTGCTACTTGTTCCTGGTTCTGCAGTAGGGATCCAGCTTGAGCAAGTGTATTTGCAAGAAGCGCTAGATCATCTGTGTAGTCTGCATCTCTCTCAGTGAGATATCATTTGCTTCTTGAACCAGAGCTCATTTGTTTGCACGTAGTTAAATGATTTCGAGTATTGCTAACACTGATAGTTAAATACATACACGCTATCAATGATTTTGAGCTCTCTTTATCAATATAGCAAACTATATATATATATATATATATGTATATATATATGGTCTTATCAATCATAATATTGCCCAGTCAGCAGGGGCTGTAGAATACACTGACTGTACCTCTGCAGAGGGGTAAGAACCTCCCCTAATGAGTGTTCTGATATGACACTAAACAATGATGAGGTTCCAGTAACACTGGAGCTTTGGGGAATGGGAAGTACCCCTTCATTGCTATCACTCCCAGGTCCACTCTAGTCTGGAGTAGTAGCACCTGATAGGGCCATATGTATTGGTAAAATAGAATTAAAATGCATATTTATGGTAAACTGAATTACTTGAAATAAAACTGTTTTGATATTTAAACTGTGTTCTTATGCTAAACTGAACTGCTCAAAATAAAACTGTTTTGGCATGTAAACTGCAAACTTATGCTAAACTGAACTGCTTGAAATAAAACTGTTTTGACATGTCAACTGCATACCTATGCTAAACTGAATTGTTTGAAATAGAACTGTTTTTGACATTGAAACTGTATGTACACTAACCTGAATTGTTTGAAATAGAACAGATTATTTACATAAAAATGGATTTGGCGTTAAATAACCTTCAAAGGTTGATATGCCATAAAACACTAACAAACAAACAAGCAATCATAATAGAAAAATCTCCTTCTCTCAGGTTTTATTCTACTACACTTGTTATTTCTTGTGTACCATTCTACTCACCTCTGTACTGTTTTAAGTATATATCTCATTTCCATACTTCCATTTTTGTTGTTTAATAAATCTCTGAGATATCTATTTTGCTCTTCCTTCTTTTTCATGTATACCTCTGGGTTTGTTTTCTTTTGATTTAGTTAATTTTCATGTCTCACAACCAAATCATATAATTGATATTATACAATGATTGTATACTATACTTAATATTAATTGTTACATCTATCTATCCATGCATTATTAAAATTCTCCTTATATTAGTAAATGGCACATCTTAGCAAGATTTTACTTGAGAAATTAATGCAATAAAATGAATAAAGCTACTTACTACTATGAATTTTTCCTTAATTTTTCTCAATATAACCATGAAATACTGATTTGAATCATACACTACTTCTTAGATAGAAGCATCACTATCATCATGGACTGCTGTTACAACAGGAATCTGATAGATTCACAGGTTACCTAGTATATTACTAAAATTTCATCATGTTTGCGTATATACATATGTAATCATAATCCAACAAAACTAAACATTATAGTGATATTTTTATAAGAACAATACCCTTTAATGCTCTATCTGAGAGAATAAAGCAATTTTCTGTTCAATTTGGTACTGAATGATAATTTTCTAGGGTCTGTATTTGGACTGAAAATTATTTTTTTAATTATCTAAATTTTTGATATCATAGAGATAACTTTGAAATGTTAATTGGAATCCTTCACTCATTCTTGAATAGAAGTATTAGTTTTTTTAATAAACTACTGTTACAATGAGAACACAGGAGGCATGCTTAGTGCAATGGTTATCATTGTAGGTAATAGAATCTGCGACCTAAGTTCAGATCTAAGCTATTTGTTTCACTTTACAATAATGCTCTTGCAAAAGGCATGAATCCATCTGTTCTCCATCTAGCTATGGGTAAATAGCGTTATATAGTCATTTGCAGCAACACAACGATAAAGACGCAGGAAGGACTTCTTTAGAATTATATTCACCTCTCCCTTTATTGCAAGGGTTTGAAAGGGTTGTTTAAGGGTTTGCATGTGAGAGGATGCTGGAGACCGAACATAAACTTCATATTTTGACCCCACTGTTATGACCGTCACATTGTGTCTTTATTGTTCTCCTGATGTTCAACCAGAGGCCTTGGGGTCCACTCCATCGGGGCTTTTCCGAGGGCCCCCTCGGTCGGGTGTGGCCTTCCCTACCACATCTGGTCTCTAGCTGTCTGGAATTCTGCTGGCAACTGCATCGGGGGTTTATGAGGTCCCCCTCGGTCGGGTGTGGTCTTCCCTACCACATCTCGTCTCTAACCCTCTAGGAGTCGGCTGGCAACTGCATCGGGGGTTTCTGAGAACCCCCTCGGTCGGGTGTGACCTTCCTTACCACATCTGGTCTCTACTGTCTGGAATTCTACTGACAACTGCTCTGGGACCCAAACTCAACTGAGTTAAATAATAACTCAACGCCCACACGATCGCCTACTGGATCTTTGAAATCGAATGTTTAATTGTCATCAAGCGGAAATAACTGTCATGCAGTTCAGAGGTTACTCTCTTCCAGTGCATGACTGTAATGGCAGAATGGGACCTTCACCTTTTCCCATATCATAAGCCTTAATCCGCCCACGCGATCTCTTTCGATTACTGGCCGTTGGAATGTGTCACTTCCTTCCGGTGTATTACCTTGGAATAGTATTTTTGGGCCGGGTCGAAGGTCAAAATATAACAAATAGTAGAGTAGACTAGGATTTTTAGCCTTCATAAGGCAACCTATATTGTAGAAGGAAAATTCCTAATTCAAACCAGCTGTACTCTTAAAAATTAACCTGGTGTCACATCCTGCTCATTGTGGAGGAGTTGGGTAAATACATACAATGGTAACTCCATAAGTTCATGGACTGTTTCATGGTATATAATCTTATCACTTGTATGTCATGATGAGAAACAAGGAAGAGATAGTGAGAGGGATGAAGCACAAGTTTCTATAACAAAAATCAGAATTGGTATCAAACTTGAGAATAAGTGACTACTTGTCATCATTGCAATACAATGATGATGATATTATTAACAATAATAATAAAGATCAAAGATGAGTCACATGTCTAAGTGATTGACTGACTACATGAATTTTCTGTTTAATGACTACAGCTGCATTCTGGGAAAAACAACAACAGAGATAGACACAAAGACCAAATCTGGACTTCAAAGCATGTGGTCACTTAATCCGATCTATTATGCATAATCTAAAAACACATTAAACAATCAATTTCTACTTGATTTACTTCAACGAGTCTGAAGGAGGTGTGCTTGGCGTAACAGCTAGATAGGTCTTTATAAGTATAAAAGGTCTTTCTAGAGAGTATTAAGCCATTTTGAATATCCTAAGAACCGGTTGTATAAGCTTGATGTATTGAAGCAACAGAATTATTGAATTATTCTCTTATATATTATATATATATATATATATATAGGTAAAATTCTACATATGCTCCTATTCAAGTTTGCTGGGGAAAAAATTTGTGTAATTTTTTTTTTTTTGATTTGAACTTAGGAGACACTCAAACTCATGACATTTTTTTTTTCAAAAAAACAAAACAATTATTTTACATTTTATTGGGCAAGGGGTCCACATTTACATTTCAATTTAATGTAGAATGGTGAAAAATTTCCAAAACAGTTAGCATTGGAAAAGACTAGTAACCAGACTGGTTGAACTATTTAATTTTTTTTTTTATTTAGGGGGCAGAAGGGATCCCTTTTTTAATACCTGCTCCAGAAATGGGTGATACATTGAATTGAAATGTGAAAGTGAATCCCACTTATAAAATATAAAATGATTTCTTTTTTAAAAAATAAAAAAAATTATTCCAAATCAAAAAAAAAAAAAATATTTGAAAATTTTTTTCACAATGAATTGAATGGGTGCATGAGTAGAATCATATATATAAGTTAAGTAAGTTGGCTGACCGGAGTCGTGGGCAACCTGAAGGCTCCTTTTTCAATAACTACCTTGATAGGTGTATATATATATATATATATATATGTTTGAAAAAAGATATTCAAAGGATGTATTCTTGTATAAAGGAATATTATGCCAACGTTAAGTGTTTTGTTTTTTCTTTTAACCATCCTCAGGGAAATGTTGTCTCATCTGAAAAACTGTTTTCAAATGAAAAAAGTGAAATGAAAAAAATGATAAAATTCTTAGCACTCTATTATCCTTAGTAGCATTCTGTTTCAAAATGTATGCGACATAATAAGTGTTTGAACATTTTTAGATTCTATTCTATTCTATTCTATTTATTTATTTATTTTCAAAATATTGTAAACATTTTTGTTGTAAAATTTGAAAAATTCTTGAACCCTTATGAAAATTAAGAAATTAATTAAAATGTTCAAAACTAAGGATGTGTCACAAAATTACAATTATTTTTATTATTATATTGAATAAGATAATGTGTTTGTTGTTTGCAATAAAAATCAGTTGAGAAAATATTTTGATTAAAAATCCTATCTAAAACATTATAATTAAGTATAAAAACTGAAATGGAGGTGCCCGTGGTGTAATGGTTATCGTCGCAGGATGTGGACACGATGACATGAGTTCAAATCCTGGACGAGCCTGATTACATTTCACATAGCACTAATACCCTTGGGAAAGGTATGAATCCAAATGTTCTCCCTCCAGCTATGGGTAAATAGTAGGGCAGACTATGTTCTTCAGCCTTGGTGAGGCGACTAGTCTAGGAGAAGGAAAACTCTGAATTCAAACCTGTTAAACTCCGCTTGAAAATTGACCTTGTGTCATATCCTGCCCGAGTGGAGGGGTTGGTAATAGGATAAAAACTGAAATGTTTAATGGCATGCTATTCATATATAAATAAATAGAGCCTCTGAATATCTTCATATTTATGTACCATCAGATTTATTTCCACTGATATATCCTGGATACATTTCGTACATTCAGGCTTGACCATATATATAGGGCTTGCCTTTCAAGGCTGGTCTCTTGAGTCATATGCAGTCCCATGATAACAGACATCCACATAAAAAACGGGTGTGCATGAGTGAAAGCCAGGGATCTCTTTTGTGCAATAAGATGTGTAAAAGCAAAGCTGGACTTCTGAGCCACTTGCGTGCCCACAACCGAACATTGTACAAATGGCCTTCTTCTGTGAATAATAACCATATATATATATATATATATATATATATATATATATGATATATAACTATATATATATATATATATAATAACCATATATATATATATATATATGATATATTCCAACTATAAAATAAAACAAGTAAATTCACTCATGACTTATAGTTTTCATGTACCTTATCTTCAGGTAATCTTGTATCCATATATCTGAAGTCTTTAAGATGAGTTTGGATCTGCATGTCTTAAGATATATATATATATATATGTATATTTAGGCAGCATTTCTTTGTTAATGCAAATTTCATTAAACATAATAGACATTTTATGCCTACATATTTTCTTCTGGATCCGTTTGAATTCCCGTATTACTTTTATCGTATTCGGGGGGAATTGATTTAGGTATTGTCCATAGTTGTATGTATCCCTAGTACTTTCTGCCTGACTTTGGGCCATCATCAGGGGAGAAACTATTACAAAAGTGATGTAACTTTTGTTTTAGCAAATTACTACTGTGTAAGGACGTCTTTGCTGTTGGAGAATATGGCGTTTGCTTTTAAATGTAATTCTGTAAATAGTGCCAGTAGCTAAAGACATTTAAGTACATCAGCACTGGTTTGAAAATTAATTCTATTAAGTGCTGGTTGCAGGTTTCTAATATATAGTGCTTCGAGAATCTGAAGTTTTTGTTTATTATTTTGATGTTCGAGTATTGTTGTGTTGTCGGTGAGAATTTTTCGTAGTTGCGTTGTTGGGCATGAATGTTTTTTTAAATGCTGAGCTATTGAACTTGTGTCAGAAAGGTGCATTGTAAGTCTCCTCGACAGGGTAGTTGAGGTTAAACCAACATATATATTATTTTTATCAGAGATACAATCTCCTAGGGGACATTTAAATTTATATATAACGTTGGTTTTTTGCAACACCCCAATCGAGGGAGAGGAGTTGTTTCTAATGACCAAATTCGAGGTTTTAAACTTATTATAATATATAATAAGTTTTATTTTTTATTAGGATCAGTGGGGAGTATGTTTTTGTGAATCAATGTTTTCATTATTTTTTCATTTTACTAGGGATACATACAACTATGGATAATACCTAAATCAATTCCCCCCGAATACGATAAAAGTAATACGGGAATTCGAACGGATCCAGAAGAAAATATGTAGGCATAAAATGTCTATTATGTTTAATGAAATTTGCATATATATATATATATAATATTTACTACTAAAAATGGTCAAATTCAGGAAGTTATATTGCTCTATGACTGGGCCATTGGCCTAATGAGTAGACTGTTTGCCAATGGTCTGGGAGACTGGGTTTAATCCCAGGTTGAGTCATACCAAAGACTCAAAAAATGGTACTTGATGCTACCTTGCTTAACACTCAGCATTATAAGGTAAGGATCAAGGGTAAAGTGGAACAATCCAGGGAATGGAGTAGCACCTTCCCCTACACCTTGGTGTGGTAGCTATTGAAAAGGGAGCCTTTAAGTCATCCTCGACTAAGGTCACCAACTTTACTTTTACTTATATATATATATATATATAGAGAGAGAGAGAGAGATTGTACTGAGAGGTTAGGGAATCACAATCATTGTACATTCATATGACACTGACTTCTTCAACATAGTAACTAGAGTCTTACAAGGAGATACATTAGCACCTTATATGTTCATTCTCTGCTTAGGCTATTTACTTTGAACATCCATAGATTTGATAAAAGAAAATGGTTTTACATTAAAAAAGGCAAGAAACAGATGATTTTCCACAGAAACTATGACAGATGCAGACTACATAGATGACCTCGCTCTTCTCAGAAATACACCTGTCCAAGCAGGATTCCTCTTACATAGCTTAGAGCAAGCAGCGAGAAGCATTGGCCTCTATGTTAATGCAAATAAAACCAAGTTCATGTATTTTAAACAAAAAGAAGCCATCTCAATTCAAAGTAGCAAGCCTCTAAAATTAGTGGACAAGTTCACATACCTCAGCAGCAATATCTCATCTATTGAAATTAGTAAACCTGTTCACATACCTCAGCAGCAATATCTCATTTACTGAAATTAAGAAAACCTGTTCACATACCTCAGCAGCAATATCTCATCTACTGAAATTAGTAAACCTGTTCACATACCTCAGCAGCAATATCTCATCTACTGAAATTAGTATACCTGTTCATATTACTCAGCAGCAATATCTCATCTACTGAAAGGGATGTTAATGTACACCTAGCATATTTGTGGTATGCTATTGACAGGTTATCGATCATATGGAAGTCTGATCTATCTAATAAAATTGGACAGGATTGCTTTCAAGCTGTAACTGTGTGTGTACTATCATATGGATGCACCACATGAATGCTAACAAAACATATGGAGAAAAAACTAGATGTAAACGAATTGCTGCACACTGTCTTGAACAAATCCTGGAAGGTCCACCCCGCAAAATAGTAGTTGTACAGCCACTTACCTCCCATCTCATAAATCATTTGGGTGAGATTAAAAAGACATGTGGGACACTGCAGGAAGAGCCGGAACTACATACTGGCAGCTCAACTTGATGATGAAAATAGGTGCTGCTCTTTGTTGTCATAGAAAACAAAAACAAAACCCTGAGTGAATTGTGATAAAAAGCAAGTAAAATTTAGAAGGCAAAGTGAAATATTTTTCAAAATTGGTAAAAATAGTGATTGGTTGGTAAATACCAATTCTAGTGTTAATAATGGCGACTGGCATAATAAAATCTGACAGGGTATCATATATGTGCATGTGTGTGTATGTATGTAAGTGTTTATTCATATATATATATATATATATATATATATATATATATATATTTATTTATTCTTGATACAGTTTTGTAATTTGCCCCAGACTATCTTCAGCTTACATGTATTTCTTCCGAAATAATTGCAATAAGGGATTGTAATTCAGCAACAACTCAAATAGAAAGGAAAAATTAAATCTAAAACTGGAAAGAGACAATACGAGAACTTTGTCATGAACATGTTGCAATTAAAGAAGGAAGAAATATTTATTTATTTATTTATTTTTGGTTCAACTCTCTTTTGCTTAAAGATGTACACAATTTTCTTATCGTTGTTTATTTTGCCTCCTCCTCCTCCCTCCTCCTCCTCCCCTCCCCTCCTCCTCCTCTTCCTCCTCCTTTCAGCAGCAATATTTCACAGTGAAAATGTCATTCTTTCTTCATTTTATTTCTGTTTCTAAAGAGTTTGCGTTTCCATTTGATGGGCAGACGAAAGGACATGGGCAAGCATTTCCTTGAACAACACTATATTTTTTTTTTACTCACATGTCATCAGTGATCTGCAGAAACGTGTCTTAGACAATAAATGCTAATTAAGTGAAGTCGAGGCCTAATTAAAATAATGTAATCAATCGTTGAAAAATAATTAAAATAAATTAATTAAAATAAAGCAATAAGCCCTTGACATGTTATCTTGGTGTTATTTGTTAAGCAAAGAAAGGAAAATTTAACTGTAATTCCATGTGTTCATATATTGCATATCTACAATACAAGGATGTATAGGTATGTGTGTGTGTGTATATATATATATATATATATACGTATATATATATATATATATATATATATATATATATATATATATATGTATGTATAAAGACATCTGCCTTAATCTTGGTTGA
>OY757908.1:109740651-109775651 GCA_963585895.1 Sepioteuthis lessoniana
TCAAACCTGTTAAACTCCGCTTAAAATTGACCTTGTGTCATATCCTGCCCGAGCGGAGGGCTTGGTAAATATGATAAAATAAATGCAAGGTATTTGTAGCAGATTGATTGATTGATTGGTTTTAAGGGAATGTCAACTCATCTAGGGTTATTTTATGCCTAGAGGTTAGGGAATCACATTCATTGTATGCTCATGTTTACATTTTTTGTGGATTTCTTTTTTAAAGAAATATTTTTTGCAGACAGTCCTATCAAATACAAACAATGACAATGAAATCGGGGGGGATATTCTACCCTAGATCTCCAGAACTGAAGCCTCATCATCAGATGCAGTTTACAGTCATTCTCAGGACACCCTTTTTTTGGGGTGGGTCTTACCCTTCTGCAGGGGATAAAGAAACTACAATAGATAAAGGGAGTACAATAACTTTAGTGGATAGAGCAAATTTTCACCTACAAAACAAGAATTTCTCCCAGAGTCAGCAAAATTGGCTGTGCATTTTTGACATCAATGAATAAGAACCTTCTTGACATGTTTTATAATACCTGTCATTTCTCGGTGTATAAATACAGCTTTGGTTTCCATACTTTTCAAATATACCACATGAAAAAAGAATATGAATGAAACAGAGTGAGAAAGAAGAAAATACAGCAAATTAGAAACTAAATTCAAGGTAAAAATAAGACAAAGAAGATGTTGGTAAAGGTAAAAGTGACTGATTTTTAATGTCATATTAACCTGTCAAGGGTTATTTTATACCTAGAGGTTTGGGAATTGCATTCATTGTATGTTTATATTCAAAGTTTTTGTGTAGTTGTTTCTTAAGAGGTTTTTTTTTTTTAATTTCTTAGAAGAAGCATCTATAATATCATTCTGCTTGTTATTTTGTATCTACCTGTGTTCATGCTATCAACTTATGGACAATTACTTCTTTGATATACAGTATCTCTCTCTCTCTCTCTCTCTCTCTCTATATATATATATATATATATATATTTATATATATATTTGTAAGAGCATCCAAACATTGTGGCTGGTCCCTCACAAGCTTTCACCTCTATAAGCAAATCATCTGTGTAGTTCATTTGCTAAGATTCAACTTTGATAATAGTTGTCATTGAATTTCTTACACACTCAGCATATTCTAAGCATCTTTAGCAGGACAAGATACTTACTGAATCAAGCATCTAAAATACAGTCATGTGATTTCATCAACTCCAAAATTTTTAATGCTATCAAGATAATGACATTTTTTATGTTTTCATACTGAAAGTATTTCTTTAATCATCTAAATTCTTAATGTAATGGGGTCAGTTATGAAATATTAATCAAAATCTTTCACTTCTTTCTAAATAGAAGCATTGATATTATACTGGAACACTGTTACAATGCTAATCCAATATGTTCACAGAGTGTATGTTTATTTTTAAAAAATTCAGTCATTTTTTTTTAGTAAAACCTAAACTGATTGAACGATTTGAAAAAAAAAAGATTAAGAACCTCTATACCGTATAGGGCTTTAAACATGGAAGATGTTTTTTTTTTTTTTTTCTACGGATATTCAGATTTTTCTGTCAATTTAACTGTAGTAAGCCAAAAAAGACTGTGAATCATGCCAAATATTTTTTTTGCCTCTTTAGTTACTGATTGAAGATGCATTTTTTAGGAGGGTAGGGGGGATTTCTTTCAATGACTTAACAAGCAAACACAAAGTTCTAAACAGGCAGATCAAAAAACCCAACAATCTTTAAGCATCGTTCATTAGGTTTACATTGTAGACTTCTAGTTGAATGGTTGCAATCATTCGGTTTGGTTAATTACAGGTAACATAGAATATGTGGAGGTGATAAAAAGACATCAATATTGAAATAAAGACAGGTAGCAAATTGGCTGTGAGGCTTGCCTTTTAAAGTATGTACAGTCGACAACACACAAACAGGTATCAGCATAAAAAAACGAAAAACAAGAAAAGTTGAAAGAAAAGAAAATTTAGGAAAAAATAAATAAATAAAATGGAATTAAAAAGAACAATTGTATTGGCAGGTGCGACTAATTTTGCAGCTCGGCTAACAAAACACAGTTGAAATTGACGCCGAGAACAATTTGGTATAGATGCCAACAATGGCTGCCTTTGTTCAGCGATTGAAAGGGACCCCCTTCAGCTGATAAGCACCAATTCCAAAAAGCCTCACTTGCGTATGGAGAAATCAGCTATTCAAGGCTAAGACAATAACCTCAGTGTGCGTAACGTTGTACGAAAAATCACTAGCCAAATTCATAGACGCACACATCCTTATTAAGATACACATCACTCAACTTCTCCGCCATCCGCTTTCCTATTTCGTGAGCTTTTGTTTCTCATCAACATCACAATGTTTGACGCATTGGGTTTTTTTTTGCCCCTCCTTCTCCTCCAAACACTGCTTTCTTATATTTGTCATTAGGCAATTTAACTTCTGGGTTACGGAACAAAATAACACAAGAGCCCTTCTTTATTATCCTAGCGCAGATACCTCTCCACTCTCCACCTCTCATCCCTACATCATTCTAATTTGCACAAAATCTCGTTATTTTTTTTTAATGTATGGATCAATATCCATCAGATTAGCTTTATTATCATCATAGAATGTATCAAGACTATTAAGTAAATCCTTGCTGCTTTATATTGTAAGTAAATAAAAAAAAATAGGATCAGTTAATTTTTTATTTAAAATTTTATTTATTAAATTCATTCACCTTTGTATTTCCTATTTAATAAATATAATAGATTGCTGAAAGGGAAGGACATTAAAAGAATCACAACTGTACATCTTCACACCATACAGTAGGATACGCTGTTTATATCTCTTGCAGGGGAGGGGGTAAGACCCCCCCCCACTTCACACCGAAAGAGTTGTCCTGAGTATGAAACTGTATTTGATAGGGAATTATACTGAAATTTAACATTTCATTAATTCATCATATCTATCTTGGTAAATACATCTTTATTTTTGATACTTTTAATCACTTCATGTTGAGACAATATTCTTAATCTTCAATATCTGTCTATATTTCTGAGATGAGGTATTATGTACATTATTTACATTTTTCGGACTATTGTCCTCATCTTTGTCGTCATGTTTATCACAACGTTTCAGCCGTTGTACGCTCCGGCCTTCTTCAGGTGGTTGGAATGTTGAACTTAACCCTTTATTCCACTTACTGGAGTAGACTGTTACATGGCACAGTGGATAAAGGCGTGGTTAGAACCAGTGACATACCCAAAGAGTGTCAGTTCAATACCCGGTGAAGGCAGTGGAGAACTTTCAGAGGGGAAATTAACAGGAGATAACTCATAACTGATATCCATTAAACATGGCTTGTGGAACTAGAACAGTCTACCCCGGTAAGCGAAATAAAGGTTTGACATTCCAACCACCTGAAGAAGGCTGGAGCAAACAACGGCCGAAATGTTGTGATAAACATGGCAACAAAGACGAGGGCAATAGTCTGAAAAGTATAAATAATGTATTCTTATTATTAATTTTCTTGGATTAATATTTTCATCTTGGTTGTTATAGTCACAACAACACTTCAGTCATTATATACACCAGCCTTCTTCAGGTATCTGTCATAGTTAGTAATCTGAGGACTTCAAACTGAACCTTTTATTCAATCCAAAGTGGTTGACTTTTCTTTCTGTCCATCTTACTCACATACATTAAGTAAAGGAATGGTTTGAAATTCCTGGAAGGTTATCAACTATTGCAGAAATCTGACAAAGGTCAAATGTACAACAGCTGAAATAAATTTATAATAACCAAAATGAATAATCTAGTATGAAAACATTAGTATATAATAATGATGTGTTCTCATCGAAGGAATTGGCAAAACATTATGATTATAACAAATAAGAGGATTATAAAAAGATGATTATAACATGATTATAACAAGGTGATTATAACAAACATGATTATAACAAACAAGATGATTATAAGATGATTATAACAAACAAGAAGATTATAACAACCAAAATGAGGATACTAATCTGAATAAATCTGAGTGTAATGATGAATTTCTGTTCTAAAATATTCAGATAAATTTTTTGGGATCAGTAGAGAATGTATTTTTAATCTAATTACTGAAAATACTATTTATGGTTAAGATTATAAATTTTCTCTTTGCTTAATATACTGTTGTATCTGCTGTTCTTATATCTATATTATATTGGTATAATTCTGGCTTGCTTATTGTTGCATATATTTGTGTTCTCTTGTCACAACCAAGTAACAAAGAATTTCTCTAAATGAGAAGTATCACTCACAAATGATCAGCTTTTCTGACGTCTCTTTTGAATCACTTCAATTTAAAAAGGATTTTTTTTCCATTTGTAATCTGGGATTGATTATATTCACTTCTAATTGTTGTTCAAATTATTTTTTGATTTAAAAAAAAGTTTTTTGTTTTAATTGTGGAGTTTTAAAAAGTCTAATTTTTAATGTTAAAACAAAATTCATGATAGCAGCATCTATTTACATTAATGAAGATATTATGTTGACAACATCATGTTATATAGTAGCATAATGAAGAAGAAATGTATGATTGCCCATAATACTTCATTATAAAAATATTGCTCTTACAACACTTTATTTCTCGAAAGGGTCTGAAGTTGACTGTAAGTATGAGAGAGACAAGGTCACAGAGACAGATGGAGGACTGCTATATTGATCATTATCTTTCTCTTAAACACATTGTGCCATATTCAGGGCCCCACTTAGTACTTCTTCTTGACCGGAGGTGGGGGCCACTGCCCTCCTCTGGGTACTTGCTGGGCACTCTCTGTGATACCATCTATCCTTAACTTGTCTTTGTGACACCATCTGCGTGACTGCAAGATTAATCGTATCTGACGTGGGTACCTGTGTATATATAATTTCATAATGCTTAGTGTTCTTCCAGTTGTCAACTCATGTGAGCTGCTTCCGCTTATTTACACAGATGCATCCTGCTTGAGAAATCCCTGATTGATGGCTCTACCAAAGGTCAATATGCAACAATCAAAGCTTAGTTGGCTTGGTTTGGCTTGATATTTAAGGACTTTTAACTGCTGGAAGACAGCATCCAAGTGCTGGGATTAGATGTCTGTGGGGAAGCAGAGCATCTTGCTATGAAAATGGGTAAACCTGGTTCTGGATATTCCCAACATCCTTACATACCGACAGGTGACAATAATAATAATCTGAGAGCAAGCTGAAGGCATATTCAGAAGCAGGACCCCCTCCTTCGGAGAAGCACCCAATAAAAAAGGATACATTTGGGCTGCATCTGCTGTGATTGGAAGATCAGAAGAGAATGGTACAAAGAATTACATTGTGGCCTACCAAGCCTGCAAAGTGACTATGAGTTATTTACATTTTCTGCCAGGTGCCAATTTGGAGGAAAATAGAATCAATGAAGTGTAAATTAAGCATATATTTTCTATGGAGTTTTGCAAGCAATTTCAGTGAGAATGGACCACAATCAGTTCAATCTGAGACTAATTTTGGAGATTGACAGGTCAAGGACAAGTTTGTCCTTTGACAAATGGATAGAGAAAGTGAAGTTGCTGTGTAACTTGTGTGGGATCACAAAGATCAAGAAGGTTTATTCAACTGGGGAGCATTGTCTATTTATTAGCATTTGATTGCTTTTGTTTCTTTGTTTAATGACATATCAACCTTTGTGGGTTATTTAATGCCAAAGCTATCCTTATAGAAGAACAGCAGTGAAGGTTGCAGGTTCAATCCTGACTGCAGGTGAGTAAAAATACAGGAATACTTAACACTTGTACCCGGTTATGGCTAACGGAATCAGAACAGGCAACCCCCATGGATTCAATAAAGGACGTAGTTTGAAGTTCCGTGAAGGTTCCCAAGTTCGACAAACACCTGAAGAAGGCCAGAGGACATATCAGCCAAAATGTTGTGGAAATAACAATAAAGATGAAGACAATAGTCCGAAAACCCCTAATGATAAAAATCATCAAGCTTCGTCTCAGAAATTTAGACAACTACTAAGCAGTGATACTATTTAACCCACAGGTGGTGGGGTGGGATATCAGGTTTCATACCTTTCCCAAGGATATTAGTACAAAACTTTACTTAATAACACAACTGGAGTTTGAACTTGCTTACATTGAGGCCGCAATCCAGCACTTGAACCATTACGCTACAGGGACTTTCTCTATCTTTTGAGTAATGCATCAAAAATGCACTGTAAACAGCCTTTGATACCAATTCATTTGTGGCATACGAGCAGTTCCTAGCAACTGGGTAAATTAGTAGATGTATTTCTGGCAGTGTTGTTTGGTGGAATGTCTGTGTGCAAACTAGCTGGCACATTCATGACAGGATTGCCAGATCATATCATGCTGCTCCTTTTCATTTTTTCTGGGATGGATTTTTTTTGGTGACAATACTGTTGGTGTCGATGTTTTCAAAACTTACAGCATGCTATTAGTTGGTTGGTTGGTTGGTTGGGTTTTATGACATATCAACCTTTGTAGGTTATTTAACACCAAATCCATTTTTATGAAAATAGTTCTATTTCAAACAATTCAGTTTAGCATAAGTACGCAGTTTAAATGTAAGTACAGTTTAATTGTGAAAAACATTTCTATTTCAAGCTATTCAGTTTAGTCAAGCAGTTCTAATTCAGCTAATTCAGTTTAGTATAAGTACAGATTTTGTTTACACACACTTAAATGTCAAAACAGTTCTATATTAAACAATTCAGTTGAGTGTAAATACAGTTTCAATGTCAAAAAACAGTTCCATTTCAAATAATTCAGTTTAGCATAAGCTTACAGTTTAAATGTAAGTACGGTTTATTTGTCAAAAACATTTCTATTTCAAGCTATTTAGTTTAGTCAAATAATTCAGTTTAGCATAAGTATGCCATTAGTTCTATTTAACCCATAGATAGGGACCTATCAAGTGCTACCAGAGTGGACCTGGGAGCAATGGCAATGAAGGGGTACTCCGCATTCTCCAAAGCCCCAGTATCACTGGAACCTCACCATCAGATTGTTTAGTGTCATATCCAGGACACTCGTTAGTGGGGGGGGTCTTACCCCTCTGCAGAGTTGCAGTCAGTGTATTCTACAGCCCCAGCCGACTGGGCAACACAGCATGTTATTAGACAGCATATATTAGACAAAGAACTCTAATTATTCTCTAGTCTCAAAATTAAGGATAGATTGTTTTGTCTGTGATTTAAAAAACAAAACTCCCTCGGTTTTTAAATATCAAAACCAAAAGTATATTAATATGTTATAAATGATCAACTCTAACTGTTTTCTGGTCCCAAAATTAGATTTTTTTGTAAGAGTCAGTTACCATAGTTCTGATTAGATGTCTGTTTAGATACTGTTGATGTTGATATTTTCAAAACTTACAGTATATTATCTTTAGACAAAGAATCATAATTATTCCCTGGTCTCAAAATGATATTGTTTTTACCTTGTTTCTTATTTAAATCTCTCAAGATCAAAGTATTCAGCTGAATTATATCTTATGAATATTTAGCAATAACTTAAAATATCTTCTTATCAGTGAGATTAGATTTCCAGAGGATTAATAATCTGTTGATTCTTCCATATTACTACTACTGTATGGATGCACCACCTGGACTTAAAGAAAGTGCTTGAAGAAAAAGTTAGATGGGATTTATACAAAGATGCTGCATGCTGTTTCAAACAAATCCTGGAAACAGTATGCCTCAAAACAGTTGCTGTACGGTTACTTACCTCCCATCTCATAAACCATTCAGGTAAGATAAATAAGACATGTTGGGCACGATTAAAGAAACTTGGATAAACTCATAAGCAAAGTTCTCTGATGGGTATGTGGCAGTTTTGGCCAACCAGTAAAGAGTTATATTCATCAGCTCTGTGCAGACACTGGATGCTGTTTGGAAGACCTGCCAAGAATGATAGACGATAGAGAGGTATGTTGAGAGAGAGTCAAAATAATCTGTGCTCTGATCATGACCTGATGATGATGAAAAATATCTTCTTTGATAAATATCAAAGCAAAATTTAAAACCCTTTATTATATACTAAAGTCATGACAATTTGGCCATTCTACTCTCCAATGTTTTTAAGGCTTTTGGTAACCTTCTGGGAATTTCAAACTAAACTTTTTATTCGATTCTTAGGGGTAGATTGTTTTTGTCTGTGTGATTTAAAACAAAAACTGCTTTAAATTTTGAATATGAAGACAAAAGGTAAATCAATAAATAATAAATAATGAATGCCACATTGTTTTCTGATCTTAGAATAAGTCTTCTTTTTTTTTTTTTTTGCTTTTTTGATCAGAATGAGTTACCTTGTTTCTAATTTAAATGTCTCAAGAAATTTCCACAAAAATCATTTGCTATTTCTATCATTTTCTTTTTCTCTTACTTTTTTTTTTTTTATTTTACTTTATAGCGTTACAAATAGGCAAATAAATGGACAGAGACAAAATTACTTTTATATATTAGAACAATCAAAGGTTAGGATTAAAATTGATGTTGGTGTCCCAACGGACAATAGAGGTAATGGACTTTGGTTTATAAATGAGTTACTGTCAGTAAAGGAAATGCATTGATCAGTGGCAGAGGGTGTGCTGTGCTCAAAGATTGTTGAGCAGTACTGATATTAGGCAAGTTGCCATAGGTGGGTTGGTTTGGCCATTTACATAAAAGCCGTTGTGCCTGACTGGTCACAAAAACTATATCCACAGCATAAACTCTCTTTGATAATTTTTATTATTGTTCACTGTTTGCTTTCTCTTGCATCTGAGAAAAATACTTTGAACATTTACTGGAATATAGAATTAGCAAAATGGTTAAAACACTAAAGAGGTGGAGTAGAGTAAGTCTTAAAAAGTATTAAAAAAAAAAGAAAAAAAGGACTAAACAAAAAAATAACAAAAACAGAAAAGAAGAAAAACAAGTGAATTATTGAAAATATAATTGTGACACTGGTAGTTTTAGTAGTAATATCATTTGCAACACTGGTTGTAATATTATTTGAATTTCTTAGAAGAAGTATCTATAATATTATTTTGCTTGTTATTATCTATCTTCCTGTGTTCATGCTATCAGCAATAAACTTAAGGAAAATTACTTCTTTGATATCTCTCTCTCTCTCTCTCTCTCTCCCTCTCTCTCTCCCTCTCTCTCTCTCTCTATATATATATATATATATATATGTGTGTGTGTGTGTGTGTGTATGTGTATGTGTGTGTGTAAGAGCATCCAAACAGTGTGGCTGGTCCCTCACAAGCTTTCACCTCTATAAGCAAATCATCTGTGTAGTTCATTTGCTAAGATTCAGCTTAGATAATAGTTGTCATTGAATATATGGAGAAACATATATATATATATATTAAAATGAATTGGTCCACAAAGAGATTACACTGGAGCTGATAATTTTTCAATATTTCTTATTTTGCTTATAAAGTAACATATTAGTCTCTTAAATTAAAATCGTGGTTTATTTCAAATTGATATATAAAGAGTACCTGTTCGCCAATGGTCCGGGAGACCTGGGTCACATCATACCAAAGACTTTAAAAGTGGTACTTGATACCTCCTTGCTTAACACTCAGCAATATAAGGTACGATCAAGGGTAAAGTGGAGCAATCCAGGGAAAGGAGTAGTGCTGCCCTTACATCTCAGTGTAGTAGCTAATGAACAGGGAACCTTCTGGTCACCCTCGACTACGGTCGCCAACTTTACTTTACCTTTAAATTATCTGCCTTTTTTTAAAGCATAACTGTGCTAATATAATATGTCTTTTGTCATAGTTGGTAACCTTTGGGAATTTTGAAATAAACCTTTTATTCACTTCACAGGGGTAAACAGTTATCCTTTTGCTGTTCATGTCTTGGAATATTTGGTGTCAGTTAATTTGCTTTCTGGAAGTGCTTGTTGTGTAATGGTTATCATCGTAGGAAATGGACACGGCAACACGAGTTCAAATCCTGGACGAGGCTGATTGTATTTCACATAGCACTAATACCCTTGGGAAAGGTATGAATCCAATTATTCTCCCTCCAGCTATGGGTAAATAGTAAGACAGACTGGGTTCTTCAGCCTTGGTGAGGCAACTAGTCTAGGAGAAGGAAAACTCTGAATTCAAACCTGTTAAACTCCACTTAAAAATTGACCTTGTGTCATATCCTGCCCGAGCAGAGGGGTTGGTAAATATGATAAATTTGCTTTCTTAATTATTTCAATCTTATGATGTTATTTTGAGTTCAAATTCTGAATGAGGCTGATTGCATTTCATGATGTTGGGAAAGGCATGAATCTATTCCCTATGGCTATGGGTAAATAGTAAGCCAAACTGGGCTCTTTAACATTGATAAGGCTACTAGTCTGGGAGAAGGAAAACTCTTAATTCAAAGCAGCTTTACTCCACTTAAAAATTGACCTTGTGTCACATTCTGCTTGGGGTGGAGTGGTTGGGTAAATACATACTTGCAGCCTTGAGTCAAATCTAAATTAAGCTTAGCTTTTTGACTTAGAATCAAGTCATTCTTAAAACATTGGTTCCTATTTGATTATGGAAGTTAAGCAATGATGAGTCTACTCTGTACTTTGATAAGTGACTGCATAGAAAAATAACAGGTATTTTAAGTAATCTATGGTCTATTTTCCAATTTAAAAATGTGTAGTAAAATCTAAAAAAAATATCTCAGCTAAGAATAGTGAGTTTAATTCTCTCAAGATGCAACATATACATACAGCCTAGTGCAAAACCTTGTTCAAACTTAGTTTTTGTTTTAAGTCATACTTAAAGTGCTGGTTCCCACTAGACCATCAGGCTGGATTAACTATTAACCAAAATAAGCATGTGCTTATCAAGGAAATAGAGGCTACCACTGAGTATTTCCGTCATTATATTTACTACGAAGTGTATAGTATTGCTGAACCAAGATCCACAAAAAAGGTTCTAACAAATATAATAGATTTTATTCAAATTGAATATTATTACATTCACTTTCAGACAAATACCCTTGGGAAAGGTATGAACCCCCTTAACCTCCAAGCTATGGGTTAAATAGCATCACTATTGTTCTTCTGGAAGGATGACTTTGGCATTAAATAACCCATGAAGGTTGATATGTCATTAAACAAAGAAACCAAAACCAAATCAAATTGAATATCTTTGTGTTTAAAAAAAAATAAAAAAATCTGCAAACTTTAAATATAGTTGGGGGCATCATTATCTTTTAAGTGCTTAAGGGCTTCCTAGGAGTTAATCTGGTCCTGTAGACCACTGCAGTTCAGCAGTGATCAGCTTGTTCATTATTTATATAGGTGACCATCAAGAAACAGTATGAAGCATATACAGTCTGTGACCTGTGTGTCAGATTAAGCAAAGCTTTGTAAATTCTAAAACATATCCTAGATCATGGATAATTCATAGTTAACAAACCTCATCTACCTTGAAAATAAGACAGAAATATTGATCTTTGATAAATCATTACTTTAGATTTTAAGTGAGCTGAAACTGAGTATAAATTAGTGTGTCAAAAACAGACCCTTAAAAGCTGTCACACTTCTCAGAACATGATTATCTAGGCATTACAAGTCACGGAATTTGTCTTCTTTTTTTGTAAAGCAGATCAACTTGAGGCTAATCAACTGTCAGTGAAAATGTTCTATGTTGAAAGTGCTTTTGAGGAGATTGATGGAACATGAACAAGGTGAATGGATACTGAATATCAACAAAAACAAAAAAAGAAAGAAAGCCATAACAATCCTTTATTTAAAAGAAGCCTACAAATATTTTAAACCCCTTTTTCCTTGGTTTTAATTTCTCCTCATTTTTCTTTGCTTGTGTTATAAGGATTTTGTATTTGTCAAAGATTAAAACTAAAAATAGCTTTATAAAATTCCAGAAAATAATCTGATTTTTTTTTACTTTTACATTAAAAAAAAAAAAGTTTTGTTTTGTTTGGTTTGGTTGGGTTTTATGGCATATCAACCTTTGTAGGTTAATTAATGCCAAGTCCTCTTCATGCAAATGATTTGTAAATGCAGTTGGTAGAAAACATTTTTAAAACAAGCCAGGGCTCTTTTGTTAGTTTATAGTTAAATGGTTAAACATATGATTTGTAAGTCAATATTTTGTAGGTAGTCTTATTTTTAAATGAGTCAGAGCTAATTTGTTTGCACACAGTTAAATGGCTCCAAATACTCTAACACGAATAGTTCTATTTAGTATTAATCATTTTTTTGCACTCACTTAAATGATTTCAAATAGTGTTATCTAACATAATTAGTTAAATAGTTTCAAGCATTGCAACGTAACGCTAACAATTCAATTTAGGTACACAGTTAAAGAGTTTCAAGTATTTCTAATCAACATTAATAATTCTATTCAACTTTACTGATACTCATTAGCATACAGTTAAATTTTCCTGATATTGCTATCACTAACAATTCAATTAAATAGTCATTTGTTTACACACAGTTAAATTGTCAAAGTTCTATTTCTAACAATCTGATTTAATGTAAGTCATTTGTTGAAATGTCAAACAGTTCTATTTGACCCATAGATAGGACCCTATCAGGTGTTACCAGTCTGAGTCAGAGTGGACCTAGGAGCAATGGCAATAAAAGGGTACTCCACATTCCCCAAAGCTCCAGCATTACTGGAGCCTCGCTATCAGATTGTTTAGTGTCATATCCAGGACACTTGTCTTACCACTCTACAGAGATGTAGTCAGTGTATTCCATAGCCCCAACTGACTGGGCTGATAAAAAATAAGAGGAAAATCTTTATCATAAACATAATTTAAGAATTCAAAATTTAAATGAAGATTTATATTTATCCTACTCCTCTGCCACAAGCAAGATATGACTCAAGGTTGATTCTTTTTTAGCTGAGTACAACTGGTTTGAATTCAGAGTTTTATTCTCCTAGTCTGGAAGTTATACCAAGGTTAAAGAGACAGTCTGCCCTACTATTTACCCATAGGTGTGGGGAGAATAGTTGGATAAATACTTTTCCTAAGGATATTACCACTATATGAAATGCAAATAGCCTCATCCAAGATTTGAAGTTGAGTTGCAGATTCCATTTCCTATGATGAAAACAAATACATCACAAGCATCTCTAAATGTAATAAGAAAATATCAAGAAAAACTAAGTTCCCTTTCCACACCATAAGATGATCCCACATCACCAGCCTATAATGTACCTCATTATGTATCATCCCTTATCTAATGCAAAACAATTGTAAACAATCTGTCCAGTTATGGGTAAATAAGAGGGCAGACTGGGCTCTTTAGCCTTTGTTTAGCAACTAGTTTAGGAGAAGGAAAACTGAATTCAAACCATCAGTACTCTACTTAAAAATAGAAAACAGTTACTTTAAGTAATTTGTAGCCTGCATGGCAAACTAAGCAAAGTTTAGAAAATTCTTAAAAATATCCTGACTGAGAATTTCACTTTGGTGTAAAGTCAGGTTAAATTTAGCTGCAACAAATTCTAAAAGTCAGTGTGTATCGTAATTTTTTTCCAGAATTTCGTAGTCCAAAGTTAGGGGTGTATGCTATAAGTGAGTGTTTTGTTATACACACATAATTACAGTATTCCTCTGGGGCAGATGTTCTTGTGGTGTAATGGTTAAAGCACTGGGCTACGGAATCGTAGTAAGCAAATTCGAACTCCATTTGCGCTATTACGTTCACTTTTGGACAAATACCCTTGGGAAAGGTATGAAGCCCCTTATCCTCCCAGCTATGGGTTAAATAATACCGCTGCTGTTCTTCTAGAAGGAGGGGTTTGGGATTAAAAAACCAAAAGAAGGTTGATATACCATCAAAATAAAGAAACGAAACCAAACAGTATTTTCTATAATACAAAAATGTGTTAGTAAATAAAATGAAACAACCAAGGAAAACATGTGGGCAAAAAATATCTATTTTTAGATTTTAATACACATTATTACTGTATAACAAGCATGAGGCAGTAAGTTTGAAATATGGACTCAGAATAATTTGTATCTTTGAGAATACAGTCACTATTGACTATTTCAAAAACCATGAAAATGTTTATGCTGTGGCAATCAAGATACATAAAAAGTCCACTTTTTTGTTTGAAAGAAAGAGAACCTATTAATCACAAAAATAAAATAAGGCTTGTTCTCACTCACATTGACATTTAGGAAGGAGTCAGAAAATTCTGCCCAAGAAAAAATATTCTTCCTTAGTGAATACCAGACCAGAGAGAAAGAGAGTTTGAATTCGATGTTGTGTGCCTTTATAGCTGAGTGCAAATGGGTTGTGTCATGTGATTGGTTATTGTGTATAATGTTTGTGCCTAGCAGGAGGCTCTCTTATAGCCAAAAGAACAACATCTTGCTTCTTTCTTTATCTATTTCTTTTATGTCTTTGTACATCACAGGTACATAAAACTGTTGATATTTCTTTAAAGGTGGATACAGATGTGGTCCTTAGTTCTAAACAAGGTCAGAAGTATGGTGTACCTAGCAAAAAGCTAACTAATATTTTGTCAGTCTATTTTGTCAGCCATTACATCACATAAGATACCCATCTTTTTACTAAGCTTAGCTTACTTGTGCCACAAAGCTAGAAATATTGTGGTGGGGCTTCTCATTGAGATTCAAACTCACTGTGGTCTGCTAGTCTAGCTTGGTAACCAAATACAAAGTGACCTCATTGATTGTAGATGTAGATGCAAACTATTTTATAAATTTTCACATATTTACAAATATTAAAACAGGAGTCCCTGTGGCTTAATTGCTAATGTGTTGGATTGCAATATCTTAGTATGTTTGAACTCCAGTTGCACTACAGCATTCACTTTTGTCATCCAGTCGGCTGGGATGGCTCTAGAATACGCTGACTGCTTCTTTGCAGAGGGGTAAGACCCCCCGACCACCAACGGGTGTCCTGGTGGCCCACTCAGCTGGGGCTGTAGAATACATTGACTACATTTCTGTAGAGGAGTAAGACTCCCCCCCTCCATCCAACGAGTGTCCTCGATATGACACTAAACAATCTGATAGCGAGGTTCCAGTAATGCTGGAGTTGCAGAGTACCCCTTTTTTGCCATTGCTCCCAGGTCCACTCTGGCTTGGAGTGGTAACACCTGATAGGGTCCTATCTAGGAGTCAAATAGAATTAAACTGTGTACTTATGCTAAACTGAATTGCTTGAAATAGAACTGTTTTGATATTTTATTGTTTGTAAACAAAAAGTATACTTATACTAAACTGAATTGTTTGGAATTTGATTCAGAGTTAAATAACCTGAAAAGGGTTGATATGCCATAAAATAGAATAACCAACCAACTAAACAACCATTCACTTTTGGCTAAAGTGCTAGACAGCATTGAAGTTTGTGAGTTCAAACTCCAATCACACTATTATGATTACTTATATACTAATACTCTTAGAAAAGATATGAAGCCCCCTTATCATTTAAGTATAGGTCAAATAGTATCACTACTGTTCTTCTACATGGATGGCTTTGGAGATAAAAAAAAACCATGAATGTTGATATCTCATTAAACAAAGAAACCAAACCAAACCAAATTATGAAAGATTAAAATCACAAAATGGAGGGACTGTATCCCTTTAAAAGATGTGGTCCTTAGTGACACAATGGGCCAGAAGTATGGTGTACCCATCGAGAATTATATTCACTAACTACAGTCTGTTGGTTTGATTTGGTTTCTTTGTTTAATTCCCTTTATCTCTTGATTAACTCTCTTATATATATATATATATATATATATATATATATATATATATATATATATAGGCAGCCTTTTCTCTTTTAAGCATGTTTGATTAAATGGGATAGATAGTTAGTTTCTACCTATTTTATCTTTGATCCATTCAAGTCTTTGTACAAGTCGTTTGACTTTTCGATGGAATGAATTCAGGAAGGCATCATATATTTCCATAGTTCTTTAGTCCTAACTGGAGTCATTTTACCGAGGAAGTGAATAATGAAATGACAAGCACAGTGATAAGTCATGTGTATTTACATAAAGAGTAGGAGGAAGAACAAGTGGGAGGGAAATTTATGGAAGAAAATGTGTTTAACATTTTTCCTGCCTATTCTTCCTCTAACCTCTTTTAAAATTCTTTTCTTGGGAGCCAAAAATACTTGGGAGAAATATGGCCCCTTCCTGAATTAATTTCATCCAGAATTATATTGATTGATACAAAAACTTGAAAAGATCAAAGATAAAATAGGCAGACACAAAGTGTCTGTTCTATTTTATCAAATACACACTCACACACACACACATATATATATATATATGTATATATATATATTGAAATATGTAGGTATATGTATGTTGGCAATTTTTCTGTCTTCTTTTGAAACTACCTCAATCTCATAATGGTTTTTATATTTACATATCTATTTCATAAACTAAATGAAATAATTGTTACAGGACAAAGGTAATGATAATTTGGAAGATAACACTTCAGAAACCTTTTTATTCTTCAGACCCATTTCTGACATTTAGCAAGATATCCTTCCAAATGTACAAATAGAAATATTCATGAAAATATCAAAGAAGATGAAGATCTTAGTTATCTAGATTTGATTTTTGTATGATTGTATGCTACCTAGAAAAGAATAGCCCATCCTAGCACATTTGTTATCACAGTAGTGTTAAAATGCTGACTTGGAGAATAAAGCAATTTCAAGTCTAATATGTAAGTTAATGATAAAGAAGTTGGTGGTTTTACTCCAATGGAATAATAAGTTAAAAAGGAACGAATTTAAAATTGACTAAAATGAATCCTAAAATAAATCCTGAGTCACCTTTTCATTGACAGTTTCCAAAGGAAAGTAAATTTCAATAACTGAAGAATTGATGATTAAAACAATGAAGGGTGTGAATAGAAGGAGAAAAAATTCTACAAATAATGATAAATCCTTCAATAGATCAATTAATTGAATAAATTAATAATAATAGAGTGGTGTCAATGTTCACATTCATCCTTATCAGTATAATTTCTCACAGGATATGACTTTTAAACTTATATTATGGTTACTTTACTTTGTTTATTTATTCCTTTGTTATTAATTATAACATAAATTCTATAAATAGGATGTGACAGGATTTAATGGCCAGCAAAGGCAATAGGTACCCACCAGATATCTACAATTGCATCCATCTACTGCTTACCTGGATATTTGCAATAAAAGGCTGCTGAAATTAATATGAAAGAAATGCTAGCCGACACACGAGGTTAACGAAAGCATGGACAGCTATCAATAGGCTATCGATTATATTGAAATCAGACCTAACCGATTAAATGAAACGCAGTTTCTTCCAGGCAGCGGTCACATCGATACTGCTATACGGGTGCACTACATGGACGCTAACAAAACGGCTGGAGAAGAAGCTAGACGGCAATTACACAAGAATGCTACGTGCAATCTTGAACAAGTCCTGGCGGCAACACCCCACAAGACACCAACTGTACAGCCACCTACCTCCTAACACGAAAACTCTTCAAGTTAGACGAACCAGACATGCAGGACACTGCTGGAGAAGCAGGGACGAACTCATAAGAGATGTACTCTTATGGACCCCCACACATGGCCATGCAAAAGCAGGATGTCCAGCACGAACATACATTCAGCAGCTATGTGAGGATACAGGATGTTGTCCTGAAGACCTGCCTAGTGCGATGAACGATAGGGATATCCGTGCTACCAGCACGACATGATGATGATGATGATGATGCACATGACTAAAGAATTACCCGTGATTAACCCTCTTTCCACAACTACTTTGCCTTGCCATGAAAATCACCACCCCCACCACCATCATCATCATTATCATTGTCGTCATCTGCTATGTAATTCTCACACAGCAACTTCTGATTCCCCCTCAAACTTAGAGATCTTGATGATGGGGCTGGAGATGGGGTGGGGTGATGTACAGAGTGACCTTGTATAGAACACACACTTCTTTCTTTCTTCTTTTCTTTCTTTCTTTCCATTAATCCGAACCACTACCCACCCACCTCACCCATCTAGGATGACTTCGTTTTTCTTCCTTCTGCTCAATAACAAATTGGATGGACATTGCTTACCACCTCAGTAAACAGAGAAGAACTTAGAGCCATATAAAGGGGATTTATGGCCAAGTGTTGTGGGAAGAGGCACAGGAGTGGAAGATAAAAAAACACTGCCAACTCTGCCAAGGTGTGTGCAGTTTAGTTAGTCCCTTTCACCTCAGGCAACTTAATGAGAAGTAAACCCATTCCATTCTCGATAAACATACACATGTAAAAAAAAACAAAAAACAAAAGGAAGGAAGGAAAGTGTTCGACTTATTCACCTTAAGCATAAGGAGTACATTTCTTACTTTTCAGACATTTTTGGAACCTCCAAAGTACTCAATAACAAATTTTCTCAGATTCTATTTTGGTTTATTTCATTCAGTCAACATGGATTTTACAAGTACAAAACTGCTAAATAGATGGAAAATGTTTTTTTTTGTTCTGCTGTAAATTATAATTTTATTTCTTCTGGTTTAGCCCAGTCAATGGGGCATAGAATACACTCTGTATCCCTTGCAGAGAGGTAGGACCCTCACCCAAAGGGTGTCTTGGATATGATACTCAACTGCATGATGAGACTCCATTTCTGGAGATCTAGGGAGTGTGTAGAACCCCTTAATTGCCTTACTTCCAGTCCTACTCTAACTTGGAGTGGTAGTACATTTTAGGGACCTATCTTTGGGTCAAATAGATCTGTTTAAAAATTATTTGTATTTGATGGAACCATGTGCAAAAAACCTCTAAAGAAACAACTATACAAAAAGATGTAAATATGAATGTACAATGAACTTTGCATAAAATAACTCCAGACAGGCTGACATGTCATTAAGTCAATCAAGACAGGATGAAACTAACAGGTACTACCACACCCAATCAAAGTGGACCTGGAAGCAATGGCAATGAAAGGGTACTCCATGTTCTCCAGATTTCAAAAACTGAAGCCTCACTGTCAGATGGTATTTAGTGTCAGTTAGAGGATGCCCTTTTTGGGGGAGATGTGTCGTACCCCTCTGTTGGGGATACAGTTGGTGTATTCTAAGCCCAACCAATGGGTCGATTTTTTACTCATTGTTGTTGATGATGGTTTGATTTACTTCAGATGAAAAGCAACCAAAATTAGAAGGATGCAAGTCATGGTCAGAGATTTGAAAATGGTTTAGTTTGGTTCATTTGTTTAATGGCATATCAACTCCTTATGGGTTATTTAATGCCAAAACCTGGTTCTTTTGTAAATGGTTGGTTTCAAATAATCCTTTGTTTGCACATAGTTAAATGGTTTCAATCAATCCTATCTAAGATTAATAATTTCATTTATCAAGTATTCCTATCTAATACAAATAATTTGTGCACCGCTGTATGGTTTCAAATATTATATAATATTAATCCTTACTAAATGATTGAACAGTTCTATTTGACCCATATGTATGACCCTAACAGGTACTAACAATCCAGGCCAGAGTGGACCTGGGAGTAATGGCAATGAAGGGGTACTCCACATTCCCCAAAGCTCCAAGCTTAGAGTCACACCATCAGATGCAGTTTAGTTGTCATGCCAAGGACACTTTGATGATAAACAACACACTTATTTTACTTTTATTATGGTATATATATATATATATATATATATATATATATGATTATCTTCAAAGCTAGTTGATTGGACTATTCACCCTAAAAGCTCTAATTCTTTGTTCCAATTCTTCAGTTCCCAGTCAGTAGTAATCAATATTGATCACTATATCATCCTCACCTCCATGAGTGACTATGTGAACATTAACACCCATAGCCTAAGTTGTATTAATTGAACATCCTCTTCACTAAGTTTTGTCAACTGAATAGCTTCTCCCTTCTATGAAATGTTCTAAAGCAGGGTAAGGAACATTTTCCTATTTAAATGCATCGTTGAAATTCATCATCTATTGATAAAGCTGCACTCAATGCATTAGTTTATTTACAAAAAAATCTTAAGCTTCAACTTTTAGTTAGTAACTTATTCCAAATTTAGACTCTTTGCATTATTTGATGGTTATTAAGATATCATCAACCAGTGAGTTTGATTCTCACTGGGTGACCCATACTTCTGCCATTGTTCTAAAGTAAGCTAAGGCACTCATGATGTAACTGTTTATCATTGTTGTAAATAAGTCTGGCAATTGAACCAACATCCTGGATGAGGCTGTTTGCATTTCACAGTGCTTATTCCCTTTGGAAAGGTATAAATCCAACTAGTCTTTTCCTCTAGCTATGGGTTAAATAGTAGGGTAGACTGTTTTAAGAGAAGGAAAAACTCTGAATTCAAACTTATTTTAATCTGCTTAAAAATTAACCTGCACTTGATAATTTCTTCCTTTCTTTCTTTCTTTCTTTCTTTCTTTCTTTCTTTCTTTCTTTTTCAGTCAGTTCATATCTAGATAGATAGATAGATAGATAGGTAATCTATCTATCTATCTATCTATCCATCTATCTTTACCAAACATTCTAAAATTCAAACTTTTACTTGATAACTTATTCCAAATTTAGATGCCTTGCATTTCGCAGACCCTTATTAGTGTGTTCAGTTCTCACTGGGTGGCTCATACTTCTGGCATTGTGCTAAAGTAAGCTAAGTTTAGTAAATGTCAACTTAGTTCAAATCTAATGAATATATACTTCAAACGAAAAAAGAAAGAAACTTTACTAACATTTTAATAATATTTTTGATAACTTTTTCTTTTCAAGAAAGTACTGGGATATAATGTTCTACAGTGAAGTACAAAATTTTAATTGATTTTTATTCTTTTATTTTTTGTTAACAGCCTTGAATGGCTACACTTGGTGGTTCAGAAGGCTGAATTCAGCCTTAAGGCTGAAGCTTCTCCATACTGGTCTATGACGGATGATATTGAATTGTAGACCATTGTAATTCTGGGAAAGTTAAGGAAAGTAAAAATGATAGAAGGATAGCAAAAAAAGAAAAAAAGAAGAAAAAAGAAAAAACAGCTTTTAGAAAAATTTAACCTATTGATTTTAAATCAGGGGTCATCCACCCTATGATACATTTTTTTTGTTGGAAAGCACCCAAAATAAATGGGATATTCAGAAGCCATTGAATTAGCTGCAATTTGTATGTATTTTATAATAAAAAATAAAGAATGTTGATAGTAGAATTTTTTTTTCTGAATAAAAGCTGTAAGGAGCTATAGAGGGTTGAGTTCACAGTGAACAGTTCTGGGTCCAACCAAGAAGAAAATGACATAGGGCTATGAAACATACATACTATTATAAATATTCATTTCATAGTTCAGCATATTTGGCTCATCTTTTTTGTTTTGTTTCACACTTCCTCCTAAAATTAATTGAAAATTATTTAAAAATGTTCATTGTTTTTTTTTGTGGGCTGTGAACCTTTCAGTATCCTCTGATGAATTTTCTATCTATCTATCTATCTATCTATCTATCTATCTATCTATCTATCTATCTCAGACTTTTCATTTCTACATAGATTATCTATCAAGGACCTGAATAATCTTCTTTGCCTAAAGAGGATTAGATTGTTATTCTTGTTAACTCCACTGTAGGTGTGGATAGTGATCATCAGTCTTGGGAAAAACTCAAATATTCTGTCATCAGCAAAAAAAAAAAAAAAAAAAAAAGAAGCAAGATGTCTGTGAAACTCTGTCCTAACCCCTGAGTTACACTCACATATCCAGAGACAGATTTTTTTTTTTACTGTGTTAATTTCTATTCTTTTTTTTTCATTTATTTATATGGAGCTGACCAATAAAAAACAAAATGGTGGGAGCGGCCAGAATCACCTCATAATGTCCAACATCTGTTAGTCAATTGCTGCCCACTGATATTGTTAGCTCTTCTAATGAGAATATCCTTCTCTATCACCCCACCTCCCACTTTCTACCTTCACACACTGTCTCCCACCATGCACAATTGGCAACCCTAGGCATCTAAAGTCACCTGGTGCAGTTTTGGTGCTTTTAATATTATTTCTCTTTCGCTTTAGAGCCATTGCACCAATCTGCTCATACGACCAAAGTTCTACGACAAAAATGCTTCTAGGTTTGATGCAGTAATCAGACTGCAGATTTTCAATGCAGCAAACTGAATTCTAGTGACATAAAATCAACTCAAACTGTATATGCATTTATTTATACATACAGATTAAATCTACTACTAGCCGAAGTACCCATCTATGCCATTGCCCTGTCGGCTGGGGATGTAGAATACACCGACTGCTTCTCTGCAGAGGGGTAAGACCCCCCCCAACGAGTGTCCAGGATATGACACTAAACAATCTGATGGTGAGGTTCCAGCAATGCTGGAGCTTTGGGGAATGCTGAGTACCCCTTCATTGTCATCGCTCCCAGGTCCACTCTGGCCTGGAGTGGTAGCACCTGATAGGGCCCTATCTATGGGTTAAATAGAACTAACAGCATACTTATGCTAAAATGAATTGTTTGAGTAAACTGAATAGCTAGAAATAGAAATGTCTTTGACAATTAAACCGTACTTACATTTAAACTGCGTGCTTATGCTTAACTGAATTATTTGAAATAGAACTGTTATTCGACATTAAAACTGTATTTACGCTTAACTGAATTGTTACATATAACTGCTTGAATAGTTTGAAATGGAAATGTTTTTGACAATTAAACTGAATTGTTTTTAATAGAACAGATTATTTACATAAAAATGGATTTGGTGTTAAATAACCTACAAAGGTTGATATGCCATAAAACCCAACAAACCAAATCAAACCATCTATGCCAGGTAGGCATACGTATCAAAAGGTCTTACACTGTATATTTTTTATAATATTAAAAATATGGAGGTACTTGCTAAAGTACCTCTAAGTACCTGTAGACTTATATTGCGGACATATCAAGACCAACAGAAAATATGAAAAACCCACTCTGCTTTGAGTGTTTTCTAAACCATTATAGATAGCTAGCTAGCTAGCTAGCTAGATAGGAACAAACTAAGATAGATAGATATATAGATAGATAGATAGGAACAAACTAAGATAGATAGATAGATAGATAGGAACAAACTAAGATAGATAGATAGATAGATAGATAGATAGATAGATAATCATACAAATTCTATCTTATAATTTTTGTTGTTGATTAAAATTTTTCTCTGAATCTTTACAAATAATAATGATCTATCTATACACTGGCTTATTCCATCAGGGGAAATTTTGAGATTTTTTTTCTTTTAATGGTTCGGTCATCTGCAGTGAATTGATAAATGATAAAGTAAAATGTAAAGGATGATTTATAAAACATATTAAATATCAGGTCAAAGGTAAAAGGTATCCGAAAATGTAAATGATTATAGTAGGTAATACAGGATGTGAATCTTTAATGATGTAATAACTTAGGTGTGAGTGTAGCAAGCCTGTCATGAAGTGAGCAAGACCCTCTGCAGGACCAAGAGGAAACCCATTCTAGTTCACTTATTATTATAAAAATTAAATCTCCATAACAGAATGAGTGGGTATTACATTTCTGTTTTATATTTGTAAATTAATTTTTTTGTTGCCCATGAATGTGATATCTCTGTGTGGTCTGCAAAGAATCACCAGTTATGTCATCTATTTAACTTCTGGGTATGGTCACTTAGGTTAGTGGTTTGTTCCACAACACTGTGTGCTTTTTAATTTCTCTGTGAGATTGGTAGTTGCCATGTTAATATTCTTGATATATCTGAAAGAAAAATCAGAATCTTAAAATCTTGTGTACGCTTTGTAATATTACATTAGGTCATGATGTTCACTGTTGATTCAATAAAATAAGATTAAATCTCTTAAGAGAAATGATTCTTGTTGTTATTTAATCCTATGCTATGCTGGTTAACCTTGCTAGCAGATGACCTATAGTGCACCCTTTCAATTCAAATTATTTTCTTGCCCAACATAATCAAAGAGAACAATTGTGGTTATTGTTGAGTGGAAAGATTTCAGCTGTTATTATTAATAGAAATGATCTGAGAAAAGAAGGATTCTGTATGATGATCAAAGTGTTTCCCTGTTTTTATTAGAGGCATAAAATGTTTCTTTAGCTGTTTTCAGGAAACTGAGTGCTTCCACCAGACTGAAGCTTTTGTACCTAGGGAGAAAACCAGAAATAAGTAAATTTTATTGATTTCTTTCCAAATTTTCAGAACATTTGTGTTTGTTTATTTATATGATCTGTATGGTCTTTATATTAATTTATATAGTCTTTTATGTGAGAAGTTTATGGTTTATCATATTTACCACCCCCTCCGCTCAGGCAGGATATGACACAAGGTCAATTTTTTAAGCGGAGTTTAACTGGTTTGAATTCAGAGTTTTCCTTCTCCTAGATTAGTTGCCTCACCAAGGCTGAAGAACCCAGTCTGCCCTACTATTTACCCATAGCTGGAGGGAGAATAATTGGATTCATACCTTTCCCAAGGGTATTAGTGCTATGTGAAATGCAATCAGTCTCGTCCAGGATTTGAACTCGTGTCGCCATGCCCATTTCCAAACTAAGTTTAGTAAATGTTAGGGTGCCTTACATTGTATAATGGTTAGGAAGCTAAGCAAACAGACCATTACCAATGAGTTCACTTCTCACTGGAAGCTCCATACTTTTGGCCTTGTACCAAACTAAGTTTAGTAAATGTTAGGGTGCCTTACATTGTATAATGGTTAGCAAGCAAAGCTAGCAGACCATTACTAATGAGTTTGACTGTGTGCCAAATTAAACCTAGAACACATCACATGGTGTAATTGTTAACAAGGTAGCCTAGCAGACCATCACTGGTAAGTTCAGGTCTCACTGGGTGCCTCATACTTCTGGCACTGTGCCATAGCTAAGCTAAACTTAGTAAATAGCTATTGTATGTATTCCTGTATAATGCTGAACGTTTGTATCAGAATAAAAAATCAAAATGGGTAGTTTGCATTATACGTGTGCATAATATTTTAATTATGTTGTTTACTGGTATCAGTGAAGTAACCACTAGGTACAGTGGTCCTATTTTTAAAATTATTTCTTTTAGAAATATTTAGTTGCATGTATGATTACTTTTTGACTGCCTAGAATAACTTTGCAGTTGGGGAAGATGCCAAATATTAATTTTTTGAAGTCATGCCATTTACCAATACCATTGGCATTATTTATTTAATGTTAGATACTTTTGCTAAAAACTTATTGTCATGTAACACTGAAAGCACTGGTTATACTAGATGATTGAAATTAAGCAATGATGAACCTGATGAGGATGTAGATGAGTGACCATTTAGATTTGGTTTGTTTGGTTTTTTGGCATATCAACCTTTGTAGGTTATTTAACGCCAAATCCATTTTTATGTAAATAATCTGTTCTATTGAAAACAGTTCAGTTTAGCATAAGTACACAGTTTAATTGTCAAAAACATTTCCATTTCAAACTATTCAAGCAGTTATATGTAATAATTCAGTTAAGTGTAAATACAGTTTTAATGTCAAAAAACAGTTCTATTTGAAATAATTCAGTTAAGCATAAGCATGCAGTTTAAATGTAAGTACGGTTTAATTATCAAAAACGTTTCTATTTTAAGCTATTCAGTTTACTCAATTTATTTTAGCATAAGTATGCTGTTAGTTCTATTTAACCCATAGATAGGGCCCTTATCAGGTGCTACCACTCCGGGCCAGAGTGGACCTGGGAGCAATGGCAATGAAGGGGTACTCCGCATTCCCCAAAGTTCCGGCATTGCTGGAACCTCACCATCAGATTGTTTAGTGTCATATCCAGGACACTCGTTGGGGGGGGGGTCTTACCCCTCTGCAGAGAAGCAGTTGGTGTATTCTACAGCCCCAGCCGACTGGGCAATGACCATTTAGGAGAAATAGATACTGTAAGCAATCAGAGGCCTGTGTTCCAGACTAAGCCAAGCTTAATTAATAGAAAGAATCTATTAACGGGTAAACATTACAGAGTAATTACCATATATAGATATGATAATTACCATATACAGATATGGTAATTATCGTATATAGATATGATAATTACTAGCAAAAGCTTTCATGAATAGAAAAAAAAAACTAATTGGAAGCTTTTTCTAGTACTGTCAGAAAATCATTGTCCTTTTAAAAGGAGAAGGTTCTTTATGTAGGTTTATTAAAAATTACGTGCCTGTTGAGAAGTTTTTAATGTGTAGCTAAAAGGTTGATTAAAATGTTCATGATAGAAAACAGAATATATGTGATATTGTATGAGAATCAAAAGCCAAAAGATGTAGGGTTGCTTTATGCTTAAGTGTTAAACTGTGGTTATTTTATTAACTAGTATCAATGAAATAACCACAAATCTGTGTAGAACATCTGTTCAGAAACTTTTTAGCTATTTTGAATATCTCAAGAATCATTAGCATGGCCTTAATGTTACTTATCAAACAAATTAGAGAGGTCTTTACTGTGCATGTATGCATTTACCAACCCCTCTGCACAGGCAGGATTTGACACAAGGTTAATTTCTAAGTGGAATTTAACTGGTTTCAATTCAGAGTTTTTCTTGTTGACTGATTGCCTAAACAAGGCTAAAAAAACTCAGTCTACCCTATTATTTACCCATAACTGGAGGGAGAAGAATTGGATTTATATCTTTTCCAAGGGTATTAGCATTATGTGAAATGCAAACAGCCTCATCCAGGATTTGAACTCAGTCTGCTGTGTCCATTTCTGACAACAATAACCATCATACCATCGCACATCCACAAACTGTGCATGTATGACCAAATGTTCTACTGTAGGGTTACTCAGTAAGGAAGATTGCTTAACATAATGGTTATTAGCTTAGAAAAAAGAATCAGTTGTTATATAATAGCTGAGGGATTTCAGTTCATGCCTTTGAGTTTAGTTAGGCTGAGAACCTTTCGGCTCAGCACATGGGTTAGTTAGGTGCAACATTGAGGCAGCGCGGGCGGATGGAGGTGTCACTCAGATGTCATAATAGTCCGAGATGAAACAGGGTGCGGGTGACGTCACGCACCGGAAGTGCGCAGAGGTTTGTGTGAGAATTTGAAGAAAGACAGAGTTGAGTACTAGACGCCAAACAAGAAGGATCGATTTTGGAGCTAGCAGGTGTGAGGCGAACTTGCGCCCTATGGGGGCCGCACGAGATGGGGGCCGCTCAAGATGGGGGCCAAATGAATTAGACAGCATAGAAGATTGTGTCTCTCCTCCTTATGTCGAAACCTTTAACTCAAAGTTAATAAAAAGGTTTTGTACCTGGACAAGAAGTCGTTATGTGTTTTCGAATTTCGAGATTCCTATGTTCTATCGTAATGAACATTATATGTCCATTTCGCACATAGCGTTAATTGTGAATATGGTACACAGTGACCCAAGTTCAAATCCTGGACAAGGTTGTTTGCATTATACTTCTTGCTAATGTCTTTGGGAAAGGCATGAATCCATCTGTTCCTCCTTAGCTATAATTAAATAAGAGAGCCAACCAACTGGGTTCTTCTTTAGCTTTGGTTTGACAACCTGTCAAAGAGAAGGAAAACTCTGAATTCACACTTAGGTTTATTCTATTGAAATATAGACACATCAGTCACAACTTTGGATTACCATATATAGATATGGTAATTAATGGGTGTATCTAGCTATCTATCTATCTTTACCAATCCCTCCACTCGGGCAGGATATGTCATAGGTCAATTTTTTTAAGCGGAGTTTAACAGGTTTGACTTCAGAGTTTTCCTTCTCATAGACTAGTTGCCTAACCAGGACAGAAAAACTCAGTCTGCCCTACTATTTACCAATAGCTGGAGGGAGAATAATTGGATTCATACCTTTCCCTAGGGTATTAGTGCTATGTGAAATGCAACCAGTCTCGTCCAGGATTTGAACTCTTGTCGCTGTGTCCATTTCCAACGGCGATAACCATTACACCATGGGCACATCCTATCTATCTATCTATCTATCTATATATCTATCTATCTATCTATCTAACTAGATAGATAGATAGATATCATACAATAACTGATGTTTATACAACAGCATTGCTTCTAATAAAGCCTTCATCAGAGTTCAAATTCTGGATGAGAATGATTGCATTTCACATAGCACTAATACCCTTGGGAAAGGTATGAATCCAATTATTCTCCCTTCAGCTATGGGTAAATAGTAGGACAGAGTAGGTTCTTCATCCTTGGTGAGGCAACTAGTCTAGGAGAAGGAAAACTCTGAATTCAAACCAGTTAAACTCCGCTTAAAAATTGGTAAATAGGATCAGATGATGACTCTGGGTTCATGCATGGTTTCGGGGCTGAAGCATCATAATAGATAGATAGATACACTCATCAATCTCATTCAAAAATGTAATACAGAGTCATACATTCAACTCATGTAAACTATATCTATGCACATACATCAATTTGCATATAAAAAAAAACATGCAAATATATAATGTAAAGATATACATGCAAATTATATGCATGTACACACATCGAATTCCATATACATGCTCATGCAAATACATAAGCGTACACATTCATGCATATTAAATCATGCACACATCAACTTGCATATAAAGCTCATGCATATTAATCCCAAAGATACACATTCTAACACATGCAAATGATATGCACATGCACACACAAACTCAAGCAAGTATAAATATAAAGACACATTCTTGTTCATGCAAGTTATACGTGTACACATATATCAATTTGTATATATCTATACGAAGAATAACATCAAAGAAAACATTTCAATTCATGAAAATTGTATGCATGCATACATATACAAATGATTGATATACCTGCTCATTTACAAATACATGTAAATGATTGATATACCTGCTCATTTACAAATACATTTAAATGATAGATATACCTGCTCATTTACAAACACATTTAAATGATTGATATACCTGCTCATTTACAAACACATGTAAATGATTGATATACCTGCTCATTTACAAACACATTTAAATGATTGATATACCTGCTCATTTACAAACACATTTAAATGAAGGACATACGTGCTTATTTACAGACACATTTAAATGATTGATATACCTGCTCATTTACAAATACATGTAAATGATTGATATACCTGCTCATTTACAAACACATTTAAATGATTGATATACCTGTTCATTTACAAATACATGTAAATGATTGATATACCTGCTCATTTACAAACACATTTAAATGATTGATATACCTGTTCATTTACAAACACATTTAAATGATTGATATACCTGCTCATTTACAAACACATTTAAATGAAGGACATACGTGCTTATTTACAGACACATTTAAATGATTGATATACCTGCTCATTTACAAATACATGTAAATGATTGATATACCTGCTCATTTACAAACACATTTAAATGATTGATATACCTGTTCATTTACAAATACATGTAAATGATTGATATACCTGCTCATTTACAAACACATTTAAATGATTGATATACCTGTTCATTTACAAACACATTTAAATGATTGATATACCTGCTCATTTACAAACACATTTAAATGATTGATATACCTGCTCATTTACAAACACATTTAAATGAAGGACATACGTGCTTATTTACAGACACATTTAAATGATTGATATACCTGCTCATTTACAAACAAATTTAAATGAAGGATATACGTGCTCATTTACAGACACATTTAAATGATTGATATACCTGCTCATTTACAGACACATGTAAATGAAGGATATACAGGCACATATATAAATGCATATAAATTAATGATATATATACTCATTGGAGCAGATAAAAGCCTAAATAACATGGTGATGTACAAATACAGAATATCAAATGTTAATGGGGACTCATATGAAAAAAGATATTTCGATAAAATACCTGAAAGGGTGGAACTAAATATGATAATATTATGGATTTGTTTAAGTGCAAAATCACTATTCTTTACAATCAAAATTTTTTGAATGATTTGTATGTGAGCAAAAGATACTTGCACTACATTAATCTCAAGTACATCGGTTGGTTTTATGGTGTATTAACCCTTACGGGTTATTTAATGCCAAACACTATTTTTATATGTATATATGATATGTAAGTGCATCATTTGTTGGTAGCTTTATTTTCAAACGAGTTGTTAGAGTTCATTTATTTGCACACAGTTAAATGGTTTCACGTATTGTTATCTAACAGTAATAATTCTCTTTGATATTAATCATTTGTTTGTGCACAGTTAATGGTTTCAAGTACTGCTATTTGATATTTGTAATTTTATTTATCAAGTATTCCTACAGCCCAGTTAGCTGGGGCTGTAGAATACACTGAATGCATCTCTGCAGAGGAGTAAGACTGCCACCCAATGAGTGTTCTGGATATGACACTAAACCATTTGATGGTGAGGCTTTGGGGAATGTTGAATACCCCTTCATTTCCATTACTCCCAAGTCCACTGTGATTATCAGTGGTAGTATCTGTTAGGGATTAATCCATGGGTCAAATAGAACTGTTTAATCATTTACTAGACTTGAAAACATTTATGTTGAATAAAATTATGTTAAATAGACTTGAAACCATTTGACTGTGTGTAAATAAAACTATGAATGTTAGATTGCAATACTTGAAACTATTCAACTGTGTGCAAACAAATAAGCTTTGGCTCATTTAAATATAATGTTACCTACAAACTATTCATTTACAAATCATACATCCAACCAATCAAATATTCCTATGTAATATAAATAATTTGCACACAGATGTATGGCTTCAAATAAGTAATAATGATAATCCTTAGTAAATGATTGAACCATTTTATTTGGGACCCTAACAAGCACTACCAATCTGGGTCACAGTTGACCTGGGAGTAATGTCAATGAAGAGGTACTCCATATTTCCTGAAGCTCCAAAACTGGAGCCTCACCATCAATTCCAGTTTATTGTGATACCCAGGACACTCATTAGGGGAGATGTCTTACAACTCTCCAGAAGTGCAGGCGGTGTATTCTATATCTCTGGCTGACAGAGCAACTGCATTCATTTCAGCTGCTTGTCTCAAAGACGAATGCACTACAGGGTGCAACAGAGATACCTCCCTTTTTTTAAACTGTCACTTATGTGGTGAAAGTGAACTTATGCAAGTGGAAATGATAGCTCTATCTAGTCATTGTCTTACCATTTTTTTTATTTTTAGTAAGGTTATAGTTTGAACTGGTGTATATAATGCATTTGCTCTTGAAACATTTTTCTAACTGGTGATTCTGTATTTGCAACACAGAAATCGTTTTATACTCATTGATGCTTTTATGGATAGAAAATTGATTGTGCTATGGGTTGAAGATTTCAGAATAGAAGCCACCATTTATAGGATGTCATTTTAAAAATGGAATGAATAAAAACTGTTGCTCTTTATTGTTGTGGGAGCCTTACCCATCTTACCATAATGGACTCTTCTCACCATTATTAGTACTAGAGATTTTGCTACCAGGGGCAGATCAATATCGGTGTTATCCGAACAATACAAGACTTCTTACCTTTTCTATGTAACTCTATCTTTCTTGTGTAATATAATCTGTTATCTAATATCCGTGTTTGCGTTTTCATTAGTGACCCTTTCCGGCGCTACAACATTTATTTAAACAGAAGGTGAGATATTTTTTTTAATATCAGTTACTTTGTTTCCTTTTATTTTTGTTAAAATTTAAAAAATGGCCAGTCCAATTAATTGAATCTAAAAAAAAATGGTAAGACATTTACTAGATGGAACTGCCATTGCCACTTGCCTAACTTCATGTGCATCATACCGGAAATAGTTTAAAATGTGAGAGGTATTTCTGTTACACTCTGTATTTGTTTCTTGAGAACAAAAAAATAAATTTAAAAATGAAAAATCACAGTAAATAAATGGAGGAATGAATAAACAAATAAACAGATGAGAAAGAATTGGTTTTCGTTTATAATTACTCTGGAAAAATGAATATAAAACAAAGAAATAAAAGAGAATGAAAACAAAAACAAAAAAGTGATAAAATTCACAACAAAAGTAATTATGATCATGATGTTATAATTTGTTTGCAAGAGAATGGAATTTTAATTGTTACTTTCTCTTTTGTTTATCAGGGATTTTAATTTTTTTTTTTAATGAACATACCTAAAAAAAAATAAAACTTGTAAGACATTAGCTTAATGGAACTACCATTGCCACATATATAAGTTCACTTGGACCGCTCAGGTGATAATTTAGAATGTAGGAGGTATTTCTGTCGCACTCTGTATAACATTAACAAAGTGAAACTGACAGGTAATAAATTAACTGCTGAAAATTTTAGTGGGAATATAAATATGGCAGAAGGTGCAAAAGGATTTAAAGGTTGTGATTAAAAAAATAGTGAAACTGATGCTTTTATTATTTCAATTTTAAAATGTCATGAAAACATTATTTTTCATTAAATCTCTTTGGTGCAGTAGGGAGGTACTGCCTAAGAGACAAAATCCCCAGGACCGTATTTTCTTATATCATAACTATAAGATTCTGTCTTCATTCTATTTTTCAGATGAGCAGTTGTTATTATTAAGAAATGATTCTTTCAGGCTTGCATATAATCTTAGTTGGACTCAAATTTAATTAATCTTAAAATGACGTTTTTTGTGTGGTTTTTTTTTGCAGTACACCATCTGATATGTTATTTTTTATTATTTGTTTTTATGCCTCCTTAGGCATCTCCACTTATTACTATACTCTCATATGAACCTTAAAAAAATCTTTGCATAAAACATATACACAATTAATACCATATCTATATACAGATCAAATTCTGTTAAGTAATTCATTCGATAGTTCCCCCAAAATGCCCTCTTAAATAATTTTTTTTACCATTTTTTCTGAAATTTCCAATTTAATCTTGAAATTTTTTCACTGTTGCTGTTTTTGATCTAATTAGGCTATTTGTTCTAAAAATATAAGCAAAAAGTCCAGTTGGTTAGACTCAAGTTTTGAAATCTTTCTTGACAGTAAATTTCCAGTGAAGTTAAATATTTTAAAATATGTCTGTAATAATTAGAAATTTCACTAATTATTTTGAAAGTTTAAATTAGATCACCTCTTATTCTTTGTTCTAGTAAAGTAGTTAATTCTAATTTCTCTAATCTCTCCCTATAACTATAATCTTTTACTTTCCATTTTTTTTTTGTATCACCTCCATAATATTTTATGTCTTGTATGCTCTCCAATCTCAATATTATCATTATTGAACATAATTTTATGGATCACTGATATGGATCCCCAGGAGAGCAAGTTTCACTGCCATATTATCAAGTTTGGCACTATCATCTTGAATCAAAACGGTTACTTATTTTTCTTATTTTTGTATATCCTCCAATCTCATGACAACATTTAGATAAAGAAATAGCACCTGGAATAAGTTCATTAAGACAATGCCCTGTTTGGTTTGAGTTTGAATAAATTGTTTTTAATGAAAATATAAATAAAATTCATTATGTAAAAAGAAAAAGAAATATTTTAAGGTAAAAGTTAGAGAATAAAATGAAGAAACTATGTATTTATTTTATGTAAAACAAAATATTAAGGTTTGTTTTCTTTGTTTAATGACATATCAATTGTACAATCTTAGTAGAAAAACATTAGTAGTACTATTTAACCAATAACTGTAAAGGAAAAGGGGTTTCATGCCTTTTCCAAGGCTATTAGTATGTAAGTGAACACAATCACACAATTAGAGTTTGAACTTGCTTGCTACAATGACACAGTCTAGCATGTTAGTCTCCACACCATGGGGCTTTTCCATTAAATGTTAGGTCACCATGATGTGAAAATCTGTTCTTTTAAAATGCAGCAATTTTAGGTCCACTTCATTGGAGTTTTGCCAAAATGGGATTTGAATAAATATACTTCTTCAGAATCAAATAATTTGACCATTTCTTGTTCAAATGATCTCAAATTTTTATAGCATGTGTAAAAACAACTCAAAATTCTATATTTAATGTTTTATATTTTTTTCGGGTTTGGAAATGCCATTCATCTGAAAAGAAAAGGCATCTAAATATTAATTATTGTATTTTGAGTTATTTCTACTCATGTTATTAAAATTTGAGAACTTTTGAATGAGAATTGGTCAAGTTATTAGATTATGAAATGATGTCAGTTTTTCTGAAACATTCTCTACATCTCAAATGATATCAAGTTTTTTTTTGTTAAACTCTGTAGTATGATCTCACTCTGCAAAAATCTGAATTTGGATAAACTGATTTAAAAAATTCTATTTTCAGTAAATGTTGGAATCCTTTGAAGGTAATTTTCTTCATATCGAATGACCTATGTAATTTTTATTATCATGTTAAAAATGCAAGCCATGTTTATAAATTTAACTTTTTGATGATTTAACTGTAGTCGATGCTGCTCAGCAAAATAGTTTGTCTTGCCGCAGCATGTGACTCTGATCAACAGTATGTTTGAATTGTATGGTTGTGTTGTGCATTTTTTTTAAATTGCACTTTTTCTATAATCTTTACACCCAGTTATGAGATAGCAACATTTAACATTCTCTTTTATATTTTAAGTGTTAAAACAAAATAAAAATTAAAGTCTCAGTCTTGATATTTTTTGATCATAACTCATACATTGATACAAAATTTGAAAAAAATCTCATTGAAATATAATTCATTATAATATGACAGATACCTGAAAAGGCCTACCCATCTATGGGTTAAGTAATATCACTCCTGTCCTACCAAAGGATGGCTTTGGCATTAAGTAACCCAATAAAGATTGATATGCCATAAAAGAAAAAACTAAACCAAATCTGACAAAGGTCTAGGAATGTAGTGAATGAAACATTGTAATGAAATCAACTACAATGAGATTGCATGTCTAAATGAATCAATGAATATTGACTTTTTTCTAAAAGGCATACAGATGTATGTATGTATGTATGTATGCAATT
>OY757908.1:109780651-109795651 GCA_963585895.1 Sepioteuthis lessoniana
TTATAATTAGTAGTTACTAGTTATCTCCTTATAATGAAATCATAATGATTAGGATGAGTGCAAGCACAGATCTCACATTACTGTTATCAAGTTGCAAATTGGACAAGAAATTACTTTATTCTCTGAAAGCATTTTAACATTGTTGTGCTAATAAAAATCTCAGCATGATTTTTACTGCGTATATATATATATATATATATATATATATATATATATATATATATATATATATATATATATATATATATATATATATTCTTTTTGTATATATATATATATATATATAGGTTGGTTGGTTGGTTGTGTTTTACAGCATATCAACTCTTGTTGATTATTACTCCCAAATCCTATTTTCATATATATATATATATATATATATATATATATATATGATTTGTAAACGAATAGTTTGGAAGTAACATTATTTTTAAACAAGCCAGAGCTCATTTGTCTGCACACATGGTTTCAAATCTAGTAAATGATTGAATAGTTCTATTTGACCCATAGATGTGATCTTAACTGATACTGCCTCTTGAGATCAGAGTGGACTTGGGAGTAATGAAAATGAAAGAGTACTTCACATTCCCTAAACCTCTAGGACTGGAGCCTCACCATCATTTGCAGTTTAGTGTCACATCTGGGACACTCATTACCTTACTGCAGAAATTTTGGGCATATTCTACTGCCCCAGCCGACTGGGCTGAGATGGTTTAATGTTATAGCCAGGAAACTCATTAGAAAGTGGTCTTACTCCTCTTCAGAAATGCAGTCAGCATATTCTAGCCCTAGCCAATTGGACTGATATATATATATGTGTGTGTGTGTGTGTGTGTGTGTGTGTGTGTGTGTGTGTGTGTGTGTGTGTGTGTTATTCTTGTTGTATTAAAACAATGCCATTATGATATAGATAATATTATTACAATCATTACATTTGTGATAATCTTACATCATATTAGATTACAGCCTATTACTAAGATTAGCTTGGCCCATGGATATTCCATAGAATACATGCATAGTTGCACAAATACCTAACAAGAATAATCAAATATAACCTTATAATCTTGTAGTTTATATCAGAAGAAAATAATTTATGAAAATAATAACTGAGTTCTATTTTCAAACATATTGACAATTTAAATCCTGTCTTCCTTCAACTTTTGTCCCTACTCCCTTACGTCTCTTTCCTTTTCTTTCTTTCTTTCTTTCTTCATCTTCTTCGTCTTCTTCTGTTTTCTCCATGCAGATGTATTTAAACATCTATCTTATCCTCTTCCTACTCTCTCAGACTTAGTTAAAGCATTTAGTTTAAGAAAAGCAACTAACACTGCTTGTATATTTATAACTGAAAGGTGTGACACAAACAAGTGTATTAAATATATTAATACATTTGTTTTCAGCTCTGTTTGTGTCAGACGTTATTCTTATATTATTCTTATATTTCATTCATGTATTCTACCAACCTGTCAGCAGGGCTTAGAATATGATGATTGCATCCCTTGAAGAAGGGTAAGACATTCTCCAAGAGGTGATCTGGGTGTGACATTAAACTGCATCTGATGGTAAGGCTCCAGTTCTGGAGGTGTGAGTAGTGTGAAATACCTCTTCATTACTCTTACATCCACTCTGACCTGGAGTGTTTGTGCCTGTTAGGGTCCCATCTATGAGTTGAAAATTATTCATATTTGATTGGACTATGTGCAAGAAAAAAAAATATTAAGAAACAACTAAACAAAAAAATGTATATATATGATTGTACAATGAATGTGATTCCCTAACCTCTTGGCATTAAATAATCCTTGATGGGTTGACATGCTGTTAAAATCAATCACTCAGTCTGAAAAAGATTTAGCTGCACTTGTAGTTATTATTTTGATAATTTTAACAGAGATTAAGATAATCCTCTGTAAACATATATAAGATCATCATCATCATGTCGTGCTGCAGGCACGGATATCCCTGACCCTCTCACGCCACTTCTCCCTATGGTTCATTGCCTCTGGTAGGTCTTCAGTGCCACATCCCGTATCCTCACATAGTTGCTGAATGAATGTTCGAGCTGGTTGTCCTGCTTTTGCCCGGCCATATGTGGGGGTCCATAGGAGTACATCACTTATGAGCTCGTCCCTGCTTCTCCAGCAGTGTCCTGCATGTCTGGTTTGTCTAACGTGGATAGTTTTCATGATGGGAGGCAGGTGGCCGTATAGTTGGTGCTTTGTGGGGTGTTGCCACCAGGACTTGTTCAGATTATCTTCTATGCTTTAAACAAAGTATGGTCATTCTTAGGTTTAATTTAATCTGAATCATAAGAAAATGGCAGGAAGCAGTTCAGCTGGTTATAAAGCTACATACTCATCAAAAGCTTGCAGAAGTCCTCACATTTAAAATTGAACAATTTTATAGGTATAAAATAACTCCAGATAGGTTGTCATGCCATTAAAATCAGTCATAATCATAACCTATAAGGTTTTCTGTATTTATAGTCTTGAATTCAATACTCATTTTAAAAATCTTATCAGTTATTTTATTTCAGTTCCATAACCTAAAAGCTAAATTGGGACAAAGTGATTGGGTTTATACAAAGTCAGAACATTCCTGCTGTTTCGTAATATCAACCCGCTTTTGAGATGCTACTGTTATTATTCTTACCAAATTTATTTCCACTATAGACCGGCCAATTTGCCTATTGGTAGAGTGTTCGCCAATGGCCTTCGCGACTGGGGTTCAATCTCAGGTCGAGTCATACAAAAAACTCAAAAAATGGTACTTGGTACCTCCTTACTTAACACTCAGCATTATAAGGTATGTATCAAGGGTTAAGTGGAGCAATCAGGGAAAAGGAGTTGCACCCTCCCCTACACCTTGGTATAGTAGCTATTGAAAAGGGAACTTTCAGGTAGCCCTCGACTATGGTTGCCAACTTTACTTACTTTATAACAAGCAGTTATTTTTGTTATCCTCTTAAAATTCTATTTGTTTTAATCTTTAGCATTATTATTCCATCCAATTATTTCATTATTATCCTAATCATATAAATGCTAGCATTATTTCTCATTGTTGGTATCCTAATTATTTTCAATATACCAACCATGGGTGGTGATTTATCATAATTATGTACAATGTATATGTATGTGTTTAATTATGGTAAGTATTTTTCACTCAAGAAAATCTATCTCATGATACATATTAAATGTTTCAGAAATATAAACATTTTTACAAGGAATGATAGATATAATAGGTTCCTAATTTTTTTTTATGTCCTTGTGATGACTTGAATGCCGAGTTTAAAAAAAAAAAAAATGTCAGTTATGTTTAACTAATGCTACTTAGCCATATCATATATGTATTGGTGTATGAGGGTCGTTCAAAAAATTTGGTGAACTTTTTGAAAAAAGCAAATTATTTTTTTTTAGATTTTTTCCCATCAATGTATAAACTCTGCATTGTTTACAATTGGTTTATAGAAAAATTATTTTAATCTCACAAAAATATTTCTTTTGAGGCTATTTAAAACAGAATACTCCAGGCTTGAACAGAGTTCAGTCATCAAACTTTTGGTGGCTGAGAAATGCAAACCATGTGAAATTTACTGAAGAACATGGTGTGTATTGAGAAATATGTTTTAATTAAAAAAATTTTTCACAAATGGGCTAAACATAGGTTTGCCACTATGAGTCCAAGTTCAAAGTCAATACACACTGACTTTCCAGTAAAGAAAACATTCCAGATGCAGCCATGAGTAAAGGTGATGCTAACTGGCTTCTGGGACATGAAAGGACCCATCACTATTGAATTACTTGAAAAAGGTGCAAATATAAACAATGCTTCCTACTGCCAACTCCTTTGGCAAAATTCCCCTTATTTATTGAATGACCCTTGTAAAATGGTCATTCTTAAGATTAAAGAATCTAGAATTGCTTTTATTAAAGTTTAGAATAATTACTTGTACTTAAAGGTTGTTTTATTTGTTTTCATCATTTATGTACTGTGGATTACTTTCTTGTTTACACTGAGTGGCTTGACTCTTATTTATTTGTTCTTCCTGTAATTTCTATGATACACAATCCAACTTAAGACAAAACTCAACATTACACACAAAAAATGATTTTACATGAATAAGTGGCTTCAGGTTCAAGATACTTTCAGAAAATCCTAAAAATTAATGAATATTTCAAATGGATATTTAAATCATTTACTTAAATCTAAAAAAGAAATGAGTTTCTAAGCATTTTTCTTTCTTTTTTTAAAGTCAGGTGACCATTGAGATAAAATGAATTCCCTCTTAATACAATTCCTGACTATAAGAGAGTATAGGAATTTTTTTCAAGATATACTAATTATTATTTTGTTGCATATTTACTAAATACAGGTAGAAAGCATATAAAAGAGGGTTTTGATTATTGCAGATTATGCCTGGAGGAAAAATAGTATATTCGGGAATATGCGGGAAAAATAATAAATTGCTGAACAAAAAAGTTAATTGATTTCTAAGTGTAAACATATTAACATATTTCTCCTGTGTCACTTAGCACCTGATTTATTTCAAAATGTATTTTACCTGTATTTGGACTGTTCAAATTTCTAAATCAATATTTTTTTTACATGTGTGTATCACAAAAGAGTAATGAGAATTCTAGTGTTAAGATAACACGCACATATCCACACACACACACACACACACACACACACACACACACACACACACACACACACACACACACACATGTATATTGTGTAGTTTGGCAGCAAGTTATTATTCAAACAGGTCTTGTTATAGACCACTGAATATTTCTTCTTTATGATTTTTTAGTGTAGACATTCAAGTCTTCTTGTTGTTTTTCATACATAGGGATTAAGATGATAGAGAGAAAAGTCCCATATTCTTTTACCCTAGTGCTTTCAACCATGTCTCTAATCATCATCGGGGGAATTATTGGTTGTAGTGATTATTTGTTCGGTGTGAGTTTTATTTATTTGGAAGGTTTTTTTTTTTCAAAAAACATTTTAATTGTGAAAGGTTAGATTTTTGAAGAATTTTCCATTTAAGAAAGAAGAAAAAATCTCAAGGAGTTAGATCTGGTCAGTAAAGAAAGTGTTGCTTATGCTCAATCCAGATTTTTCCAACACCTGCTATTCAAAAATTGATAGTTTGGTTTCTTCATTCAATGGCATATAAACCTTCATAGGTTATTTAATGCCAAAACTATCCTTATAGAAAAACAGTTTTTTAACCCATAGCTGGTGGGATTTAGGGGTTTATAGTTTTCCCAAGGGTATTAGTTTGAAAGTAAATCTAGTCATGCGATTGGAGTTTAAACTTAGTTACTATGATGTCACAGTCCAACATGTTTGCCACTACACCACGGAAACCTCCTGCTTAAAACTATTGAGACTGCTGATCAAAATATATGGAAAATTTGCACTGACTTCGCTAGACAAAGTCTAAATATCCAGACATCATTGTTTTATTGTATAAATTGCTCAACCTTGCACAGAGCTTTATTTAAATCTTAAAATTTGAAATAAAAAAAAAAATAACAATTCAGTCTCAATACTTTTTGATCTCATTGCTTAGATGAATTTTTGATATATTAGACCATGAGTGTGGTTCAGTATTCTGGTTGGTCCATTGCATATTTATTTGAATAGAATCAATTATGAATCACTGATATACACATGTGCACATATTAGCATTACACTCAGTGTAAGTTATATGGTTTCAAAATGGGCCCTAAATTGGCCATATTTTTAAAAAGATTATTCACAGGGGCTGGCAGTGACCTGAAAGTGCCAGCTGCATAGCTTCACTTTGCTTATTCCTGCTGACCCCATCTGTGATTTCCAAGCATAAATCTTGGATACAGCTGCACTGTACACCTAATTTCCGCTTCTCCTGCCATCATTGATTATAGCCATACATACAAAATTTCTGATTTTGCTTATCAATGTACGAGGAGTAAATTCCTTGTTTCACCTTTTACTTTCCTTGTGTGCTTATTGGTAACAAAAAGTAGAGATTATTTTGTAGATTTAATTTTATATTTCACAATGGAAAACAGTTTTAGCTATGAGTAGATGACTCATTAACAATTAAGTTCCCTTTATAACAATAGTCCTTGATGATATTTCTGTTTAAGAAGGAGTGAAGGATTCTGAACATTTGATAGCTATCTTCATTATATCAAGAATTTGGATGATCAAAAAATGACATCGAGTGCTAATGTAAACCCCATGAAATTTTCATTCACTTTCTGATTGAACTGGAAGTTATTTTATTTTCTAAGAACATCTTAAGTGTAATTCTCTTATAAAATGCTTGTTTGATAGGTTAAGGACACCTATATATATATATATATATATTTGTGGATGACTATATATATATATATATATATATATATATATATATATAGTCATCCACAAACAGACTGTTTCTTTGTGTCACAACTGTTCAGTGTGGTTAGACACGTAGGATACTTCAAGCTAGGATTGAAACCTGCCCTACTTTACGTTAGACTTAGTATCATTCCCCTCAGCCATCAGTCGACATATGTCAGCTCGGGAATTATAAGGCATTATGTAGTAGCTTGTGTTTATTTACATTTTGCCTTACCGGATACCAGGTGCATGGAGTTATGGCTATTGTCTTAAGGAAATGGACTCGATGAGCTGGGTTCAGATCTTGTGTTTCCCTTTTTACCAATGCCTTTGGGAAATCGATTTCTTCTTCCATCAGCTATGGGTGAAAATAGTAAGGCAGACTAAGATCTCTTGTTTTTTTTTGGGCAAATAACCTTAGAAAAGGAAAAGCTCTGAATTCAAAACCTGAGAATTCTTGTTGGGGAGAATTTGTGGCACATTGGTACACCATTCTTTTCTCATCAGCTTATCCTTGGAGTGTGTCTGGTTCTATAAATTCTTTCAGCACTACAAGCAAATCACCTATGTAATGGTTCACATTTTTAACTGAGTTGTTAGGCACTTGAATGTCAAGATCGACTGAAGAGTCCATCATATATATATATATATATATATATATATATATATATATATATATATAGTAAAGTAAGTAATAAATAAAGTTGGTGACCGTAGTCGAGGGTGACCCAAAGCCTCCCTTTTAATTAGCTACTACACCGAGGTGTAGGGGAGGGTGCTACTCCATTCCCTGGATTGCTCCATTTTACCCTTGATCCTTACATTGTAATGCTGAATGTTAAGCAAAGTGGCATCAAGTACCATTTTTTAAGTTTTTGGTATGACTTGACCTGGGATTGAACCCTGGTCTCCCAGACCAATGGGGATAATCTTAAAATAAATGAGTCTGCATGTGAATTTGAATTTGGTATTATAGGTTCTTATTTCATAAATTTATGCTCTACATGTGTTTCAATCTTTCTGGTCGTCTGAAACACGTGTGGAGCACAAATATATGAAATAAAGAACCTAAAATGCCAAATGCAAATTTATTTGTGGACCTATTCATTTTATAATACCTATTTTTCTATGCCCAGTCAGCTGGGGCTGTAGAATACACCGACTGCTTCTCTGAAGAGGGGTAAGATCCACCCCCATCCAATGAATGTCCTGGTGGTCCAGTCAGCTGGAGCTGTAGAATACACCAACTGCATCTCTGCAGAGGTGTAAGACCCCCTCCCCCCACCCCAACAAGTTTCCTGGATATGACACTAAACAATCTGATGGTGAGGTTCCAGTGACGCTAGAGCTTTGGGGAATGCGGAGCACCCCTTCATTACCATTGCTCCCAGGTCCACTCTAGCCCGGAATGGTAGCATCTGAAAGAGCCCTATCTATGGGCTAATTAGAATTAAACAGTATACTTACTCTACAGTATGCTAAACTGAATTAGAACTGTTTGACTAAACTAAATAGCTTGAAATAGAAATGTGTACAATTAAACTGTGTACTTGCATTTAAATTGTGTGCTTATGCTAAACTGAATTGTTTGAAATGTAACTGTTTTTGACATTGAAACTGTACTTACACTAAACTGAATTGTTTAATATGGAACTGTTTTGTCATTTAACTGTGTATAAACAAAATATATGCTTATACTAAATTGAATTGTTTGAATTGGAACTGTTTGAATAAACTGAATAGATTGAAATAGAAATGTTTTTGACAATTAAACTGTGTACTCATGCTAAACTGAATTGTTTGAAAATAGAACTGACTAATTGCATAAAAATCGATTTGGCATTAAATAACCTAGAATGGTTGATATGCGATATAATCCAACCAACCAACCAACCAACCATCTACTTTTCTCTCAACAACAAATTTTATGTGCGTGTGGACCAACAACAAATTTTATGTGTGCATATATATATATATATATATATATATATATATATATATATATATATATGATTTTTGTTAAACAAACTGATATGCTATGTCATCAGTGCCTTTTTCATTGCTTCACTTACAGCATATCAACTCCTTTAATAACTTACTAGAAAATTTTTTTTGCACAAAAGTTTATCAGCTGATGATGATCTAATGTTTAAAACAATTAAAAAGTAAAGCACATAAAATATTCATTGTTATCTTATGACATTTTTTCATCTTATATAAAACTGTAACCCAGTATATATATATATATATATATATATATATATATACACAATATATACACATGTATATATATATATATATATATATATATATATATATATCAGCATTCTCCAAATTATATCACACTTGGTTTGCCACAAACCCACAAAGTGAATTAGTGACAACCAATACTGTTACAACATATATATATATATATATATATATATATATATATATATATATATATATATATATATATATATATATATATATATGTATATATATATATATATATAAAACTGTAACCCAGTATATATATATATATATATATATATATATATATATATATATATATATATATAGTACAATTTAATGGAGACTCAAACTCGGTTAAGTTGTCATAATAAATTTATTTCAGCGGAGAATATTATTGCTATACCCTCCGTCTCGTCAGATGACTCTTTATATATATATATATATATATATATATATATATATATATATATATATATATATATATATATTTCTTTGATAATGTATTTGATAAAGAAAATCTTATACTACTTTTATTATTCTAGAGTGGCTCTAACATTTGCTACAGTATGAATACTCAATGATCTAAATTTAAAATTCCCCCATAAGAAAATGCTTTAAAAAACTACAAAATATTCAAAATCTCTCTACATTCAGAACAATGGGAGTCCCTGTGGCATAATGGCTAATATGCAAGACTGCTACTTTATAATGAGTTCCAGTAATGTTATTGCATTCACTTTGAGACTAAAACTCTTTAGAAAAGTATGAAGCTTCTTACCCCCATAAGCTAGGCTTAAATAGTACCACTACTATTTTTCTACTAGGATGGATTTGGCAGTAAATAACACAGGGTGTTTGATGTGTTATTAATCAAAGAAAACAAATTAAACCAAACCAAACTAATCTTGATAGAAACATCTCAGATATTAAAAAACACATTTTGTTCTATTCATGTAAGAATGAGTCATATTGTTTGTTTCAGAAGTTCTCTGTGAGTGTTGAGTTTAAAAATTTAGGATTATTCATGTAAAATCATTTTTTGTGTGTAATGGTTTACATGTTGAATTTTGTCTTAAGTTGGATTGTGTATCATAGAAATTACAGGAAGAACAAATTAAATAAGAGGCAGGGCTGCTGGCAGCATAGGCCTCCATATGAACGCAGACAAAACAGAGTTCATGTGCCTTAATCAAAGAGGTGACATTTCCACACAAAATGGTTGGTCTCTGAAACTAGTGGACAAATTCACCTACCTTGGAAGCAACATCTCAACTACAGAAAATGACATCAATACGCGACTTGCGAACGCATAGAGGGCTATCAATAGGCTATTGGTTATATGGAAGTCAGACCTATCTGATAAAATAAAACAGTTTTTTCCAAGCAGCAGTCATGTCAATACTACTATATGGATGCACCATGTGGACGCTGACTAAGTATATGGAGAAAGAGCTTGATGGTAATTTCACAAGAATGCTGTGAGCTGTAGAGAAGTGCAGCTGTACGGTCACCTACCACTCATCTCAAAAACCATCCGGGTTAGATGAGAAAGACATGCGGGGCATTGCTGGAGACGTAAGGATGAACTCACAAGTGTTATACTCCTGTGGAACCCCTCACATGGATGAGCAAAGGTTGGGCAACCAGCTAGAACCTCTCTACAACAGCTCTGTACTGATACAGGATGTAGCATGGAGGGCCTACCAGGAGTGAGGAATGATAGAGACGAGTGGTGAGAGAGGGTCAGGGAAATCCATGCTAATGGCACAACTTGATGATGATGATGATGATGTTTGATGACAAAAACTATCTTTAATTACAATTAAAAAATGGCATACTGAAAGAAAATTCATACAGAAGTTTAGAGCCTTGGCTAGTATAATGGTTAACAAGTTAAACCAGCAGACCATTACTACTGAGTTTGAGTCTCAGTAGGTGCCCCATACTTCCAGCTTTGCGTCACAACAAAGCAAAATTTAGTAAATAACTATATAGTTTACAGTAAGTACAATGGATTGGACATACAAATATATACAATACTTGAGATAGGCAAGGGTAAAATTTATTTAACTAAGATATGCCAGCAATAAGATATTGTTCTCTGGATTGGTTTAACCTCTCTGAGTTGCTCATTATCATGGCCAGTTTAAGAGGAAGCAAATATTTATGTGAGACTGCATGTGGACACAAATATAAGCCAAGTTATTTGTGAAAAAGTTTGCCATTAACTGACAGATTTAAAAAAAAAAGTTTCCTTTACATTTGGTCCTTAAAGAACCTATCCCACCCTGTCAGCTGGGGTTATAGAATATGCTGACTGCATCTCTGTAGAGGGGTAAGACCCTCTCCTCTAAATGATGCCATTAGGGTTGACCCGTAATGCTTGATGATAGGATTCTGGTGGTTGAGCAGCCCTTGACTTGGTTGCCAAAGGAGCCATGTAACTTGCAACACTTTAATTTGGCATTCCTGCTAAAAGGCTGTGGCTAAGGATCAATTGCACTGATATAGCGATATTTGAAACCATTAATACCATGTATAAATGAAGAATTATTATTAGATAGAATTATTAGTATTAGATAGCAATACTTGAAACCATTCAACTGTGCTCAAACAAATAATCAATATTAAATAGAATTATTTGTATTAGATGGCAAAAGAATTATTAATGATGAATAGAAATACTGGAAACTATTCAACGCTATGCAAACAAATGAGCTTTATCAACGTCTTCAAAAATTGCTATCTACAAAGTATTTGCTTGCAAATTATATATATTTATATTTATATTTATATATAATAAGTAAATATATATTAGTTTTTATATACATTTACTTTTTATTATTATATAATAGCACTATCATAGATACTGAGCACTCTTCAAATTATACTGCATTTGGTCTGTCACGAACGCACGAAGTGAGATAGTGACAACCAACACTGTTATATATATAAACAAGATTTGGCATTAAATAACCTACAAGAGCTGATATGCAATTAAACCAACTAACCTAAATGACCTATTTAAATGAAACTTGGTGAGAAATTAGCTTTGTATTAGATCCACAAACAGTTCAAGTATCATTGTTATACACTTTACAGAAAATAGACTTCTTTCCTTTTTTTAATTTAAGTTGATTTTGAACACACTTAGATTTAGTTTGGTTTGGTTTGGTTTTTCTGGCATATCAACCATTGTAGGTTATTTAATGCCAAATCTGGTTTGTACATATATATTAAATATATCTGATTTATTAACATTAGTCTACAAAGTGAAATTGTTCCAAGTATTGCTATGTATCATTAACAATTTAATTAAACATCAGTCATTTATTTACATAGTTAAAAGATCAAACAGTTTTATTTTAAACAATTCAATTTAGCATAAGTGATTTGTTTGCACAAAGTTTCAATGTCAAACAGTTCTGTTTGCACCAATAATAAGCATTGATTCATATTACACTAGAGCTTTGGGTCTAGTGAATCTATGACCAGCAAGGTCACGTGGCTTCGTGCCGGGAAACTTAGCAAAGGCTAACCTAGTTCACATTATACCGAGTGATCCTATGACCAGTATTGACCAACAGCTCACGAGTCTCGGTTCTTATGCGACCTCCCCATCCCATAAATCCCTACTACAGTGTAACCCGGGTATAAGAGACCCTGATATAAGATACATTTTCTCTGGTCCCAAATTAGAGCCTGTGTTACCTAAACAAAATAGACCAAAACCGGATATAAGAGAAACCCAGATATAAGATTGATTTTCTTTGGTTCCAAATTAGAGCCTGTGTTACCTAAACAAAATAGACCAAAACAGGATATAAGAGAAACCTGGATATAAGAGACTTCTCAGGTCCCGACAACTCTCTTATATCTGGGTTACACTGTATAAAAAGACCTTGTGTCAAATTCTGCCCGTTGGGAGGCACAAATAAATATTCAGTTCTATATAACCCATAGATAAGGCCTTTTCAGGTGCTACCATTCTGGGCCAGAGTGGACCTGAGAACGATGGCGATGAAGAGGTACACCGCATTCCCCAAAACTCTTGTATTACTGGAGCCTTGCCATTAGATTATTTAATGTCATATCTAGGACACTCGTTAGGGTCGGGGTTCTTACTCCTCTGTAGAGATGCATTCATTGTATTCTACAGCCCTAGCCGACTGGGCTTTAGATTTGGGTTGCAACCGAAACATGTAAATGTTTTTTACTTTCTTTTCTAAATATAATCATAGAGAAATTTAGATATATCTGGGATTTTTTTTCACGGGTTATAACTAGTCTTTTGAAGGGAGAAGAAAATAAAAAAATGTTTTTTGAATCATTTACCCAAGTCATTTACAAAACACTAACATCATTCCGTAAAATGGTATGAGACATGGGTAATTTTGGTATAGTCATTATCACATGTGTATCACGAATTGCAATTAGAGATATCTTTTTGTAGCCTTAAACAATCTTTCAAAGTTCTTGTATGGTTTGTGGACTTTTATGGGCTTTAAATGTTATTTATTTGTGCTTGATTAAACTGAAAAATACTATTACAATCGTTTATTTTTACATGAAACAAAAGCATTAAGCGAGAATCAACCAGTATTTTATTTCATTTTTTTCAAAATTCTGAGGTAGAAATAATATTTCTCTTGTATCACCAATGTTTCGTTTATAGGGAAAATAACGCTAATTAAATTCATCAATCCTTTTTTTATGTTTTGTTTTGAAAACTTAGGTGAGACAAGATGAGAATTTTAACCTTTCTTTTAAGCGATTTTGAATGTCTCTTTTTTGTTTTTTTTTTGTTTTACAAATTTATTTAAATAAAGAAGGAAGATCAGTTTCAATTCTTAAACGCAGAATAAAGTAAACCCCTTCTCATGTTATATTCCTTCGTTTTGCTTAGAACTCTACTATGATAGCTTTAAAAAAAAAAATTAAAAAATTAAAAAAAAAGGGTTGGTGAATGCGTCTGCTTTCAAGTTTCACTTAATATTTGATACTTAAATTTTTGTTTTCGTTATTGTTTTAAACATGTAGAGGTGGCACTGCGATATTTCGCCACAATAAATTTAAAAATTACATTAAAGAAAACTGAGAAGGTGGAAAACCCTATCTTTCCTGTTTAAGCAGGATAAGGTTTCACTTTCCAAGTTTGTTGAGCAATGAACATGATCCCAGTTTTCTTCGATTTCTTTATTTTTTCTGAGGTTGTTTGTTTTCGGTTTGTTTGTTTTTTATTTGTTTATTTGAATATTCATTTATTTCCAATTATTTATACCCTTTCTTTTAATGCTTTATTTTTAGCTATAGGTTTTGACATGGAGAGAAAAGGGCTTTGGTTTTGAAAGAATAAAAAAAAAAACGCTGTAGGGAATATATAGGATTTTTTATGATTTCTTGTGCAAAAGAAAAAAAAATGCCCAAAAAGAAAAAAAAATCAACCCTACACACATATTACCAAGTTCCTTTCTAACAAAAGGGTTTTTAAGCCTGTCAATATAATCTTTTCCTCTCCAGTAGAAAGGGAATTACTTTTAAAACAATAACTGACGAGGTCAGCTTGGTTACAAAAAAAAAAAAAAAGGAAAAACACAAATAAAAAAAAAACAACAAAAAAAGATCAAATGTATCAGCCTGATACTATCAAAGTTTGTCATTTTCATGGTGATTTTAGTTTCGTTTATTTGCCATACAGATATTTTTTTAAAATTTTATTTCTTTTCCTCTGTTCTTCTAAAACCTTTCCTATTTGTGCGGAAAAGTCTGCAAAAATGCGATTTATTTAGAATATGTTCAACATGCTTCTGTGATTTTATTCTATTCATTCATAAACAAATGACAATGATAAAAAAAGTTCTTATAGCCAAGAACAACTTTGATAACGACGAAAGAACCCCCAAAACATGTGATTTTTCTTATAAAGGGGTTTTTACGTTTCAAATAAGCTGTATCAAAGATATTGGATTTTATTTATCTTTTTTTTTTCAATTAATTTTGTGTTTCTTCTTTTTCTGAATATTTTTTAGAAGCAGTGGTTCATAAAATTTCATTAAACAAAAGAAAAAAAAGTAAATATTATTTGGTTAATTTTATATACGAAGGGAACTCCAAAATTCTTCCTGCTTTATTCATTTATTTTCATGGAAACTTCTACACAATAAAACCGTTGGATAGAGTAAGTTTTCAGATGTAGGTGTGTGTGTGTGTGTGTGTGTGTGTGTGTGTGTGTGTGTGTGTGTGTGCACGCGATGTTCCAAAATTAATGCCTTCCGTTTATTTTCATGGAAACTGACTGATATGAGAAGCACAATTTCACTATAGTTGAATAGAGCAAGTGGGATTTGGCATTAATGCGCCAATGTTGGCCGACTAGCAAAGACTTACGTACCT
>OY757908.1:109798151-109823151 GCA_963585895.1 Sepioteuthis lessoniana
TAATTCAGAAGATACTACATCACAAATTGACATTGCCCTGATGATAGGTTAATAAAAAAAAAACCATAAACAGAAATAAACAAACAAAACATTTCATATTGGCTTAATATTCTATCCTAAATAAACTCCTTGTATATTAATATATAGATACTTGTATTTTCATAAGTGGATAATAATTTAATTGATTCAAGCCATACTTCTGTCTCATAATAATTATTACAGTTGTATATAAAATTCATTCACTAGATGTAGCATCTAATGTTCCCTCTATTTTTTTAATGATCTACGTTGGACCAATAAGCCTGTGAGCAATTAAATAATTGTAGTCTACAGAAAATATTTTTACTTTTGAAATGTCATTTTATGTCTACAGTTTATAAAACAGATATAAAAGTAAGAGTAATGATTGCTCGTTTGACTTCATAGTGTTATTGTTATTGAATCTTTTCCTCTTTATCTCAAAAATTTTTAAATTGATGCGCAACATTATAATCTTATTGTAAAATATCATTTTTTCTTGTGTATGGCCATGTAATTATGTGGCTTAGTGAAAACAGTGAAACTGACAGTTATGACTGAATTTTATAATTGTTCTTTTGGTGTGTTTGAAAGTAAGTAAAATCAGTTGCAACAAGGGAAAATGATTATGTAGTGTTATATATGTGTGTGTGTGTGTGTGTGTGTGTGTGTGTGTGTGTGTGTGTGTGTGTGTGTGAGAGAGAGAGAGAGAGAGAGAGAGAGAGTTTGTAAAATCAGATTCACATATTTTGATAGTGGTCTTGTATCATTGGAATGCAAATAAATGTAATACCAGAAATGGATCTACATTACAAGGGAGAAAAGTGTGATAATTTATGTAGAGTTTATGAACACTTAATTCCATATTTTCGTTAAACTGTATTGAAATTTTGTTGTTATTTATAAAATAATACATTTGGTAACAACATTCACAAGCACCTGTGTATCAATAAAGAAGCAGAATATACAAATTTATACAGATAAACATTACATAAAGAGAAACCTTTACCTCTGATTGTATATACATGTATAAGTCTTTGGTGTATTCATTATATATATATATATATATATATATATATATATTAGCTCAGTAAATTTTGGAATGAATCCACTGGTATAAGAAAAGACAGTTTGGAAAAACAAATTGACATGCTTCAATAGTGGTCTAGTATCATCAAAAAGCGCAGGGCTGGTGCTAAAGTCTCATATTCCCTTCAAATCTATGATATGGGGCCTCTACCCAATAACCTGTCAATTTTCATCAAGTAGAATACATAGACAATATGAAAATATGTGAAACCTGTATTTCTGGGGCCCCCAAGCAAGCTTAGTCTTTTACTATCCTTGCCGAAAATGGATTCTACATTGAAAGGAATAGAAGTATGATAATTTATGTAGAATGTATATTTGCTTACTTTAATTTTTGTTTTTAATAAGTGTATAGGTCACTTTTTCTGTTTTTTGTTCTTTATGTTTTTAATATCCCAAATCCTTTGAATATTAATTTCATGAGGGGATATATTGTTAAAAAAAACAACCTGGATATAAGTTAACCGTAGAGTACTCATGGTTTAAAGTGGTTTGTATGTACAATTTTCCTCTTTCTCATACCATCAGATTCCATTCCAAATTTAATTCATATATATAAGCCAGACCATTGGCCAAGTGGTTAGAATGTTTGCCAATGGCCCAAGAAACCAGGGTTCAGTCCCAGGTCAAGTCATATCAAAGACTCAAAAAAGTGTACTTGATACCTCCTTGCTTAGCACTCAGCATTATAAGGTACATATCAAGGTTAAAGTGGAGCAATCCAGGGAAAGAAGTAGTGTCTCTCCCTACACCTTGGTGTAGTAGCTATTGAAAAAGAGCCTTTGGGTCATCCTCAATGATGGTCACCAACTTTACTTTGATATATATATATATATATATGTGTGTGTAAGTATATGTGTGTATGTGTGCATGTATGTGATTATAATTAAACTTTAGCAGTAAAACTATCTAAAATCAGTAAAATACAGTGTTCTATGCACAAAATTGTAGAGGTATACCACAATATTTTCAGCCATTGAATTTAAAAAATAATGGAATAAAAACTCACGATTCTGAGTTTCACATGGCTGATATTCATGTGAGGTGGTATTAACAAGCTCACCATGGGAAACTCAGTCATGAGTTTTTAATCTGTTTTTTTTTATTCTATGGTGGAAAATATCATATGTGGATATAGATATAGATAGACAGATAGATCTAGGTTAGAGTAGTATAGACGCAGAATCAATGGCACTTGGTGATGGTTAGTTTCTAGCCTATGCAATCATCAGACCCAGATAAATAGCTACCATATCTTGGTCTGTTGATTGCATAGATGAGAAACTTACAGTCACCAAGCAGTGTTGACTCTGTATCTATGTTAACCTATTTACCAACCCCTCCGCTCGGACAGGATATGAGACAAGGTCAATTTTTAAGCGGGGTTCAACAGGTTTGAATTCAGAGTTTTCCTTCTCCTAGACTAGTTGCCTCACCAAGGCTGAAGAACCAAGTCTGTCCTACTATTTACCCATAGCTGGAGGGAGAATAATTGGATTCATACCCTTCCCAAGGGTATTAGTGCTATGTGAAATGCAATCAGTCTCGTCCAGGATTTGAACTCATGTCGCCATGTCCATTTCCTCCAATGATAACCATTACACCACAGGCACCTCTGTATCTATGTTACTCTAACTTAGATTTACATATGCTCTATTACCAATATTGAGCACTCTTTAATTATAAATACAGACATTATTAATATATATATATATATATATATAGTATTTATTTGTTATCTTGAATTATCTTTCTCTTTTTTTATGCTATATGTATATATGTATATATTTATATATATATATATATGCAATATTTATTTTTCCTTTTGAATTGTTCAGCATATTTTGCTATTGCCAGGAAATAGCAGGGAGATCTTGCACTAGAGAGGATAAGCAAAGGCAGTTTATGATTGCGGATTGTCATACAGACCGAGAAGATTGCTGGACAGAAGGTGATTCAGGACACAGTCAAGATGTATCTGGTAAGTTTAATTCTTTTTATATCATATACAGTATCCCCTATAAATATGTGCACACCTGACAATGTTTAGTGAAAAATTAACTCTCTACGCTGCCAGGATCTTATCATTTCTCTTGGAACATGGGATTTTATTAGATATTATTTATTACCAAATTCTACAACACTGAAACTCTAACCAAAAATATAAATATATAGCAGTCCCAAAATAAGTACACCTCATATATATATATATATATATATATATATATATATATATATATGTGCTCCCTATGCCTGTGGGTTGGGCACTCTCACAGGAAATTTGCTGGCTACCATATAAGCTGAAATGCAAGGGAATTTGCTGGCTACCATATAAGCTGAAATGCAAGAAATTCTCTAGAATTGAGTACTGCCAGTAGCTGATAATGTATATATAAAAAGATATACGCAAAAAATTCCTTCACCAATGCAGAGAATGACGCTAATTCTGAGGAAAGATATGTATCTGACTGACATAAAATTAACTGGGTTTTGATCCCAGCTAGAAACATCTTGCATATCTAGCCATACTGAGGAGTTGTGATACAAGGAAACAGTCTGTTTGTGGATGGCAATATATATATATATATATATATATATATATATATATATAGTTATGTAATTTTGTTTTTAGTTATAGAGGTGTTGCAATTTTATTTTCTATTTTAATGTTGTAGAATTAGGTTAGAAATAATACCTAATGTGAAATAGTTTTTTTCTTTTTTTTCTTCTTTTTTTAAATTGCAACACTTCTTTAATTAGAAATAAAAGTACATGAATATATATAAAAGGTGTTCTTATATTTTGACTGCTATGTATTCACATTTTAATTTCAATGCAGTAGAGTGTGGTAAAAAATAATATGTTATGATATTGATTTTAAGTGTATAATGTTTCCCAAGAAAAGATAAAATCCTGGTAGCTTTGATTTAAAAGAAAATCAACTTTTTATTATTTAAATCCCAGAATATCTTCATAATAATAATAATTATTGCACCATTTAGATTATAGCATTGTTGAGAATGGCCCGGATACTGAGACTAGTCCTGGAGACCTGAGGATACTTGCTGTCACTTGGACTTTAGTGAAAGACCACTAAACAATACTGGTGGGAAAAACTCTCAAGCAGTGAAATAATCCTGCTAACTATTAAATTTCAATGAAGCACCCTTGTTATTTACTAAGTTACCCAAGGACACATGTATGATTCTTGTTAATAGCAAACTTACTACACTAGTGAATTGGTCTGAGATTAGTTTGTTAGCTCTTGTGCCATGGAATAGATGACCAAATATTTATCAATCTTAGCTTTGTGAGGCACAAAGCTGTTAGTGTATGGCACTCATTGAGAATCAAGCTCACTTCATTAGTTATAGTCTGTGGGATTGATCAATAACTGCAATTCCACAGTGCTGGGTATGTCACTAAAGTGCATACAGTGGTGAGGCACTTGTTTTAAAGCATGAGAGAGTGTGGAATACTCTTTCATTGCCATTACTCCCAAGCCAACCTGACCCAGTATGCTTTTATCATTTAGAATCCTATCTATGTGTCAAATTGATCCATTTGAAAATTATTTGTGTCAAATTAGAATATTTGATTCTATGATATTATGTGAAAACTATTTGTATAAAAAATAGTTACTTGAAGTCATAATAGTTTACTAAGGATTATCATTATCAGTTAAAACAATTTGATAGTGTACAAACAAATGATTATTATCAAATAGGAATAGTTATTTTGAATTATATGTGCATAGATTTATAGATAAGAATAAATGAAATTGTATAACTGTGTGCAAAAAATGATTATAGACAGATAAAAAAGTTCAGTTTCAAAGAAATCCAATAAACACTGAAAATCTCGTCCTGATTATAATCAAATAATTACAAATGAATCAAATTTCCGAATTAGTAAGTAAAGTTGGCGACCTTAGTCGAGGGTGACTTGAAGGCTCCCTTTTCAATAGCTACCACACTGAGATGTAGGGGAGGGCGCTACTCCATTCCCTGGATTGCTCCACTTTACCCTTGATTCTTACCTTATAATGCTGAGTGTTAAGTAAGGTGGCATCAACTACCATTTTTTGAGTCTTTGGTATGACTCATCCTGGGACTGAACCCCAGTCTCCCGGACCCTTGACGAATACTCTACTCATCAGGCCAATGGTCCCTTAAATTTCAGATTTAAATAACCAATAAAAAGTTGATATGTCATTAGAACCAAACCACTGTTCCACACTGAAGCACCTATACATATAATAAGTATACCACTAACAATTTGTTTAAAAGAAAGATTTGATTTTTTTAACTAAAGATACCTGAATTGTATTATTTCTTGGTGAAACATAATATAATATCTTATCAATGTAATCTAATAACTTATAAGAAAAATCATGATTCATAATTTTAATAGGCCCCATTAGACAATTATAAGCAAGGTAATATAGAATATACATACTTTCTTGCAATGATGAAATGACTTTTTGTGCCCCCCATCCCTCTCATTGCCTAAGCAAGATGAGACAGCCTCTGAGAGAAAGTCAATTGAGCTTTCCATTACTGCTGAAAGATTCATGTATACTTAAATATCTCTGCAGATTTTGTAAATTTATTATTTTTTTTATTTATTTATTATTTTTTTTTGTGTAACTAATTTTATAGCTGTGTTTTCTTATTTTTATATATTCTATTTTATGTTTATTTTTGATAATCCTTTTTTATGAAATTATTTTATTGTTTTTTCATAGTTTGTGCAGTTTAATTTAACTTCTTTTACTCTTAAAAATGATACTATCCATTTATACATACTTACAAATTATTTCTTCTCAATGAAGTCCACTGATATTTATTTAATAAACTTAACTTAGAATGGTACTAGATTCAATTGAAGATCAACCTTTCAATAAAAGTAATGGTCTACAGCCCTAGTCACAATTATTGACCCACATGAAATTTCTGTACATACTGTAGAATATCTCCTGAAAAAACAAACCAACCAAAAACCTAATCCAGTAAAACAGCTTTGGTCTCTTGACAACTCATGGGTCATAAAGAACAGTAAATTATAAAACTAGTTTATATGAGTGTACATTGTCTTTTTTTTTCCCTTGAGGTCATAATAATTATGCGGATGTGTATTTCCAATCCTCTTGAGAAGACGTGGTCCTGGAGGTGACCGTGTCCTCTGTAAAGAGTACGGATGTAACTTGCAAGACACATTCAGATTAATTGGCCTCGCACTTACGATGACTAGTAGATTTGGTGTCATTTGTGTGCGATATGGATTGGTGGCTCAGTCATAGAGTTTCAGCTCTGCAATCTATGGTCGCTGGTTCGATCTCCAGTGATGGAGACCATGGTGTACACTGCTGATGAGACCTAATAAGGTAGAAACAGCCGTCCAGTGTTTCCATATGTCATGCGTAAGTGTTTGTCGGATTTCCTGGTCATGGTAATTCAATTCACTATAAGTTTATATGAATTTGGTTATTTTGTTTGGTTTGATTTGGTTTCTTTGTTTAATGGCATACCAATCTTTGTAGGTCATTTAATGCCTAAGCCATTCTCCTAGAAGAACAGTAGTGGTACTATTTAACCCATAGCTGGGAGGATAAGGGGGTTCATACCTTTCCCAAGGGTATTTGCCCGAAAGTGAACGTAATAGCGCGACTGGAGTACGAACTCACTTACTATGATTCCGCAGTCCATCGCTTTAACCATTACACCACGAGGACACCCCCCTGGTTATTTTGTGGGGTTTTTTTTTCTGAAGAGATAGCAAAAAATGAAATGGTGCCAATAATGTTGACCACAACTTATATAACTAATTTGCTGACTAATATTCTGAAGAGAGGTTTTAGAATTTTCAAAAAGTAATAAAATAATTTTGCTAATTAAACTTTATTCCTCTTACAATCAAAATCTATCTATCTACGTTGGGATGCTTTCTATCATTTTTTTACTATTTTTTTTCTAGTAAAGCTGAATTTTATTGAAATCAGGAAGAATCCAAATTCCTAACTTCTGGACATTTCAAATGGAGGGGTAGTATCCCTAAGTGCAGCTAGCTGAGTAGCATATGCTTTTCTTGAGTCATCTTATTTGGTTTCTTATGAATAACATGTTAAGCATTTTGTCATCTAAGTTGGATGGCTGACCTTTCGAATGGTTTAACTGTCAGGCTCAAATTTCTAATTTCTAACTGGTCAAACTGTCTTCTCATTGCTCTTGTCAAAGGAGCCTTTTTCTAGGTACATCACAAAGCTTATATAAATGCAATGATCTAATGCTTAAAATCAGAGAGCAAAAGGTGCTGAAGGTGCAAATAATTCTCTTCTTCTGAGACAAAGAATTTTTTTCAAAACTTACAAATGTGAAAAAAAAAAGAAGAAAAATATCCAGGGAAGAGAGAGAGAGAGAGAGAGAGAGAGAGAGAGAGAGAGAGAGAGAGAGAGAGAGAGAGTATAGTTAAGTATGCTACTTACTCTCTCTTTTGCTCTTTCTCTTCCTTTTTTTTCCCCCTCTCCAATAACTTCATATCGTCCAGTCTTCTCAGTTTTCTATGTTCTTTCTTTCTTTTGTAATTTCTTTTTTTCTTTAAACTTATTCTTTCTTTCCTCTGAGTTGATGGAGCTTAATAATTGCTGACTGTACCCCTTATTGAGGGTTAACACTCTTCCAAAAAGGAGTGACCTGAGTATGACATTAATGGTGAGGCTCCAGTTCAGAAAATCTGGGGGATGTGGAGTATCCTTTCATTACCATTACTCCCAGGTCCACTCTGATCTGGAGTGATAGTACTGTTAGGGTCCCATCTACAGTTCAAATTGATTTGTTTGCAAATTGTTTGTATTCAATAGGACCGTGTGTTAAAAAAGATTCTTCAGAAACAACTACACAAAAAATGTAAAGATGAACGTATAAAGAACGTGATTCCTTAATCTCTTGGCATAAAATAACCCTGGATGGGTTGATACATAGTTAAAATCAATTGATGACAATAACAAAAGAAAATAGTAGATATTGTTTTTTCTTACAATAATATCAAATTCTGAATGAATTTATGTTGCTTTTTATTTCCATTTCAAATCTGGCGTATCATTCTGCTAGCCCCTGTATATAAAGCATAACATGGCCTTATATCAGTGGTGCTTAACCTGTAAGCGAGTTACAACATTCTGCAAGAACTTCATAATTTTCCTAATTTCAATTATAATGCAACTTACATTCTATATAATGACCATTAACAGTTGAAAGTATGTATTTACCCAACCCCTCTGCCATGAGCAGTATGTGAACCAAGGTCATTTTTTTTAAGTGGATTAAAGCTAACTTTAATTCAAAATTTTTCTTCTTGACTGATTGTTTAACAAAAGTTAAAAAGCCCAGTCTGCCTTTTTATTTTCTTTTAACTGGGGAGAGAAGAGATGGATTCATGCCTTTCCCAAAGGCATTAGTATGAAATGAAATGCAAACATCTTCATCCAGGATTTGAACTTGGATTGCTGATTTCATTTCCTATGATGATAACTGTTATGCTACATGTGCCTCCTTATCGTTAAAGTTCTTGAACTACAACTAAAAGAAGCTTCAGAGGGTTTTTTTTCATATATTCTTGATATATATTCTTGATTCATATTAAGATTATAGAAACCAGTTTTCAGAAAGTCCAGAAAGGAACAAAACTTATGTACTTCTTTATGTTATATACTCATGATGAGTGAAAATACCACAACACTCCATTATAAAATACAACTCTCACACTTTATTCTCGAAAGGGGTCATAGCTAGTGTAACTGTAAGATACAGAGAGAGACAGTTGGACAGAGGGAAATGAATACAACCTGCGATACGGACACATAACTTCTCTTGACCATACCATACTGTGTTATTTTCAAAGCCCAACTTGGCACTTCTTTTTCTTGGCTGGTGGATACTCAACCAGAGACCTATTGTAGGCTGCTCTGTGTTATTTTCAAGGCCTTGTGTTTTCTCTTCTGACGAGACATACTCAACTGATCCTCACCAGGGTTCTGTTTGGCCTCCCTCGGCCACGGTTCTCTATCTGCTGACTTGACTGACCACTGCAAGCTGGCATTGACACTCTCAAGTGGGCATTTGCATATATCATTTCATAAAACCCACATATTTCAGTTCAACCACATGACTGTGTCTACTTATTTCCACATCTGCATCCTGTGTAGAGAATCTCTGATTGACAGCTTGGTCAAAGGTCACTATGCAACATTTATACACAAACAAGAACAGAATAGAAGTAAATAATGGAAAAGAATCCGACAACGTGAAGAAAAATTGAAAAACAAAGTAATCTAGAGTGAAGAATTCAATTTGAAAGAAAGCCGATGTTATAACGTTTCAGTTTCAATAAACCATCATCAGGTCTTAGAAAAGATTTTATTAAGTGCCATTAGAACACTGATGGATGTTTAATTAAACCAAAACATTATAACATCGACTTTCTTTCATATTAAATTTCATCACTTTGGATTATTTTGTTTTTCAATTTTTCTCCATAAACAAGAACAATCACCGTGTTGAGCATGTCAAACACTCAATACTGTTAAACATTTTTTTCATAGAATGTGGAGATTTAGCTCTCATTAGACAATATTTGAAGTACCTTTTGAAAATGCCAACATGGATGACATTTTATCCTTCTTGAAAGAATTAAGAATATACCAAAAATCATAAATGTAAACATGATCAATAGTGTAGAATGGTAATTATCAGAAAACCATCAGGAAAGATTTTGACAAATCGTTAAAATGAAATAAAAAAATCAAATAAGTAAAAACTCTTAAGAAACAACTACATAAAAATGTAACTATAAACATACAATGTATGTGATTCTCTAACCTTTAAGCATAGAATTATCCCAGATGGTTTGACATGACATTAAAATCAATCAATTAATCATTGTTTCATATTAATGGCATCTTACTTGATGATGGGAAAAACCTAAAAACAAAACTGGTTTGGTTTGGTTTGGTTTTATGGCATATCAACCATTGTAAGTTATTTAATGCCAAATCCTTTTTATACATGTATATTAAATATATGATTTCTAAACACATTTTGTAGAAGACATGTTTTTCCCCACAATTAAATGGTTTCACTTTCTTCTATTTAATATGAATAATTCTATTTACCATTAATGTACACACAGTTTATTGTTTTCAAGTATTGCTATGTATCACTAACAATTCAATTAAACATCAGTCATTTATTTACACACGATTAAATGTAAAAACAGTTCTATTTCAAACAATTCATTTTAGCATAAGTACACAGTTTAAATGTCAAACAGTTCTATTTGACCTATAGATAGGACCCCATTAGGTGCTACCACTCTGGGCCAGAGTGGACCTGGGAGTAATGGCAGTGAAAGAGTACTCTACATTCCCCAAAGCTCCAGCTTTACTGAAGCCTCACCATCAGATTGTTTAGTGTTCTATCCAGGACACTTGTTGGGAGGAGTCTACACCTCTGCAAAGATACAGTTGATATATTCTATAGCTCCAGCCAACTGGGCCCATAACAAAACTGAATAAGCAATATTTGTCTGTTATATTTAATAAAACAAGTCTATTTTTTTATCATTTGGCTTTGGGAGAATATTACATAAGAATTGGGGGAGCTGATTTCACTCGAAAAAAAAAGACATGATAAATATAACTAGGCTATGTTTTAAAAACAAGTGGAGACAACTTCTTGATAGAATTAGTTTATACCTTTGTTCAGTTTTATCTGGCAGATATTTTCAAGTAGTACACACATATGTACATCTTAGAACTAGATGGATGGACAAGCTAATGCTGTTCTAGATGGCATGGCTCGAGGGGACAACAGTGCAAAAAGAGAAAAGGAGAGGCCTAATTGAAAGAAGATCTGGTAAATGGAAGAAGGCCTCTGGACTCGGAAGGCTATAAATCCATTGCATCTCGATTGAACTGCTCTGGTGGACTGCCGAGTAGGATTCCTAATTGGGAAAAAAATGAGAACAGGCAAGCCCCTTGACCTAATCAACAATGAAGGTCTGCCCATTTTCATCATGACTTTGTTAGCTGACCAGAGTTGCATGACATCGTTGTTTGGCCACTTGGTTAGGTGGGAAAGGGTTGTGTGAGAAGGCAGCTGGTTGCTTGCTTACTTGCTTACAAGGCAAAGCCATCACTTTGGCATTTGGATGGATGATTACAAGCCCATCAAGGAAGGTAGTCATAAAAGATCTAAGTGATTGATGTCGTTTTGTCTCTGGGCAGTAAGGGTTTAACCAGTAATATATTCGAATGACAGAGCAACGGAACTGCATTTTCATTTTATAAAAAAGACATTTTTCAAGCTCATCAACACATTTTCAGACGCATAAAGTTCAGGAAGATAATGAATCATATTGGCTGCTTTTGCCAGGTACAGTTACCTTATACTTTCACTGTATCCTCTTTTAGTAGAAAGCTCAAACAAATCCAAATAGATTTACGGCTATAGCTTAAATAGTGCTTGTAGTATACTTCAAAATTTTATCAATACTGTTAAAAGAGTTTGTGCCAAGTGAGTATTAGTGAAGGATCTCTAAGTTAAATTTTAAAAATTTCCCTTGATTAATATATATATAGAGAGAGCAATACAGTTAGTTCCAAAAATTTATCGAACATTCAAAACTACACTTTTTAAAGTTTTCTCACAATGGGCTTTGTAAAGTTTTATATATATATATATATATATATATATATATATATATATATATATATTTATATCTATTTATATTTATATATATTTTCATATTGTCAGATTTCTTTCTTTCCAGTTTTACTCATATATATATATATGCATATATATGTGTGTGTGTGTGTGTGTGTGTGTGTGTATATATGTATATGCATATGTGTGTGTGTGTGTGTGTATATATATATATATATACATATATGTAGGGTGGTCTCATAAGTGAAAAACTGACACTCTCTAAGTGATATTGACTCTACTCAAACATAAACCTATATATGCTCTATTACTGATATTGAGTACTCTATTTATAAATATAGCAAGCAATATAACTATATCAATTGTATCTGTGTGTGTGTCTGTGTGTGTGTGTGTATACAATTATAAATGATATACTTATTGTTAGATAAAATCTAAAACACCAGTAAAATAAGTAAAACTATAAAAGTAAAACTTGTCAAGTAACAAAAGTATAGAGTAAATATCACAATATTTAAATATATCGATTTTCCTAACCACTCAGCATGGGCAGTATACAACACAAAGTCAATTCTTTTAAATGGAGATTGGTGCTGAAAAGTTGCAAAATCCCTTATTTAAAATAATTCAGCTCTACCATTTATATATATTTAGAAAGATAGATGAACAGATAGCCAAATTCAACAGAGATAGTATGAAGATTACAATGATAAAATCAGATAGATATATCATGGAATGTTAATAATTGGTTCAAACTAAATAATATAAACTTAAACATACATTGTCATTCTATAAGTTTCCAGACTTTTTTTTGTACAGGCGTTTAAAATTGTTGTAGACTCTTGAAAATTCACTATGTTATTGCTATACATCTTATGAGATGACTGACCAATTTTTATGATTCCAGGTTCAAATGAACAGCTACAGCAGCAATTGGAATACATCATACTAAAGCCTGATTGTCACAGCTGGTGAATTTCAAAAATGCAATCTGGACTTTAAAAGAACGATATGCATTAAGATTCTGTTTTAAACTTGGAAAAAATGCCACAGAAACGTATGAAATGTTTCAGACTGCTTTTGGAGCATCTTGCATGAATTGAGCATCAGTTTTTGAGTGGCATAAGAGATTTAAGGAAGGCAGGGAGTCTGTGAGGGATGATGAGAGGTGTGGGAGGAGTAAAGAAGTTAGAACACCAGAGTTGATTGGCCAAAGGGTTAGGGTTACTATGTTGAGGTTTTAAGGGAGTTCAGGGAGAGATTCCGTCGGAAGAGACCAGCACTCTTCAAATCAGATCAGTGGCATTTCCACCAGAACAATGCACCAGTCCACAACTCCCTCCTTGTCACAGACAATTTGACCAAGATGGGCATCAAGACAGTTCCTCACCCTCCCTATAGTCCAGACTTTGCTCCCTGTGACTTTTGGTTATTCCCTAAGCTTAGAGACTGTCATTATGAGACAACTGAGGAGATGTAAGAAGCTGTGACGAAGGTCATTGACACGCTCACACAAGAGGACTTCTATGGGGCCTTCCAGAAGTTGTTGGAATGGTAGAACAAGTGCATTGCAGTCGGAGGAGATTACTTTGAAGGGGACTAGAGTTTTATGCGTGTACTATCAATAAAAGTGCCCATATGGAAAAAGTCTGGAAACTTATTTAATGATCCTCGTTATATAGATTGATAGATTGATAAATACAGAGATTGCCTGATATAATAAAGACTTTTTTTTTACATATTTTGGAATGCTAGTTGCATCACAAAAATTTGAAATAGCACTACTTGTAGAAATGGAATCTTAAAAACCTTCTAATCTCTTTCGTTTCATTTACCAACTCACACACCCTGATGAAAGTCTAAAATCCAAAATATTTAATGTTGACAAACATTTCTACAAATAAAATCATCCTCTGAACACCTTGTGTTTTTCATCTCTATACATTTCTACATATATATATATATATATATATATGAGGATGAACTCTAACATCAGTCTTGATGCATGAGAGCCCAAAAGTTTGGTTAAAGATATGAATTGTTGAACTTCCTACAAAGTGATTTTTTTATAGTGGTGAAGGCTTATGTAGAATAAGCCATACTTTTTGGATGAGGTAATAACAGAAGAATGGTGCATGAATGTGCCACAGATTCTCATGAACAACACTCCTTAGGTTTTGAATTCAGAACTTTTCTTTCATATATATATATATATATATATATTTGGCAGAGCGGTCTGAGACTTAGTCTAACATAAAGTTGGTTGGGTTTCGATCCCGGCTTTGAGCGTTCTACGTGTCTAGCCACACTGAAGAGTTCTGTTAGAATGAAAGTCTGTCTGTGGATGACAATATATATATATATATATATATATACCCATTTTAAAACCAGAGCTCATTTGCTTGCACATAGTTTAATAGTTTCAAGTATTGCTATTTAATATTAAAAATTCAATTTAATATCAATCATTTGTTTACCTGTGTAATATTTTGACCTTCGACCCAGCCCAAAAATACTATTCCAAGGTGATACACCGGAAGGAAGTGACACATTCCAATGGCCAGTAATCGAAAGAGATCGCGTGAGCGGATTAAGGCTTATGATATGGGACAAGGTGAAGGTCCCATTGTGCCACTAACAGTGATGCACCAGAAGAGAGTAACCTCTGAACTGCATGACAGTTATTTCCGCTTGATGACGATTAAACATCCGATTTCCAGTAGGCGATCGTGTGGGCGTTGAATTATTATTTAACTCAGTTGAGTTTGGGGTGCCAAAGCAGTTGCCAGCAGACTCCCAGAGAGTTAGAGGCGAGATGTGGTAGGGAAGGCCACACCCGACCGAGGGGGACCTCGGAAACCCCCGATGCAGTTGTCAGTAGAATTCCAGACAGTAGAGACCAGATGTGGCAGGGAAGGCCACACCCGACCGAGGTGGCCCTTGGAAAGCCCCAATGGAGTGGACCCCAACATCAAGAGAACAAGAAAGACACAACGTGACGGTCATAACAGTGGGGTCAAAATATGAATTTTATGTTCGGTCTCCAGCATCCTCTCACATGCAAACCCTTGAACAACCCTTTCGAACCCTTGCAATAAATAGAGAGGTAAAATATTGTTAGAGAAGTCTTCCTGCTTCCTTTCTTCTATGCGTCGTTTATTCATGCATCTGTCTTTATTATTGAGTCGTTATGATACGGCAAATGAGTATATAACACCTGCAGTTAAATGGTTTCAAGTATAGCCAATGATTAAACAGTTCTATTTGACCCATAGATGGGACTCTAACAAGTACTACCGCTCCAGGTCAGAGTGGACCTGGGAATAATGGCAATGAAGGGGTGCTTCATATTTCCCAAAGCTCCTGGACTGGAGCCTCACCATCAAATGGTTTAGTGTTATATCCAGGTCACTTGTTGGAAGGATCTTACCCTTCTACAGAGATGCTGTTGGTGTATTCTACAGGCCCAGCAAACTTGGCTTTCCTTTAATTGAGAAACAGTCAATATAACTACATAATATTTTAATACAATATCCTCATTATAACTATATAATTGCTTTTATAAATTCAAAGTTATTTATTTCTATTTGTGTTATACTATACCTTTGCTCTCTATGTAATAAATATGACTAAAGAAATAAAGGTAAATTCTTTCTTAGTTGTGCTGAGAACTTTTCAGCATCTCTGTTTTGACAGAAGAACAAATTAATGAATCTTTTAATATTTCTAAAACTTTTGGGCGGCATTTCATTTGTGTATGTGTGTATGGAGTTGGAATTATGTAGAGATTTTAAGTTCTTCCTATTATTATAAACACCCGAAATTTATTTCACAATGAAAATAAATAAAAAAATCAGCTGAACAAAAGTTGACTGGAAGGAAAGACTCTAAAAGTGTTTTTGCTCAAAAGTAACACTAACAGTAAATTAAAAGGCTAATGTTTTATATGTGGCTGTAGCCATTTTTATAAAACATACTTTTATAATGGAAAATCTATTCTCATAAATTATTTAGCAAAATCGAAAAGTGAAAGATTTTGAGTCAATTGTTTAAATGATAATAATTCATTTTCTTTTTCAATCTCTTGTTCTCTCATCAAGGAAAAGAAAATTATGAGAAATTTCCTATTTTTTAGTATTTCTGAGAATTTTCTTTTAAAAAAAATAATGATTTTGCATTATAGATAAAGGAACTTTGACCATAAAAATCATGGAAAATAATCACTTCCTGTGTGCGTCTAAAACATTGAAGTTTCATAAAAATTCATGGGAATAATAAAGAATAGCTCAGTTTTTCATTGTCATTTTTTGTTCAATACTGAATATATATATATATATATATATATATATATATATATATATATATGAAGTCCTTCAAAATGTTCTATGCCTCACTTAGAAAGAAGAGTAGAACAACAGTTTTGTTGTGACATCAAACTAACACTTCTTAAATAACTATTAAAATTTGAATTAGTGTTCGCCAATGGTCTGGGAGAACAGACTTCAATCTTAGGTCGAGTTATGCCAAAGGCTTAAAAAATGGTATTTGATGCCACTTTGCTTAACACTCAGAATTATAAAGTACGGATCAAGGGTAAAGTGGAGCAATCCAGGGAATGGAGTAGTGCCTTCCCTATACTTCGGTGTGGCAGCTATTGAAAAGGTAGCCTTTGGGTCACCCTCAACTAAAGTCACCAACTTTACTATTTTTATAAAAAGTAAACTGCTAATACAAAATTATTCAGCTATTCTCTTCTTTCTGAATGAAGCTTAGAACTTTTAGAACAAACTTTATACATGATTTCTATTTAGCCATCAAATCACCTTTTAGTCATGTGTCATTGAATAGAACTTGTAATGATTATTCATTGATATCTTTATTTTGTTTTTTCCTCCAGACAAATAAAAAGTCATAAATGTATGTCAAGACAATACAAAAACAGTCCAAAGCTTTTTCCATTTGTAGCGTGTGGACAATCGACTGCAGTATAGAAAATATGAAATGGTTAACTTCATTGTAACTAAGAACACTGCACCTCAATACAACCCTTTATATGAAAGCAATATTGTTTATAAATTCTCCTATCTTTTGAAGTATGATATCTTTAACACCAACTGGCTGAGCCTAGAATATGCTGACTGTATCCCCTGCATCTGATGGCAAGGATCCAGTTCTGGAAATTTATTGCAATTATTCCTAGGTTCACTCTGAGACAGAGTAGTTGTACCTGTCTATGGGTCAAATAGATCTGTTTGCTCATTATTTGTATTTGATAAGAATACTGGATATCATATAAGTGTGTGCAAAAGATTTAAGAAACTACTCAAAAAATGTTAATAAAAACTTATAACTAATTGTTGTGGTCTTCAGATAAAACCCGTGGAAGAACAACTTAAACAACAGGTGATAGGTAAATGTTATTGTATAAGCAGAAAAAGGAAGTCATACAAAGGAAGTACTAGCCTTGCTCGGCTTGCAGTCCATCTGTCAAATGTCTCGTAAGGAACAATAAGTTGTCTCCCCCGAGTGTGCTAAGCTTGGAGAACATGTTTAGGTTGGACGAGTCTATCTTTGGGGTATGGTAGGATATGCCCCCATAACGCTAATGCAATTCCCTAACCTTTCAGCATAAAATAACCCCAGATGAGTTGACATGTTATTAAAATTAATTGATCAATCAATTAAACACGAACAATTAAAAAACAATGCTTAATTCTTACACTGAATCTACACCCACTACCTTTCCATGTACACTTAGTAATCTTAGTACTATTTGGATACATGACAAAAAACATGTCATACACTACCATAACACTCCTACTAATATTCAACAGTTATTAGTTGATATTGCAAAAATATTATATGACTAAATTCAAAAAAGACTCCTAAAATCTGAATAAAATGAAACTGCACTCATTATGCAAAATATCTTTTCCTCTGGGGTTGGGTATAAAAAAGTGAATCTGATGCATTAGCAATACTCAACACCCAAGGCAAATTCACGGTTATGTGATCCCTAAAGAGTGGTTTTTCAAACATTGAACTTGACACCACTATATGGCAGGGACTCCTTCTCTCATGTGGGGCATTTTTTTCAAGAAAATAAAATTTGTACAGAACTGCAGATAGAATGAATTTTTGTTAAACAAAATGTGCTTTAGTGTTAAAGTTGGTGACCTTAGTTGAGGGTGACCTAAAGGCTCCCTTTTCAAGAGCTACAATACTGAGGTGTAGGGGAGGGTGCTACTCCATTCCCTGGATTGCTCTACTTTACCCTTGATCCTTAACTTATAATGCTAAGTGTTAAGCAAGACAGCATCAAGTAAAATTTTTGAGTCTTTGAGTCTTCGGTATGGCTCAACCTGGGATTGAATTGGTGAACACTCTACTCATTAGACCAAGGTTGTTATCCTGGGCAATACTGAGTTCTTCTGATATATATATATATATATATATATATATATATATATATATATATATATATGCACCATTATGTGCAGGGGCCTATTCCACCTATTAAAGGAGACTTTTGTAAAAAAAAATTTAATTTATACGGGAAATCAGATAGAATAAACTTTTGTTTAGCAAAATATTCTTTAGTGTAATATTTATTATCCTGAAAAATTTTGGGTTCTTCTATTGGTATATATCTATATTTACCAAACCACTCCACACAAGCAGGATGAGACATAGGGTCAATTTAAAGTGGAATTCAAATTTTTTCTTTTCCTAGACTGGTTGCCATATCAAGGTTAAAGAGCCCAGTCTGCCTTTCTATTCATTCATAGCTGGAGGAAGAATAGTAGTATTCATACCTTTCCCAAATGTATTAGTGCCATGCGAAATACAATCAGCCTTAACCAGGATTTAAACTTGGGTCAATGTGTCCTTTTCCTACAATGGTAACCATTACATCTGCTAGTATATATATACATATGTAACCCAAAAGCTTACTCTGTGTATGAAATATATATATATATATATATATATATACACATGAAGAATATTAAAATTCTATCTATCTATCTATCTATCTATCTATCTATCTGTCTATCTCAGTCTCAGAATATGAATTGTTATCACAGATGAAATCAACTAAATGTTTATTAAATGCCAACTTGATATTTCAAAGGAGTAAAAATCAAATTTGCCCAATAAATCATTCTGAATGAAGTCACCAAGGAAACAGTTTTCATGAAAAATTAATTTTTATGTGGAAAAGATTCCCCTAAAGCAAAGGAAAATGATAAACAAAGTGCACATTTGGAAATATTTTTCAAATGTATGATACTGGCAAGATTAATGCCATTTCCCGTATGATTGCCGAAGAAAAAATACTTTTGTTTGGTCTGATCTGCTTCATATTGTTCAAGCTATTTATGAGAGAGATTGATTGAAACCACTGTGCTAGAAACTGAAAAAGAGAAGAAAAAAAAATATATGAGTTATTGATAAAAGGAAGATAGTCAAATTTGAGTTGTTTTAAGAAAGAATATATTTATAAAAGAGAATGGTTAGCTCTCAATTCCATATGATATTAAGGGTATCAAAAGTACAAGCAATATAAATCCTGCTATTCATTTACATAGAAAGTAAAATGATAAAGGGAACACAATAATGCTATTGGATAGAGCAATCTTTCAGCTACAAAACATTATTTTTCTGCACAGTGATCACCATAGACTATGCATTTTCACTGGTTATAAATGAGAATCTACATGCCACAATCATAGGAAATGTCTGTCTCTGATTTATTTCCACAGAAACTATAACAGATAGAGAGAACACAAAAACACCATTGGATAGAGCAATCTTTCTGCTATAAAACATTATTTTTCTGCATAGTGATCACCATGGACTATGCGTTTTCACTGGTTATAAACAAAAATCTGCATGCCACACTCATAGGAAAGACACTCCAAAAGTAATGCCTTCTGTTTATTTCCTCAGAAAATATACCAAATACATAAACACTCCAAAAGTAATGCCTTCTATTTATTTCCACAGAAAGTATATCAAATACATAAACACTGTTGCAGAGAACAAGTTTTCAGCTATAAAACAATATTTTTATAGACATATGTGAGATGCTCCAAAAATAATGATTCCTATTTATTTCCACATGAACTAAAATTGATACATTGAAGAAAATAACATCATTGCGGAGTGCTAGTTCTCAGGTTTCAAAATGTTATTTTTCCATATTGACTTCAACATTAACTATATATATATGTGAGTAGCTTGTAAATTAATGCCTCCCATATATTTTTACTGGTACTAAAACAGATACAAAGGGCATTGTTTTTGGAGCACTTCACATCTTTATTGTCAATAATGATAACTATATGGAAAAATAATATTTTGTAGCTGAAAACTTGCTCTATCTTACAATGTTTTTGTATACATTGAATCTGTTGTAGTTTTTGTGAAAATTAATAGGAGGCATTACTTTTGGAACATCTCACATATGTATCATCAATATTGAATACTATGTGGAAAAATGATGTTTTGGAGTTGAAAACTATGTAACAGTGTTATTATGCTCCTGTTGTAGATGTTTACTCAACCATTTAACCATAGGCAAAATCATGAAACAAGGTCATTTTTTAAGTTGAGTACGGCTGATTAGAACCAAGAGTTGTCTATCTTCAAAACCAGGTCCCTTACCAAGGCTAATGTGCCCAGTCTGCTCTGCTATTTTTTTCATAGCTTGGAGGAGAAGAGATGGATTCATGCCTTTCTCAGAAACATTGGAAGGAAGTAAAATGCAAATAAATTAGTTCTGGATTTGGACTCGGCTCACTAAGTGCATTTCCCACCATGATAATTGTTAAGGCATGTTTGCCTCCGCCCTCTATTTGTTGTGATTTCTGGGGAGGCTTTATTTTTTGGAGAGTTTCTCATATTTTCTAAATATTTTCAACAAAGGTATTTGTTTGTTTTAATTTCTTTTTATTTGATTCTCATATAGATTTGATCCTCTTTATTAAACTCAGAAGACAATAACAAGATTGATTTGATAAACAAATAAAGAAAAAGTCTGTTTGTTTAAATTTTTGACTTGAAAAGTTGAAGAATAAATTGTACTTTTACAACTGATTTAGGGCTGAACTAAATTCAAGTTGATATTCTGTTATGACCAATAAAAAGATAAGCACCCTAAGTACAGGAATGTTAAAATTCTGCTGGTTTGGAAAATACTGGTTTATAAAATTTCATGGAAAATCAGGAAAAAAAACTTTTGTTATAGTCACACAGACAGTACCATTTATTAATTAAACCGAGTAAGTAACTCCTAGATTATGCTTCTAGTTAATCAATATTAAATTGACAAAGAGAACAATGTTATTGTTGATATTTGCATTTCTTTTCATATAATTTTCAGTCGTACTTTATCTTTCTTTAAACTCACGCAGAGAATAATTCACCATTTGTGCTATATACACACACTAACATGTAATCTTACCTATCTATCTATCTATCTATCTATCTATGAGCATGTATCTATCTATCTATCTCAGTTTGTTATATTTATCTGTCTATCTTTCTCAGTCTATTCATATCTGTATTAATTTCTACCACTATCTAACTCTATAACCTCCCCCTTCTCTCTCTCTCTCTCTCTCTCTCTCTCTCTCTCCCCGGGAGACCAGGGTTCATATTCTTGTTCAATTCATACCAAAGACACACAAAATGGTACTTGGTGCCTCCATGCTTAACACTCAGCATTATAAGGTATGGATCAAGGGTAAGTAGAGCAATCGAGGGGAAGGAGTAGTGCCCTCTCCTACGCATTGGTGTCAGTAGTAGCTTTTGAAAAAGGTGCTTTCAGATCGCCCTCGACTATGATCAGCCAACTATATATATATATATATGTATATATACTTCACTCTATATCTTTCTATTGATTTCAATGTCATCATATCTATCTATTTATCTATCAGTTTGTTTCGTATGTATCTCACCCCACTCTCTATCTGGCTATCTTTCTATCTAACAATGCACTTGATATTCCTCCAACTTTTTTTTCTTTCACCTCCTTCTGTCTCTCTGTCTCTCTCTCTCCATAAATGTGTGTGTGTGTTTGTCTGTGTTGGTATAAAAAGGTACCTGTATAAGGAAATAGTGATAACCATTCACAAACAACAGAAAGGGGAGTAATAGAGATGTTTTGCAATATTCCACTAAATTGATGGCTTCTTTTACATCAAGATAAGTGCACAACTTCTAGTTTCCTCAATTAGTGTCTTTCTTTGTTCTCAACATTTATTTTCTTTCATCTTATTTGTCCCCCCACTCTCTCTCTCTCTCTCTCTCTATCTCTTTCTTTCTCTCTCTCTCTCTCTCTCTCTCTCTCTCTCTCTCTCCCCCTCTCTCTTTTTCTTTCTGCTCTTCTCTATCTTTCTACTCTTTTCCACTCCTCTGTATTTCTATTCTTATCCACTCCTCTGTCTCATTCACTCTCTCTTTCAAAATTATTTCCTTTCACTCCCTGCCACCCATGATTTGGTACATTCTTTCATCACTCACACATTCTCATTTTCTCCCCACCCCTCTCATCCTGGCTCTTTCTCAAAGCATTTTAGATCTCAGACTTGCTGAAAGACTAAATAGATTTTGCTGCTCTTTTTAAAAAAATATTTGGCCTCTCATGTACAGATTGAGGCAAAATAGATTCAGCCAATTTGATAGTTTATTGCAATCACACACCAAGACACTCCATCTTACTTCACTATACAGAAATCAACAAAAATTCAAAATCTCTTTACGCATATTTGAGACTCATCCAATGAATAAAGTGAATTTTGCCTAAGGAGTTAGCAATAGGAAGCACTGTTTCCAGAACTTTTTTTTGAGACATGTTTGCAATAGGAAGCACTGTTGACTGTTGCACCTTTTTCAAGGAAATCAATAGTGATGGGTCCTTTCATGTCCCAGAAGACTGTCAGCATGATCTTCTTTATTGACCACTGTTCCTAGTACTTTTTTTGGAGACATGTTTTGAATAGGAAGCACTGTTTACGGTTGCACTTTTTTCAAGGAAATAGCCTCAAAAGAAATATTTTTGTGACGTTAAAATAATTCTTGATTGATTAAAATGATTTTTTGCTGTAAGTCAATTTAAAAAATGCAGAGTTTATACTTAAAAAAAAAAAAGAATTCTGAAAAAAATTACATTTTGCTTTTTGAAAAAATTCCCCTTCTGGACCCCTTCACTGGGATGAGAAAAGGCAGGACGTCCAGCTTGAACATACATATAGCAGCTCTATGCAGATACTGGATGTAGCCCAGAAAACCTGCCAAAAGCAATGGACAATTGGGAGGAATAGTGAGAGAGAGTCAGAAATATCCGTGCTGATAGTGCAACATGATGATGATGATGATGATGATGAGCGTCCTGCGGGTCTAGCCACACTGAAGAGTTCTGATAGAACGAAACAGTCTGTCTGTGGATGACAATATATATATATATATATATATATATATATATATATATATTGTGTATTCCTACCTAAGAAAAAGAGAGTTTTGAAGGTTTATTCAAAAATTATTTAAAATAATGACACAATTCACACTTGATGTTTGTTGCTTAGTCATATGACATATAAAATTGCTATTCTAGATGAAGATATGTTAACATGTTTTTGGCAAGAAACTGACTATCAATTTGATATATGCTATGAGATTAGAGATGCACACATCTGATCAACTGTAAGTAGCAGTAATAAACTTCAAGTGTTCCTCTACAAAACTGTGTATCATGAGGGTAATATTTAAATATGTCTGAATAAATTTTTAAAACCATTTCTTTTGTGAACCCTCTCTCTCTCGCTATATATATATATATATATATATATACATTCTAACTATCCTGCTCTCTCTTTCTCTCCCTCTCTCTCTCTCTATATATATATATATATATATATTACATGGAAGAGTCTGTGACCCTGGATTTCATGCTTTATCTATATGTATAAAAGCTCTATCATTGATATTGAGCACTATTTAATAATACTGCAGCATTTGGTCCTCCAAGTGAGCTAGTTAGAACCATAAACCTCTACGATATATATATATATATATATATATATATATATATATATTCTTCTTTTTCTTTAAATGTCTTCTACTCTTGGAATAGACTAAATATATGCATAAAATTTAACTATTACTCTCCCTGCATCTATATGTCTGTCTGTCTGTCTATATGCGTACATAAAGGTATATATATATATATATATATATATATATATATATATTGAGAGAGAGAGAGAGAGAAAGAGAGAGAGAGAGCTTTACATTTTGAACAGAAATTACTTTATCAATTGATGATTGAGGAATAAGTTGAAAATTAAAAATGTTTGACTCAAGTGAAATACTTGATATTAACTTTTCACTGATTCTTTCTTGATAATGACTGATGTTGGTTGAAAGGAGTCAGAATTTATGCATCCATAAACATTAAGACCTTTGGACATTTACTCAATGTTGACCTCATATTGAGGCATCAAATCTGACAACAGGAGAGAGTTATTAAAAAGTGTAATAGGCTTAATTTGTCAGCTACCTTCAATAAAACAAACTAAGATGAAAAATGGCTGTCTACATAAAATATTTTCATATATATATATATATATATATATATATATATATATATATATATTTAATTTCCTTTCACACTTGGAATATAGAGTTAAATTACACATATGCATAAAATATAACTCTCTCTCTCAATCTGTATATATATATATATTTGCAAAGTACGTTAAGATAAGTATTTAGATCTTTGCCTAAAATTATTGTTTCCTCTAATGGCAAAATATACATTTACAGTTAATTTTTTAGGGGTGTCTCTGGTGGTTTAATGGCTAGGAAGATAGACTAGCAAACCTACACAAGGGAGTTTGAGTCTCATTGGGTGCCCCATTCATATGGCCTTACTACTAAAAGCAATGCTTTTGTTTTGTTGGTGTACATATATATATATATATATATATATATATATATGTATATTGATAAAGAGAGAGAGGTAGAGAAAGTGTAATATTTCAATATTGTGAAAGAGATTTTGTATTGAAAATGTATGGGTCTTCTTGAGTTAATTTATAAAAATAGACACAAAACAACTTTGATTTTGCACTCCTCTGAACTGTGATAAATCTCTACTATTC